>NMRB01000438.1:0-32200 GCA_002633025.1 Notospermus geniculatus | reverse complement strand
TAGTCTCGCGCAGCCAGACCCTCGGTTGGGAGACCGAGGGTCTGGCCACAACGTCTAAAACTTTTGTGATGCTGCTTTGCGCACGACTGCCCCGTCAATGGCGAGATCATTCCCGCCCGGCGGCATCGATCTTCGGCAAATTTCTCGATAAAGACGACACGACTGACCTGTGTATATCTCCTTTAGTGTCACTGATGGAGGATCAGATCATCAGTGCTGCGGGGAAAGACCTCCATGGTGCGATCTTGCTAAGCTTTGCTTCTGTCTGACTGAACTGAAGTTCGTTAGATACAGCGCCGCCATTTTGCAATCTTCTGATCCCAATGACCAATCAGCATGGCTGTAAACAGCTGGATTCAAAATCGACCAATCAGCATCGGTACCAGATTTTCGGTATTCGCGTAACAAAAATTGTTGAGGTTGGTCTCAGTCTCTGTAATGCTGCGCAGTTCGCGCATGCGTGAAAGAGACGAGTGACTCAGTCTATATCCACTACGGCTAATTTCGTGGCATTTTTTTATTGGCATACTACTGACTGGCGCGAAAACAAGCTGTATTTCGTGTGAGAATTCGACAATAGCAAGGTTTCGCAAATCTGACGAAATACGATGTACGAAATACGAAATCGGATCTCATTTCCATGACGTAGGCCTAATATGTTTCAGGGGATGTACGACAAATATCGCCTGCTTCCTACCAGATTCGAACCCACAAACCTCGCATGAGGCGTCAATCGCCAGCACTCAGGGGCAGCACGCCTAAAACCACTAGGCCAAATCCCCATCTTCAAAAAAAGATGGTTCAATGGCTTATATGTTAAACGAGGCGTCCATCAGTAGGCCTACCCTGCGAGTAGTCCAAACAATCTCCGAACCCAAACACTTTTATGTTATGTGAGGTTATATAAAACTTATATAAAACTTTATGTTATGCGAAGTTATATAAAACTTGTATATAAAACGTCCTACTATTACAAAGTTTGCAGTGAGCAGTACATCGAATATACCGTACTGCATGAAAACCATGAAAACAGACCATACCGTAGTCACATTGATCACTGGGGAGGTGATTTATTGATCACAGTGCGAAGCCCCCGAGCGAGGATCGCCGCGCGCAGTGTTATTGGTCATTCAACCAATCAGAAATAGGCTTACATGTTTGGTTTGGTGGTGCGTCGCTTGCGTTCAGTTCTTTCAGTAATTTGTCAGACAGCGGTTGGGCGTTTCCGTGTTTCAGAATGTCGGGAGGAGCAAAGGAGGAATTCTCGTCGTTGGTGTCTGCCGAGTGGTTGTTGAAGTTCATCACGTCACACGAGAAGACACTGGGTGATTCTAAAGTGCGGATTCTCGACGGCTCCTGGCACCTGGGTCGTCCGAAAGGCAGCGGACTTGAAGACTGGCGTGATGGACACATTCCCGGTGCGCTTCATTTTGATATCACGGAATGCGCTGATACATCTGATCCAAATCTGAAATGCATGCCGCCAACCGTGACCGAGTTTGAGAAATATGTCGGAAGTCGTGGCATCAACAATGAAACGCACGTGGTCGTCTATGACAACAATGAAGAAGTTGGGACATTTTCGGCCGCTAGGGTGTGGTGGCTTTTCAAGATGTTCGGACATCAGCGAATCTCTCTTTTGGACGGCGGTTTTCCTGAATGGAAAAGGGTCGTGACCGATCGTGACCTGCAGACGACAACGATTATCCCTGACGTAAAGCCGCAGACGTATAAAGCTGAGTTTCGACCGGAGATGGTCAAGAGTTTTGAAGAGGTTGAAACGAACGCTAAGGATGGCAACAAATTCTTTCAACTGCTTGATGCCAGGTCATGTAAGTTTACCCATGTGTAGGCTACGCCTAGAGCTAATCCTAGTCAAGTTGATGGAGGTGGTGGGCTGGCCAATCAAACAGCCCCTCTGAAATATTTCATGCATATTCCATGCCTGATGTTACTATGGTTGCGCGCGGCAAGCTAGAGCGTAGGCATTCGTACCTCTTCGGGTCTTTCCGTCATTCTTCGGTAATTAGCGTCCGGTTGATGTGACCCTCCTTGTATTTGCAGCCTTGGCGGCGGGCTACATCCCCGGCGCAGTCAACCTACCCTACGCCCGCGTAGTTGATTCGACGACCAAGAAAATGAAGGCGAAGACGGACCTGGCAGCCGCATTCAAAGAAATCAACTTGAATAAACCCATCACATGCATGTGTGTCGGGGGTAAGAAAGTTCCTAAAGGCCTGCAGCCAAACGCAAAACTTTGACGAATATGATAAGCGCACATGGGGGGGGGGGCAAATTTGTAATCCCAGTCAGTGCAAGTGCGAGTTAGTCTGGAGACCTCGCAATACAAGTGCGAGTTACAACTTGCAATACAAGTGCGAGTTACAACAGTCTGCAGACCTTGCAATACAAGTGCGAGTTACAACAGTCTGCAGACCTTGCAACACACGTGCGAGTTACAATATTCTGCAGACCTTGTAAAGCAAGTCAGATTTACAATAGTCTGCAGACCTTGCAAGGCAAGTTCGAGTCCTAGGAATCCATATCCGAGTACAATACTGTGGTGTTCTCGGAATGCAAGTTAGGCTCAGACTGAAAGCGAAGGTCACATTCAATATGGTGAAATTTACACATTTAATTTAAATTCATTTAATCCATGGAGGTAGTATACTACCTCCATGTTTAATCTAAATTCAAGCTGATTTTATATTTTATATTTTCAGGAGTCTCCGCCGCGAACTTGGCATTTGCATTACACTTGCTCGGTGTATCGACCGGTGTGACCATGTATGAAGGGGGCTGGCCAGAATGGGCTCACCGAGCAGACGACAGCATGAAGGTCACGGGAACATGACGTCATCGTCATTCATGCCCCATATCCGTAGACTGGTCCACTGTCCTCGAGCCGCACCGCTAACTCGAGGACAGGGACCGATCTACCCGATGGAGCTCATCTAGGATCAATGGTGGCCCATGAGATACCTTGAAAAGTGCATATTTTTTGGTCCTACCCCTTAAAGCGAATCGAAAGCTAAAAAAATTGATTTAGAAATAGAATTTGAAAGGGGACGAATTTTGAGGAAAAAATGTAAACAAACTTCTCCAGAATGTCAACATGCAAAGAAATTTTCGTGCATTTTGATTGGCTGAATTTTGTGTTTACAAACACCAGCCAAATGTAAACAAAATCCGCTATCGATTCGCTTTAAGCACATATGATCTACGGTGGTGCAGGTGTTAAATCGATAGCGTCACCACCACAGCTCGACCAGTTTAGCAGGTTTGGTGTTGGGACATTCTTTTCATCTACATGTATCATTATAAAGCAGATATTTCAAGAACTACCAAATTTGAATTACAAACTTTACTGCAACAAAGTATTTAAAAAAATGTATAGGTCTATACAGTGTAATTTTAAAAACTTACGTAATACATGGCATTTTTTAACTCGAACGGCGTGCATTGTGGCGCCAAACTATTGACACCGTGTATTATCGTCAGGCATGACCGACTTCAGACTGACTTTTTCGGTCCTCCTTCCTACATAGACTGGTATCCTGCTCTCACAAGTGTATATATCATTCATATACATTGTCATATACATTGTAATACACATTTATGTCGAAAGTCGTTCACCGTTTTTTCTATCACAACGTGCTGCCTGCATGTTTTTGAAAACACCTGTCGCGCTTTATAAACGAGACACAACACTGGGGCCCGTATTCAATAAGGGTGATCATCGCACGTTTAAGGGTGTTTTGGCCTAATCAGCGTACAAATTCTGCATTACACAGGTTAAAGGCCTAGAAAACTATTGTCTGATGTCTGTACGGTGGTTCACCAGAGGCGTTTACCCGCAGGATAATCACACGCGTCTACTGCGTCTAAGTCAAAGAGCGTAAAGGAAATGTTGAACGACCAGGAAGGCTTGTCTAGAATTTTTCCAACACTTTCTATTGTCCTCCTACAATAAGACGCAGGAATGTTAGACGCGTGTAATCACCGTGTGGGTAAAATGCCAGAGAAATAAATCCTGGTGGGCGTAATGCAATTTCGCCAAACAATAGGCCGCTATTGTAATGTTATATCATAAAGGAATCAACCATAAAGGTTTAACTGCGAACGATGAACTTACTGAGGGATACACTTCATGTGTTGCCACCAGATGTCTCTCACTGCCTGAATTTTGGCTTTACGTAATAGCAAAATGGTAAAGTCTGGCAACATCTAACTTTGACCCAAAGGAATGCGGAAGTTAGGAAATTGATAGTTGGATTTTCCACGGACCCTTAATCACACGCGGCTATTGAATAGCCAGTGGACAGCGCGAACAATAGGGGAACGACCACAAATGATCGACAAGCATGATTAAAAACCGCAAAGCTCTGTCACATTACATGACTTTCGCATTCCATTGGGTCGAAGTTAGATGTTGCCAGACTTTATGGATATAGTCCGTCTTTAGTCCATCTCTTCAACAGTAGGTCCTCCTCCATTCGTCTGGGTCGCACCAGGTCCTCCGCTTCCACCGTGTAGCTTCGTCATAATGGGCGAGCACACCTTCTGCAACTCCGACATCTGGTGATCGAATTCCTCTTTCTCAGCCAAACTATTCGCATCCAACCATTTCGTGACGTCATCACACTTCTTGGTGACAATCTCCTTCTCGTCTGCTGACAATTTCCCGCCATGTTCGTTGACTGCGCTCTTGTACTGGAACGTCAGAGATTCGAGGCTATTTCTAGCCTCGATCCGGGCGCGCTGTTTGTTGTCCTCTTCGCGGTATCTCTCCGCGTCTGCAACCATCCGATCGATATCGGCCTTCGATAATCTGCTCTTGTCGTTCGTGATCGTCACCTGATTGCTCTTCCCCGTGCTCTTATCCTTCGCCGAGACGTTTAGGATCCCGTTCGCGTCCAGGTCGAATGAGACCTCGATTTGTGGAACACCACGCGGCGCTGGCGGTATCCCCGTCAAATCAAAAGTCCCCAGCAAATTATTGTCCTTGGTCATGGCCCTCTCGCCTTCAAACACTTGGATGGTGACGGCAGGCTGGTTGTCCGCGTACGTGGTGAAGACATTACTGGTTCTGTATGGAATCTTTTGGTTGCGTTCGACGAGTCGAGTCATGACTCCTCCGGCGGTCTCGATCCCTAGCGACAGCGGAGCGACATCAACGAGAAGAACGTCCTTGATGGCCTCGTCCTTGCTCCCGGTCAAAATGGCGGCCTGGACAGCGGCTCCATAGGCAACAGCTTCGTCTGGGTTTATAGATTTGTTTAACTCTTTTCCACCCATGTAATCCTGCAGCATCTTCTGGATTTTCGGAATCCTTGTGGACCCTCCCACGAGGACGACCTCATGGATCATGCTTTTGTCCATCTTGGCGTCTCGGAGGGCCTTCTCCACCGGTTCAAGCGTCTGGCGGAAGAGATCTGCACACAAATCCTCGAATCTCGCTCTCGTGATTTTCGTGTAGAAGTCGACACCTTCATAAAGTGAATCAATCTCAATGCTGGCCTCCGCGCTGCTGCTGAGCGATCGTTTGGCGCGTTCACAAGCCGTGCGCAGACGACGCAGAGCTCGCGTGTTACCAGAAATGTCTTTCTTGTGCTTCCGTTTGAATTCTTGGACGAAATGGTCGACCATTCTGTTGTCGAAGTCCTCCCCTCCAAGGTGGGTGTCACCGGCTGTAGACTTCACCTCAAACAGGGACCCCTCGTCAACGGTAAGGATAGACACGTCAAAGGTTCCGCCGCCCAAATCGAAGATCAGAACATTTTTCTCACCTCTCAGGTTCTTGTCGAGTCCATAGGCCAGGGCGGCCGCCGTAGGCTCGTTGATAACCCTCAGCACATTCAGCCCAGCAATGATACCGGCATCCTTGGTGGCAAGTCTCTGGGCGTCGTTGAAATACGCGGGGACAGTGATGACAGCATCCCTGACCTTCTGTCCCAAATACGCCTCGGCCGTTTCCTTCATTTTCGTCAGCACCATGGAGCTGATCTCCTCGGCAGCAAATCTCTTCTCCTCCGCCTTGTACTCCACTTGAATCATGGGCTTGCTTGCATCACTCACAACCTTGAAGGGCCAGTGTTTCACATCGGCCTGTACCGTCGCATCCCCGAATTTTCGCCCAATCAATCTCTTGGCGTCGAAGACCGTGTTCTTGGCGTTCATGGCCACTTGGTTTTTCGCCGCGTCCCCGATGAGACGTTCCGTGTCCGTGAACGCCACATAACTGGGGGTCGTCCTGTTGCCTTGGTCGTTGGCGATAATCTCAACTTTTCCGTGCTGGAAGACACCAACACAAGAATATGTTGTGCCTAAATCGATTCCAATAGCTGGTGCTGGCATTTTCGCGATGGTCAGTTACTTGTCTGTGTGAAAGTTCAATAAAAGTCCTGTAATACGGCTCAGCAAAAATATAAAGTCCCGGAGAAATCAGGAAATAGCAGCTTTCGAGATGTGAAATCCAAATTCGGAATCAGCAAATACCGTGTCGTATACTCCAATCCTCAGCAGTTCGTCTGTCTTTCTTCGTCGTTTGCTCTGCGAGTCGAATCTGACGACTCCAGGCCGACCTCGCGGTTTTATACACATTTTTGGCAATCCAGATGATTTCAGATCGTTCTGGGACATTCTAGTGCCATGCGGCAATGTTTACTTCGCGTTCTAAAAATAAATCATTTCAGGCGAGATTGGAAGAATCCAGGCGCTCCTGGAACGTTCTCGACCATTCTAATGTGCACGAACGAACCTGGTTTCCAGTTAGCGATCGCTGCGCCATCTCTAGAAAATTTCTAAAACTGTTGGCTTCGACACTGATCGTCGCGCCATCTTAACGAAGACCTCGAAACTGCTAGGCTGTGCGCTTTTCTGGAGCAAGTCACAAGTTACAAAAGCAGCGTTCACACTGGGCTTTTAAAACGATTTGAAAACGTTTTAAGATGTTAAAACGGTTTAGGGTGCCACACTAGAGCCCTCTTAAAACGGTTTAAAAGCGTTTTAACGAAAACGGTTCCAGAAGTGGTTTCAAAACGACTCGACGTCATTCAGGTGCGACAACCGTTTTGAAAACGCTTTGGTGACTGTAGTGTGGCACAGTAGTTTTTGGTCAAAAGGGTTTTCTGTAAAACGTTTTACGGAAAATGCTTTCAAGTCGGTTTCAGTGTGAACACAGCTAAAGTGAACTCAAATATATGATAAAAATTCTGTTGGCAACAAGACCATATCTGTCCCTGTACATTTCACTGAAATCTGCAGGCACCCTGAAAACAATGACTTCATTACTAACATCAATGGATTCTCCGAATGCTACAGTCAGCATTTCGTGGCGAGTAACTGCACAAAAGTAAACCACAAACTCAAGGTTCATTCGAGTGGAAATAGTGTAGAAGTGGACGATAAAGCAAATATGTATAATCTTGAATTCAACCAAATTACTGATATAAGAACAAACAACCTGATAGTGACTGAAATCTCAGATTCCAACACCACTTTGCTTTCAATTACACTCTTTATTTCTTAACATTTGACACTATTTACAATATGACATCCCAAAACAAACATTGAGTGAACACAGAAATATGGAGTTGAACACATTGCCCAGGAAAACAAAGCAATGTTTTTAAAGATAATCTTCATATGAGATAAGATGGTAGTATCTTTCCAACTACATGTACAATGTATTTTGAAGTAAAGTACCAGTATACCTTGCACGCCAATGCCAAAATCTGCAGCACTACCACTGCCATTCAACTTGAACACATTTCTAATTTATCTCCTACGTCACTGGCTGCAAACACGGCCCTGTCCGGTGCAAGCCCTGATCTGCAATCCCCTCTAGACGACTCCACAAACACTGTCAGCGTTGGAACAACTGTGCTGGTCACACAGAATAGCAGTGAGTCAAGTGAAGCCTGTCATTCTTCACTCTCATCTTAAGTATAAGCTGCCGTCATACAAGTTCTAGGACTTTGATGATGCCCTGACTGTTGGCTGCCACAACAACATTTGAACCCTGGAAAGAGGAGGAAATGTTCACGCAACAGACTGTCCTGTGCCGTTCTGCAATATGCCAACACAACATGTATTTTAAGAGGGTGAAAATCTTCAATCAGGAATTACCTACATATAGACCTTTCCAACAAAGATGGTGGCCTACTAGTTCTCCCACGTCGTGGCCATTCATTGTCCGAGCATGATATGACACTACCGAATGCCTCCTCTCAGACAATTATTTTACGTAAAGTTTTCTACCCATGGCCTGCTAAACCAGCTTAGTGCACTAGCGGCCATTGAATGGTATTAAGCTTCCGACGTCATATGGTGAGACCGTTAGACTGCCATTTTTGTCGGAAAGGTCTATGGTGACTGCCTTGGTATAACAGACTCAAAACTTACTGGTCTCCAACACACAGCACTGACAAACTCATTGGCATCTTCCTCCTTCTTCTCTTTTTCCTGAAAAATCAAGAGAATGAATAGAAAGATGTACATGTAGTGAAAATCATTGACCGTTGTCTCAAGTCACTTGGGCACACTGGCAAATACCGCTTCCAGGACAAGAACATGGCAAATCGACTCACCAAGACACTCCTGACTGTATCAAACTTGAAATTCAACAGCTGTTTTGAAAGCCCCTTGTAGTAAACACACAATGAGTTGTTTTCGCTGCCGCAGGCGATGTAGTCACCATCCGATGCCAGACCGACGAAGTTCTTCTCGTTCACGTGACCCCTGAATGTCCTCAGGCAGTGAGGCTTGTTCGTCAAGCTCCACAGCTTTAGCTGACTGTCTGTGGACCTGGAAGAAAGAAAACTTCACCATGTTTGTCCGTAGAGTAACTCGGAGAACACTGGGTACCAGAACCACGTGGGATGTCGAACGCAGTGGCTCTCTTCATCAAGTGAAGAATGCTACAATCAGAGCATTTCCAACTGATACCTATACACCTGGCTGGAGAGAGGCCAGTTAGGCTGAGAGACTAGCCCAAAATCTCACGCCACAGTTGGATTCGAACCCTTGACCCTCTGACCACTAGTCAAAGACCTTAACCACCACACCACCGTGGCTTCTGTCATAGGAGTTAAAAGATATCAACTTTCACAATATCCAGACTTACGCTGAGACTAGTTCCTGAGAGTTGACAAACTTGGCATACGACACAGCCTTACGGTGACCTTTGAAGACAACGACTGGTTGCTGAGTGCTACGAAGATCATAATAATGAACACAGTGATCTGAAAGAAGATAACCCAATTTTACTCAACATCATTCTTCAACTGCCGCCGAGAAGATCAACACAACACCTCGCCTTGTCCACCACATCTTCGATAATCGAAGGCTGATCTGCTCACCACTGCGTTACATCACACATCACCCTGTACATAACCTGTTCCAGCAAAGCAGACACCTGTCAGTGTCATAAGTGATCATCACTGGTCATCAGTTTACTCAACTATTATCACTGCTGTCCACTACTATTGTCAACCTGCAGAGACGTACATTTCAGCTATTGTGTTGTAAAGCCATTAACCCCTTCCTCGGTTGTGACAAGCACCAACTTTTGCTAGAGCTGGTCACACATCACCCCATGAGTATATCTGACCCGCAACAGCAAAATCAGTCGCATGTCGCTCAGAACAAGTGCTTACCAGCAGAACCAAAGGCCAGGTAATACCGACTGTCAGGCTTGAACTTGACACAACACACGTTCGCCTTGGCTTCTATACATGCGACAGAGTGCTCCGTATTCGTCGACCACAGCTTGACTTTCGAATCATCTGAACCTGAGGCAAGGAGCTTGGGGTCAACGCGATTGAAGTCCACACTCCAGCATCGCTTTTCATGTTCCTGGACAAAAGACATCAATTCTGAACCTTAGAATGCTGAAGATTCATGGATAACTGAGGCAACCATAAGTGTTAAACTTCCAAAGTTCTACTCCCCAAAGAAATATTTGGTAGAAGATACAAGAAAACATTCAGGCTTTGACCTCGAATCTGACTGTTCAACCAGAAACGTGAAATAATTTACCTGTAAAAGCCTCGACTTGGCACCGCTTAAAGCATCCCATATTGTAATAGTTCCCTCATAATCAGAGCTGGCAAGAATTCCTTTATGGTAACTATTCCATGCTATACAACTGCAAAGAAAGAAAGAGGTTGGTGTCAGATCTGGAAAGCATCAAACCTTCACAAGATTGCAACTTTGGTAATTGTATTTCGTACCTGTATTAGATTTTTACGTCAGGGCCGAAGCCACAGCATTATTCAACCTGGTATTAAAGTGTGGAAGAGGCCATCTCAAGCTACTCATGTTCCTCACTCGGATGGGGTCTTTTACTTGCCCTTGCAAAGCCACAAGGCACCACGGTTTCCTGTGCAAGGCCAAGTAAAAGACCCCGTCCAAGTGGGGAACACGAAGAGCCAGGGATGATTAATCCCATATGGCCCAGGATTTGAACCCAGGACCTGCCGCTTGCTGAGCGGAGGTGATAACCACTAGGCTATTAAGGCTCCTCACTGAGGTGATAACAGAACGGACAGGGTAAGATATGTCTCTTGATGTTTTCAACAAGGGCAGGGTTGTCACTGAGCGAGACAGACTTTGATGCAACAGAACACGATCCCGATCCAAAGCCTTACCTAATTTTTGAATTACACACCATCTCTGTAATAGGGTAATGTATATCGACAGCATCTCGTATCACAGTTCCATATTCGAAGACTTTTATCTTCTTGGTGACTCCAGCAATGGCAAAGTATTCGCAGTCTCGATCAAAGTCAATACTGAAATTCAATGATCAAGGGTCAACTTTGTAGTGGATTTTGAAGTGTAGAGCCCATCTCCACGGATAGGGAATGGAGAAGGAATGGCAAGACTTACCTGGATACAATACTAGAACCATTATAAATATCACTGGCATAGCTCAGAGTTGCTAATGGCCGAAATGTATTGAATTTTACAAACTTGCTCAGGCTGTCTGTAAATTCATCGAGCCCATCGTGCAGCCCAGCTTCACCTGGAAAGAGACACAAGAAATAAAAGTGGAACCTCCTTCAATGGACCCCGCAACAGGAGGACACCTCCCTCACAAATCCGTCTAATTTCACCTAAAGCCCACAGAAAATGCCGACCTCTACCTGCTCACCTGCCGCAAACTCCTTTTGTCGAATATTAAAGTAACACTGTTCCAAGTCATCAAAATGTTGATAAACCTTTTTCCGTCTTGCAGAAAGACTCGTGTGCGGCCAGCGATGTTTGCTGACACTCTTGCTGCCGTTAAACCCATCTTGTGCTGGTTCTGTACTCGCAGACGCTATCGCAGGATCAATACCATTCATCATTGTTACGGTACAGACAGGACTAGTATCCTGAAATAATACACACTAAACATGTTAATATCATTTGTATATTCCTGACGAACTCTTTCAAATTAATGTTTCATATTGTTTTTTAGCTACACATATCTTCCGACATGGAGTGCAGCTCAAGATGGCACTCTTCCAAATGACAGAACTTCTTGCAGCAAAAACGCTCCACACATCACCGACATTGCAGCATAAAACACTCCACACATCACCGACATTGAGAAATAAACGTAGTGTGTTACTTACACCAGAGCTTGGACAAGCTTTTTTCAACTCTGACAACTTATCCTGAAAACAGAGGATAGAAGTTTGATTGGTTGGATCATAAATATATCATACCCTGGTTGGATCCATCATTAGACAAAATACCTTAAAGCCACACTGTACTGAATTCAGAAAGTGCTTACGCTCATCAACGTTAGTGTAGTGTGAAATTAGCTCTGACTGCAGTTTTTTCAGCATGTGCTGAAAACTATGGGTCGTATTTTAGAATGTTCCTTAAAGGGATACTCCACTCTTTGTAAGCTTTTGAATTTTTATCAATCCATAGAGACTAATGCCATGAATTGTTATGTCACTGGTGTCAATAGGCTGATGACCTTTGTAGTGAATGAGCTAATACTGTGACTGCCTAGGCCTATTGGTTGTTCCTTCATAAATATGCATTGAGCACACATGACATCATGTGTGCTGTGATATGGTCCCCTTGGGATTCAATTAAAATACTTAAAATGATGAGTTTGCTGATTTTTAAAAAATCTGACATGTTGCAGATATCAATGAATTTGAATGTATTAATGATATTTCAAAAATTCAAAATTTTACACAATGAGTGGAGTATCCCTTTAACGTTAAGGTCGACCTTAAGTCTATTGTAAAACCATCGAAAACAACAGATTTAAGGTGGACCTTAATGTTAAGGAACGTTCTAAAATACGCTCCTATGTCTTGATTCTTTGAAGTACGTATCAGGCAAGCATTTTTGGGACCTTCACAAGGCTATGAGACCTCTACCTGCACTTCCCTAACGACGCCACTCTATTTTACTACAGCAAAAGCTCAAGTTCAGACATGATATCACAGAATGACCTCCCTACACGAAACAGCATCATCAACTTACATCGACTACTAAACAATCCTCATCAAGAATCTGCAGCTCTCTGCTCAGTTCATCCATCTGTTGTCTCTTCTTCTGCCTGACCTGATGTAAGAACTCCTTCAACAGCTGATGCTGGGCTGCTTTACAGTCCTGTAAATCAAACAATGGACCATTTTCACAGGAATTACCAGGGGCGGATCAACGATTTCAGAAAAGAGGGGCGCACTGGGTTAGAAACATTGAAATCTGCAGTGAATTTCAATGATTTGCTCCAAAATTTCAGAATTTCACAGTCAATTTTACAGATTTGTCGGACAAAAGGGTGAGTGCGCCGGGTTCCCCCCTTGGATCCATGCCCGATTACAATCTACTACATATCTATCAAGCCAAATCGATCCTCACTGCTGACAGCTTGCTGACAAGTCACCAACTCCACCTGTCACCTTCAGAAATGAGGTGGTTGGGTTGACATTAGGGGCCAGGGTGCCTACTTTACAACTGCAGACAACCAGATTTCATGTTAATAATTCAGCTCCAGAGTCATCAATTTTTTTGCAGCCTAAACCATCACTACACTTACAGCCTCCAGTTGCTGTTTCTTTTGATTGAGGACATCCAGCATCAAGTTGATATTTGGCAGGTCGAGATTTTCCGGTGAACCGACAATGTCATCCAGATTTAGTGTAAAACCACCACCCGCGCCTTCCAGCTTCAACTTTTTCTCAGCCTGTCGCTGCCTGCGTTTTAGGATCAACTCATTCACTACAAAAAAAACAAATCAATACAGTTTTACTGTATTTAATGTAACAAATGGGAACATTGATTGACAGAACGGTGTGTCCTATCGGTCACTCAATTTGAGCAGCCTAATGGGCGTGACGGAAGCTCTTTGTTGATATAATTCTCATGTGCTAGCAACTTATTCACACTTACGGTTGAAATTCGGGAATATCTGGTCTATCTTTTCAACAATGTAGTTGCATTTTGGGCATCTATTGCTGACCTCAAGCTGCTGTTTGATACACTTGTAACAGAAACTGTGACCACACTTGGTCATGTGAGCCTCCTCAATCATCTCAAAACAGACAGGGCTGAAAACAGAAAATGAAATTTATCAGCCAGGAAAAAAATATGGACCGTGAATGGAACTGTTCTGTGAAGACACACACAAAACTATCCAGCACATGTCAATGTCGATTTTATGGTACTCTTCTGGTACCTAACCAGTAGCTAGATCAATAAGCCTGCCCTAGTCTCAGTAACTGGGACTCTGTATGCTCTGCTTTTGCTTTTACAAACTGACTTTTACATAGCGCGCATACAGAGTCTCAGCTTGCCCAATACATTCCCTGTGGAGCACCTCCGCCCCGAATTCCGGGCGGGCACTGTTAATTCACAAACCAGGACGAAAATCCACAATATTGTATTCCTGTGTTGTTGAGCTAACGTCGATACACCATGTCCGAGTGAATTTAGTAAAATCCCGTTCTTATTTACTTCCCAAATCGAGTTTAAAATCCGCTTCTCGAATCGAAATGTACAGGCTGGTGACACGCCATGATGGGAGTCTCGCGCAATGCAGTTGCGCAGTGACGTTAGTCTCGTTCTCATTCAGTCTCAGGACTACGCCCAGTCACGTGACCTCGGGTCTTGTGACAGTGACGAGTTCGCGACTTGTTTACATGAGTTGCTGGCATTTCAACGGAGTTTTATATCAAAGTTTTTTCCTAATTTGTGCCAATTTTTCAGTCTTTTGGAATATCACTATGAGAAATGAGGATAAATGAAATGATTCATGACAGTTAATTGTTCGAATTTAGTCAGGTTTGACAATAATTGGGTGATTTTGTTCAGTACATGAAATACACTATGCACCACAGGCAGCATATGGGTAAACCATAACGTACCAGGCAATAGCCGTCAATGTCATATCGTAAAAGAAGCTATCCCTGGTCGATATGGTTACCATAAAACTAAGCCTGCCCCTATTTACAGTAAAACTTCACGCTGCCACCATACTCATGGTACCAGGGTATAGGCTAGGCCTTGGAGACTGGTTCATCCCAGTCATGTTCAAGGTTCAATATACTCCTTTGTCATATCTGTAATTTGTATTATTGTAACTTATGGCTAAAAATACAACAATAGGCCTATCCACTTCCCACGTCGTCCATCTGCCATCAATCATCAAATCAAATGAACCCCTCCTGTGGCGTGCTCTGACGTCTGCATCAAGTCAATCAATGCACTGGACGAAGCAACACTTCTTTGACTTTTGGACTCAATTTTTTTCTTTCGACTTTTTTTGGGCTCAAGTATGGTATAGCGGGCCAAGCCATGGGAAGTGCACTGAGTGTGTACATGTGTGTACACGGAATAAGCGGCAATGTATGGAGATGTGTCACTTCCCATGGCTTGGCCCGCTATACCATACTTGACCCGAAGGGCGAACTCTTACCAAACGAAGTCATTGTCCTTGTCTTCAAAAGAGCTGCCGATGCCACTGTAGACAGGTGGCTGAGTACGTTTACGGCGTCTATTCGCCATAACCTGGCCAGGTTGTTGTTGCAGCGAGTGTTGTTGCGCTCGCCCAGCCATTCTTCAAATTTTCGTCCAAACACATACGCTGAAAACTCAGCCGTTTGTCGCGCAATGGCAATGAAATTTCTGCTAACGATTCTTCATTATTAATTGATATCGTTGGAATTTGGGGAGATAAAAAATCTGATTGGTTTGGGGTGTTTTACAGGGTTTTTTACTGCAACAGACGAGTGTTTATCAGCCGTCTGTCGCGACCAAGCGCATGCGTCCTTGCTTCCCACAATGCATTGTCCCTGGAATCCTCGCCGCTTCCACTCCAAAAAATAAACTTTTAACATTTCAATTATGATGTAAACAAACATCAATTTCTAAAGATTGCACTATTTTCAGCTTGTTACTGGAGTTTCGTGACGATCATTGCCTTAATCGACATGAAATCGCAATAAATCTGATTGTGCTCATTGTTGTAGTGGTAATCCATTCAAGATGGCGACTTCGTCTGAATCGGGTCAACAGGTGAAATTTTCATCCGTTTTGTTTAATCAAGCGGCTAAACACTGCAACTATCCACGACAAATCCCATAGTAAACAATGCACAGATTACCCAACAACAATTTCAACGCATTTTACTAACGTAAACATCGAGGGTAAGGGTGCAGAAGATGATTTCCCACCCAGAAATGTAGTTTTACTCCCATTCACGAGATGGCGACACTGCATGGGCTGTCTGCTAAACTGGTGTAAAAGGAAAGAATGTCCCACAAATAAATGTCCCAGGAAAAAAATCCTATGTATTTTGTACATCCGAGGTGATTCATGGTTTCTGTAGCCATGCATAACAACAGTCACGGAACAATCTGCCAAACCATGTAGTCTGTGCCAAGTCAGTTAATGCGTTCAAGGGGAGGTTAGATAAGGTGTGGTCTGCACGTAATGTCCGCTTTGCGTTCAGAGCGCGTGACTAATGGATCCGCTCTAGTAGGTTGTATGTACCGTAGTGTTTTTTATTATCATTTCTGTTCCATATGTAGTCGAGCTCAAATTCTATATAGTGTACTATAGCGGTATGTATAGTGTAGTATAGCTGTATGAATAGTGTATGTATAGTGTAGTATATTTGTACACAGTTTCGACCAGTTTGAATGTCTTTACATGTGAACGATGGAGACTTATCTATGGCCTAGCTAAATATAATAATATTTTGACTAATTAGGAGACTATAATTTAGGCGTTTTTTATTTGAATATGTGACTACTCATAACTTGCACAGCGCTATAACTACCCCTCGCGCCGCTGTGCTAGGATATCAATATATGACATATTTATTTCGAATGGCAAAGACCCTTACAGGGCCACGACGCCATATTTGATGATGATGATGATGATGATGATGATAGCAGCATGAACTATACGGCACACCTCGGCCCCTAGTAGTTAGTTCATTGTGGGGGTTGTGCAAGTTCAGATTCAGAATGATTTTACTAAATTACGATTTTTCATTTCTACTATTAATTACGATTTTTCATTTCAGCTATTTTCAAGACTTGGTGGAAGGCGATCAGCTGTGGGTTTAGATACAACTATATTTCCAGAGGATTTCCCAAAAGCTTGTGACGTCTATGAGCTCTATGGAGACGAAGGTTGTGGAAAAACCGAGCTGCTGTTTCACCTCGTCGTGAGATCAATTGTTCCGTCCGAATGGAACGGGATCAAGTTAAATGGATTAGGTATTGGAGTCATCTACATTGACACAGATTACAAGTTCTGTATGCTGAGATTGAGCTCCCTCCTGGAAAGCTTCATCCGTAAGTCTGTAACAAATGGAGACAACCCTGAACAGTCTGAAGTGGAGAGCAGCATTGAGACAATTGTTAAGGCCTCTCTGAAGAACTTTTGGTTAGTGCGATGCAGTTCAAGCGAACAACTTGTAATAACCATCTGTTCTCTCGATTCATTCATTGGATCAAAGTTCGAGATCGGCATTTTATTATTAGACTCCGTTTCCTCCTTTTACTGGACTGACAAACTCAAATGTGGCGACAATAGAAAAATGGTGGAAAAAATACACGGCCGCTTAGTGGCAGCTTTGGAGAAGTTAGTGAATACACATAATCTTGTGTTATTTGCCACAAAATCAGCTATCATACGGAAAAGGGTAGAGACTCCTGGCAGTATTAGCCCTGTAAGTCCCAGCTCCGACTTCGTTCAGTCCAGGTCAACTGACCATTACGAACTCCTATCAAATCAATGGACAAAATTTGTGAAATTTCGATGGATATTAGCAAAATCGAATCAGGATTCCCGATTATCGGAGGAAACAGGACTGCACACCCTGACATTTACAGACAAGGTCAATGTTCTCGGATCTCTTCACTATAAGATTCTTCAGAATGGTATCGATTTCTCCATGAAGAGGTGAATTGTGTGTAGAAAATAATGTGCATCACAGACCTCATAAATCCAGTTTGTGTAAATCTACTTCACTTCAGTTACTCAACGATTTCCTGATTTTGCTACTTAGGTCTATGGAGTGTGAAAATCTCTATATCTCGGCCTTCACTGCCAATTCCAACTGAGAGCAGTTTTCTTGTGAAAGATTGAACATGTTGAATTTCAGAATAAAGTAACGAAAAGGCATTCATTTTGATATTTATTCACTTTCCCATCATGAATTACTGTTGCACCCAACACAACAAAAATAATTTCATTTCTTTGTACATCTCCGCTTTCTCGTGTTGACCTAACTTACTCCCCCTGCATCAAGTACAAAGTGCAAGTTTGTAGATCACACCTTCCACGACACTAACCGCTGACTTTTTAGGGCCTAGTTTCCCACAGAGCCAGCTTAGTGTGAGAGAACTCTCACATGCATGGAAATTCATATTTCTCATGAGTTCGTGGTCATATTTATTTATTCATTTCATGGTCTAAACTTCAAATGACTACCGGTAGTCTGATAGTCTCGCGCAACCAGCCCCTCGGTCATACTCCGAGGTCGCCAGACCGAGGGTCTGGCACGGGACGCAATTTCCATTGAATTTTCTTATTCCGAAAATTCAAAATAAGGGGAGCTTCGCTGATTGGCTAGTCACTACCAATGCGTCATGGATCTCAAAAGTTGGTGACGTAGGCTGCAGGAGGAATAATGGCTGCGCCCAGATCACTCGAAGCGTGAAAATTAGCGAGATGAATCGCCTCAATCTGTGTTGTCAAGTCAATTTATAGTGTCTTTCATTGGAATTCCGACAGGTATGTATATAATTTTTCGATTGAGGACGAAATTGTGGTATAAAAAGTGCGGTAGGGCTAACAGCAAGGGCTACAAAATACTCGCAAGCTGCATGCTTTTTGCATTGATTGTGCATTGTGTTCTACGTCATCGGCGGTAGACTGTCGGCCATGATGGTTTTACAAGTCAAAGTAACCATCCGGACCAGACTCTAAAATTGGAAATTTATTGGAAATTGCAAGAGTCTGGTGGCACGAGACTAGTAGTCTGAATAAATTTACAATGTTTTCTTAAAGATACAATCACAGATTCGGAACTCCTAACTATTACAATAAATGCACTGGGTTTCATACATATTTACATAATATACACAGCAATACGTTACATTGTGAACAAAGTGATATACAGGTAATTTCAACAACTATTTCAGGGCAAGAATATCACGAAATGTCCAAGAATTCTTCAGCAGGAATTTAGTCGTCATTTTTACAGTTTTCCATGCAAATTTCATTTTAGTACAAAAGTACATTTGAAAACTTACACCACATCATGGGAAATTTACAAAAGTATCACTTTTCCCTAAAAAGTTTGGCCACAAATGATTTGAAAGTCTATGCAAGATTATCACATTCTCATTGAAACTGTACACAAAACCAAAAAATTATCACAATTCAACTCGCAAGGCACACATCATTTAAAGCTAGACTCAGTTTTTGAAGTTTTAAAGCTTGTTTTACAAGCAGAAATAATTCTGATTCAAATTTCTATCCTTGGACACCTCTATGAACCACCCTACCGACATTGTGCACCACTTAATGTGTACCATTTCTTGATCCAACACGATGCTATTCTTCAAACCATAAACCAGATTGAGATCTAGACTGGTCCCCTGTCGTAGTTCTCGCTTCACTACTATGACAGGCATTTTGAACGCCAACTCGGCATGTGATTGGTCAACTGTGATTGGTCAACGGTCGCGCCATGAGTCATCATCTATTTTTAGAGACTCCCGCAACGTTACGAGTCTTTATTGCTCATTTGCATACGTGTGTCAGAAAACAGGCGAACATGGCAGACGTGGCCTGTCGTAGTAGTGGAGGAACGGAGCGATACGACAGGGGACCAGTCTAATTGAGATCACTACACTAAACACAATAACATCACATGATATTGCCATTTTTACTATCACACAAATCCGTCGAACTAAATCTATGTCATACGTCTCCTGGTTTGCTTTTTCGTCACAGAAACATAATTCTAGTAAATTAATTATTTGTAATATAATAGAACGCATACTAATTTCTTACTTCTGTACAACTACAAGGACTGGATTTTATTTCTATTATATCTGGCATGACAAAGATGCATGCATATGATTCTAAATTAGAGTTCCGCCTCCAACTCTATTCTTCATCAAATATGATGGCAGAATCGCAACCACTTGTGAAGCTGTGCCAGTACCAGCAATGGTCATCGACACGGCTTTGTAGGACAGCCACAGTGATTTAGTGCTTCATCACTCCACCCATCATCAGGAGGTCCACGATTCAAATCCCACCATCAGCTTGGAACCTTACTGTCTATTGAACTGCTCACCTCGGTTGGGTAACTGGCCGGTAAGATGTAGAGTGGCCAACTTGATACTGCTCGAATAAAGGGCAGCCAAAGTGGTGTAGTAGTCCAGTTCTCCACCAAGCAGTCAGGAGGCCCTACATTCAAATCCTATGATCAGTGAGGAACTGTATCCCTTCAATGGCTTCACCTCTCCTAGGTTTTCCGGTAACTGTCAGGACGTATTTAATCTGGCCCTTAATCACTGATCCAACGATTAGGCCTAGTGTCCCCTTAATGAGGCCCATGCTGGAAGGTCTATTTCAAATTGACATAGTCATTTCCAACCCTGTAGGAGGCGCCACCAATCCCTAACCGATGCTCATTCTCTGCGATGATATTGATGGCGTACTGTTGCTGTCCCCACTCCGTTGTGACACTGACGAAAGACTGAGTCGATGACGCATGTAAGCTGGCGGCTTCGGCGTATTCGTCCACTGGCAGATCTCAAAGATTGGTTCATTAGTCCAGAGTTTCTGAAATGTTGGAGCAAAAATGTTAAGGATAACTTGAATAAAATCCACAGGAAGCAGGACTGCCTCACAGCTTTTATCTGCAACAACTAAGCACGTTTTGGTTGAATAATGATGTTCTTTCGTTTTAACATGAACGTACCTGTTCATCTGAGACTTGAGCCGGTTGTTTCTCTTGGTGTAATAGGAGCAGTCAGCCGTGCTTATTGCAAACAGACGGCAGCAAAGTTCTAGGGGACCAATACAAAAGAAAACTCTTCTGATTGGTGCTCAATCAACCATGAATGGCTCCACCAGGCATTGAATTGGACCGTAGTGACACCTATTGGTTAACTGACTGACAGCTCCTATTGTGCGCTAGGTTCACAATACTAACTGCACAAATACCCAAGGTATCACGTCAGCGCTCTCCGAGATACGATGCATGCCGTACACAGACATACATTTGTATAAGCATAGCGCAAATAACAGTACAATCCACACCAGGGGGACAAGGGGCTTGTGCAGTGGCGCATTATGACGTCATTTTTGACCGGTTGTCCACTGTGCTGACATCGACGACAAAGTGTGCCATGTGTAGATCATGTCATGGTTGAAGTCACACACACTCCACATGCGCCGATGACAGAGTGCACCACGCGGGTCAACGATGTCATTCGACGTCAATTTGACTGTCAAGGTGGCGTATTTTTCTGAATGACGTCACCTGCACAATCTCTATAGCAGAAGGCCCTGTAGAACAATACCCAAGAGGACAGAGAGAGGATGACAGAAGCTACAGGGACACTGAACTCATTCCTAAATCCAAGCATCAACTTCCAGACAGATAAAGGCCTCAGTTTCCCTGTCAGAACCTTTTCATGGGAGAAGTGAGTAAAAAGTTAAGGAAGTAGGGCCTACACAACCAACGGCTACAGCCAAACCAAAAGTGACAGTTTTTCCAAGAAAAAAAACAAACCAACACCAAAAGATGTCAAGAAATCAATGAAATAAACTAAAAATGTTCAAGCTCTAATTACATGAGATATTCCAGGGTACGGTTAGAAAAAGCCAAAACGCTGCTGGAAGAATGCAGGGAGTTTGAACAGATCATTTGAGGAGTGACAGACTTCTACTATGGGTTCATTGGTCCACAGGCGCTGGAAAGACATGAATGAAATCAGGTAAGTGAGGGGTATGCCACAGGGAGCCCCGTTCAGTCCACACCTATGTTACATGTACTGTACCGTACTGTGCATGGTGATCTGCATATAAAACACGAAAGAGTCTGGGAACTCGTGCACACACATACGTGGCCAGGGTGAAAGGGAATGCTCCTACTGGGTCAGGTTAAAGCTAAAAGCATGCTCCTACTTTGTGTGAAAGGCAAAAAAATGATGGAGCAAGGACAAAGGAATGTGAATTTCAGTGACTCATAAATCAGATTTGTATATGGGTGGCAACAACCTAACACATTTAAAAGTTTGAACCTAAAGTATTCTCAATGATTTCATACAGGCAGAACTGCTTCTATGGATTCCCAGAACTTTAGGGGAAAGTGATGGGAGCCACATGCACCATCATTTTGAAGCATTAGGCTACGAAAACTACAATTTCACAAAAGCTACCATGCAAAAAACAAACAACACAATGCAGGACCCTAACTGTTTCCGGTAGAAAGTACATTTTACCTCATTAGGCTCCTTCCTCCATTTGAGGACAGGTTCATCGTCGCTATAGCAACCGGCACAAGAGATCACGACATCTTCATCACAACTCCTGTAAAGACGGAAGGTGAAGCAGATACAAAAAAAATCTCATCTTGGCGACAATGACAGTTTTGAACAGTAGAGCCTCCCTTTAACCACAAACATTCTAAAGAACTTTCTCTTCAAAATTCTTCTCAACTCTCTCGCAGTAGGCCTGCTTGTCCGCTATCTGACTCATGCCAGTATTTAGCCTGAACTGGGTTCACCACCGGCTTGGACTGCATTCCCGAACAACCAGACACCAAACGTCCCCGCGAAATATGCAGTCCATAGTTGAGACGTGTCCGGATTCAGACAGTTATGGCAAATTCGGGACTCAAATTTGGTGATCTTGAGACAGAAGGTGTCCATGTTGAGGTGGCTGTTAGGAATTTTCCTGTAGGCCTAAAATGACAGACTTCACTGATACCGTCTTTGAGGGGGGGGGGCACATACCTTGTTTTCAATAAGGCCTTGATCGGTTTGTCACTAATCTTCATCTTCACCAACAACGCCATGTCGTATGTGTACGGGAAATCCTCATTGGCAGAGACAACACCTGATGAAGGTCGCCGGTCCCGCCGACCCCACTGCGGTCCGAGTAACAAAGGGTTGATGACATCCTTGGCCTCGGACGGCAAGGACTGGGAATCGTTCTCTCGTGTTGATGACATGTCTTCATAACTAGACCACTGGGCGGAATTCTTGTCCATTTCTCCGCTCTCCTCAAGATGATCAATCCCAAGATGCTGCTGTGAACCCTTCTCTGAAGTGACATCAGGGTTAGAATCATTGAGGTTTACATCAACACCAGGTTTTCCCGCAAGTTTCTGCGGCGTACCATCACCACTTTTTGCCTGCTCCTGATAGCTACTCGTCGTGCACGTGCTAGCATTTTCAAGTCGTTCCATAATCGGGGATAGAGGGCGCTGTGCTGGATCTTCTGCCCCCACAGCACGTGACAGACTGACACTATCCTTCTTAATTTCACAATTTGCGTCCAATTTCCCTCGACAATCGTCACTAAAAACATCATCGCTAAAGTTTTCATCAGCAGTTGTGGCACCAGAATCAACGCTGGCACTTTCAACTTTAATTTCACAAATTGCTTCGTCCACATGTTCAACTGCATTTTTGACACTATTGATACCACCATCAGATAAATTTGGAACATTCTCATCCTTACTGGCATTATTAGTAGAAATCTCCAAGGTTTCTATCACCAAGTGACCATCAATTTCAGCCTGCTCCAGACCACCCATATTCTCAACTGTTTGTCTAGAATCCACATCAGCCACCCCACCAGCATCATTTGTTACATCAGCATCTCCCAGTTCCCTCTTTGCAGCCTTCTTTGGGCTGCTGGACCCACTACCAGCCTCAGCATCGACAAACTCCTCATCTTCAGATTCCAGACTCTCATCCGCAACCGATTTCCCATCAGGCACCTTCAACCTGTCCATCCCAGTAACACTGCTCGGCAGCGCTGCAACATTTGCAGATTCCGCCTGAATAACTGTCACATTATCGGAATTTGAACTTTCCATTCTATTGTCCTGAGATTTTTCCCCCTCAGCCTCACTTTCACTGCTGCCCGAATCCGTCCCAACACATTTATGGGTAAGCGAACACGAGTCTTTTCCCGCCTGAACTTGGACATAGATCTGCAAATGAATGCCCTCTTTTGACTGATCCTGGCTAACGTCTGCTTCGAGAATCTTCATTCCACCCTGCCCTGATGCCAGTTCACTTTTTACAGTCACCACCTTACTTCTCGACACGACAACGCCACTGTCAGAACCACTCCCAGTTCGGCACATTGTCTTGCCCGTCGCATCCGTGAACGTGCTATCCGTATCCTGGGAACTTCTAGGAGTCAGCGCAACCTTTTGAATAACTTCAGTATCGCTTAAATGTTCCTCCGAATCCATCTCAAATTCGTCATGGTTTCCATTGCTCTTCTCGGCCTCATCCTGTATGAAAAACAAAATGTCAGATTAGAGCATCGGTCAGCAAAGACAGATAAAGACACATTGGGTACTGTAAACCGTGAAATTTTCGCGGTGCTAAATGTTCGCGATTTTTGGGGTCTACGAATTCGCGAAGAATAATTTTTCGCGATTGGAACCCTTCAGCTTCACAAAACCTCAAGAACCAATGATTTTCGCGCGATTTATGTTCGCGTTTTGACCCTCGAGCGTGAAAATCGCGAAAATAAAACGCACGCGAAAATTTCACAGTTTACAGTATTTAACTCTCCAAAGAGGAAGACGCCCTGTTTAGATCAAGCACAGCACGATACTTCCACGTTCTGTCATTGCTAAGGTACGCAACATTATGCTTGATGCAAAAGAGACAAAAAATTAATCTTAGTTGTTAGAGACAGTCCTATGAAGGGTCGTTAAATTTTTCATTTCAGACCTGCAGTACGCAACCCCAAAACAGTATGACATAAGATTTGTTGAAAATAAGACACCCATTCAAATTTTGAAATTGATTCACTGCGCAGTTGAAATTCACATCGAAGCAGACAACATGTAGCCTATACGACATAACGAAAATGTGCCACTTGCAAATACGACAATGAAGAAGTGTTGCAAAGACCAACAGACATAAAACAAAGAGTAAGTCTAAAGAAACTAGGAGATACATGGTGCCAAAAGACACACAGACTGCAACTCATAAAAGGGATTTCCTTCTGCCATCTGTGGCCCTCTCTGCAATGGCCCAGATCCAGGACTGACAGCACATGGACTGATCCAGGACTGACAGCACATGGACTAATCCAGGACTGACAGCATATGGATAGAAGGATAGATTTATGTGTAAGAATGGAGAACACGGAGATGATAAACAACATATGATCAAAAGGAGAACAAAGTGCAGAAGAAGATTACCTGCAGCCACGTTTTATTCCACAACCTCTAAACTTATTCTATCTAAAGTACCAGTAATGAAATTACATCCCAGATGACTCAAACTTCTTGTGAAAAAAGATTCAAATGAAAATTATTTCCCTCCGCTGTTTGAGGCAACTTGATTTAGGCTTCACCAAATTTGATTCACAGGTAGGCCTACTTCGTAAATGTCCAGATGAAAAGCCAACAATAGGTGTGAAATCCTTTGCAGGAAAATTTCTTTCAAACCAAGCAGTGGAGAGGAAGATATCAATTTGAAGTGACCATGCCATAATCAGCAGTGTTGATACAATGACAAGGTCAAATAGACTACAGTAGGTCAAGGTCAAATAGACATGCCCAAGGTCAAACAGACAAGTTCAAGGTCAAGTAGACAAGGTCAAGGTCAAACGCAGCAAAGTGTGAAAGCAGACAACAGCAAAAAAGTAAACGAACCTCGACGTGCATTCGTTCAAAATACAACTCCCGAACCTTTTCTTCCACAGAATCCATCGGAGAAATCTTTGAGATAAGTTCACTCCGTCTTGGCGTATAGGGGGAGCTCGACTTGCTCGTCATGTTGCTGGTTGAGTTTGTCGTGGACGAGGCATCCATTCCTGATGCCGGGGCCTGTTTGTTCAGCTACATTAAATGAAAACATTGTGGTTATATTCAAAACAGAGGACATGGTCATTTTCAAGGATTTTTCTCAAAACGTTTGAGGGAGGCAACATCCCACACCTGATAACCAATGGAATAAACAGACTTTGAGATCTGCATCTGTTAAATTTGTCAAGAATCAAATGCATTTTAGCATCTAGTTATATGGAACGAACTAGCCCGGTGGCCAATGACTTCCCTTTTTGCCTCATGGTTGGTACGTCAGTTTCTGAGCTGAACGTTAACTGCAGCCATTGGTTGGTTGGGTGACATCGCATACAATACATAATTATGCAATGCATCGATTGCAAAAGACGGAGAAAACAATGAAAACAACCCCTTTGCAAAGATATCCAACACCAATATAAATGGGTGATAAATTTACATCAGAAACCCATTCCTCTGTCAGCGCCATCACCTCTACTGTTACTATCTCGTAAGAATAAACCAGTCACCAAGAGAAGTTGGCATAAAACAGCCACAAAACTCTTTGCCAAGTGCACTTTCATGAGTGAACTTGGCAAAGTTCCCGACAGAAAATGAAGATACATGTATGATATTACGTCAAAATACTCACATCAACCTGGTGAAGTCGATTAAGACATATTTATTTATTATTTTAGTGTGATGTTTTGAAAGGGACTACAAGTACACTCATTAGACACTTAGAAAGCACAAGTGCATTTGTACTTGTAGATGGCACCAGAAGTATGTACCGGTAGCTTGAATTAGAATTACACTTATTATCTGCCATAATGGTCAACAGTCAACGCATTGATTTCAAGAAAATGTTATATAAATTGGGGTAAAGCATCAAGGTTGACAGAAATGGTGAGACAAGGTTGGGCATCAGGCACAAACCAGGAATCAAGAAGCTCAAATCAGGATATTTTTGAATCCAAGGGTGTCCTTTCTGGTCCACTTACATGACTGAAGTACCAAAATCCTCGGGATGAGGTTTACTGCAATTGTCAAAACTTGATCTGTTTGCATCGAGACCCCCTCATGTGCAACACGGCTGGTTACATACTCTACATTTCAGCAGTGTGTGCTTAAGCCAGCAGCACACCAGGCGATATTGCATTAAGTGATCTACTCGCCACAGAGCAAAATCGGCAGTTGACGACAGCGATGCTTGCCATTGTCAAACAATACCAAAACCGATACTGTCTAGTGTACGGTGGTGGACGAGAAGATCGGTGGCAATGAGATCGTTTGCGATATCGCCTGCTGGCTTTAGCTGGTTCCCATACGGGTGTCGCAGGGAAGGTAACCTCGTCCCAAGGCACTATGGCACTTTCTTCACGTGTACGTTTACGTCTGTGTGACTTACCAATCTTTCATTAATCTCATAAATGATGAGGTCGCCTCGCGCCGTCCCCACCCACAGGTGGTTGTTGTACGGCAATATGGCAGTGATACGCGATGGGTTGAAATAATTCTCTTCATCCTGAAAAATAAACAATCCGTTGAAATCTTCCCATCGAAACATTTCGCAGTCTGTTTCCAAAAATTGCATTGCCGAGAATTTCCTCTTAGAACAAGCTGACAATTTAGGCCCTCGTCCACATTTGAGTTTCTGAGGTGAGTCGGCCCTTAAAGGAGCACGGTATTGGATCTCAAATGCGTTATTTGACTGCCGACGTAGAGGGAGCCACCTGGCGGCAGTAAGACGAACTACAAAAATGCATTACAAAATGTACGTAGTAAATCGGGTCAATTCGCCGACACGTAGTTAGCTCCTGGGTTGGAGAGTGGCGCGGTGGCGCCGGCTGTCGAGAAAAAGTGGCAATACCGTGCTTCTTTAACAGGCAGGTTTTCAATGGCAGGGCCAACTTGTGACCGAAAATTGTCACACGGAATTGCATTCACTGTACCACTGTCAATTCCTCATTGTAAAGGAAAACCCGTCAGATGTCGCTGAATGATCAACAAGGGCTGTCAGACTGCCTGTGCATTGATCTGCTACTGTTTACGGTACGTGTTACGAAGTACCGTACATTTCAGCTATTGAAATGTGCGGGTTCACGAACACTTTCCTCAAATGCGACATCCAACAGGGTTTCCTAAACTACCTCACATTGATCAGTAGACATTGGGGTAAAAATCTGAGCTAAGACAAAGCTGTTATTGGAAACAGACTATAATCAACTTAGTACAAAACTGAAGAATAAATTTGAGAAATGATTGTGTGATTACTGAAAATGAACAACATGAAGAAAACGCAACTAAAAAGAGCATGTTGCTCTACACAGAGTGCAGGCTATTTTGACAAACTCTAAAGTGATATGTCTGCCTTATCAAACCCTCAAGTTTTTTTAATATTACCGGTAATTCTGGTGGTAAAAGTGTCAACATAGAGAAAAAGAGAAGAGAGAGGCACCAGTTATATCCAGATATTTTCATATTCTTCAAACAAGAATTTCTGCTCAAACTAATGGTTCAGTATTCAGGCGCGGATCCGAGGGGGGGGGGCGTGTCGGCCAACAAATCTGTAAAACTGACCGTGAAATTCTGAAATGTGGAGCAAATCAATGTTTCTAGCACAGTGCGCCCCCTCTTTTCCGAAATTGTGGATCCGCCCCTGAGTATTTGATACGACGCCAAGAAAAAATGTTCTACGCACATCCAAAGCAGAGAAAAGTGACAGAATCCAAATTTCCAAAACTACAATAAAGACTTACAGAGCGCCCCCTATTATTTACCTCATCCAGACTTACCCGTCGTGACATGTAATATCGGTTCTCGCGTACATCGTATAGTAAACGACAAACCAACTGTTTTGTATCCCATAATTCAAGAGTTGACGATCCCTTGACAGCGATCCATACGCCATGATCTCCCTTCATCAGACGAAGGATGTGGTCGAATGGGGTGTTGGACACGGCAAAGCTGTCCATCGTGTCTAAGGTACTGAAATAAGATAAGAACAGTCAAGGGCCTAGTCGCCAAGTTCCAATAAAGGACAGGAAGGGCACATGCCAGGAGTTGTTGGGCCCTCGACCCTAATGTCCAGACTTTTGGCTCCATGGAAGAATGCCTGTCTTGCATGCAGGAGATCTGAGTTTGATTCCCGGTGCGGTCGGCAACATTTAGTGTTGCCGGCGAAGTCGCTTTCCTCTCTCATCTTGGCTTTGACTATCTTTGCCTTAATCCATGGATCACTCTGAACAGGGGAGTCTGATCAGATGTGATAGCTACTGTAAGTTGTAACGGGTGAAGGATCTCACAGATAAAAGGGGAGGAATGTGGTAGATTTTGGAGGTGTTGGGCGCTCAAGCATAACGTCAGGACTCTGGCTCAATGGAAGAATGCCTCCTTGCCGGCGGGAGATCGGGGTTCGCTACCAGTAGGCCTACAGTCTGCGACACCGTCATTGAGAGTCACGTCAAGATGTCATCAGTGACCTCACCTTGCATGAAGTATGACCACACTGTTACCACTGGCACACCACAGTTGTTGATCGACCAGGAGAAGTGACGTCACCGGGTTGTGACCAATCAGGATGTAGAAAACGTCACTCTTCGGTTGGTCTTCAGTGATATCCTGTAAAAGGTGAAATTTTCTCTTCACTATTCTCGCTCTGACACTTTGGAAAATGGTTGAAATGGCGGCCATTTTGAAATGACCAACGCATCGCGCAAGTGTAAACTGCACTGAACTTCGTGGCGAAATGAAATGTGACCCTCCGCAGCAAAACCAGTCGCATGTCGCTCTTAGCTTGGAAGGTTGAGACCAAATGTTTGTCAGTTTCAATATCGTCTGTCTGTTATGAAATGTGAAATGATTTATTTCATCCATTCTCTTCTGGTGTCATCTTAGTTCGTTGCGGCTCACCTTCTGAGCGACATGCGACTGGTTTTGCTGTGTAGGGTCACAAATAGGTTGTCATTACCTCCATGATGGCGATCGTCCCATCGGCCAATGCTGCAAATACTTTGTTTTTCTCTCCTTCCTTCTGGTGGCAGCACAGGTCAAGTATGGCATCGTGGAGGCGTGTGTTCCAGAGCTGCTCCCTGCGGGTAGGACAGACATCAGAACATGACAACATTTTAATCATAGACCATGCCGGCATCATTTTGAGACACCACAAGCTGGAGACCGAGGGCCAATTTCTGATGCGAATACCTGAAACTACCCCACACAGCCCTGAAGGGGGAATACAGATCTACGCAAACCTACCTAGTTATAGTTGAGAATGCATACAGCGTCCAAGAGAGTGTGCCGAGCAAGATGAGATCCTCTGTCACGGCTGTTATGCACATGATACGTGAATCGAACTGCAAGAGACATGGGAACGAGGTTAGATTTCAAGGGGAGGCGATTCTGAAGACCGCCAACATTGCCCAATGAGTGTCGAATTTAAACAGCCGCACAATATCTCTGGCCATTGTCTCTAGGCCTACACAGCGCTTCAAAATGACACTGCACCTGTCTTTGATATCAAAATGATGTCACGCTGACATTACACCGGAGACGGACGTAATCACAAGTGACTGTCCTTGAAGTTGAACTTTGGACAACTTGGAATTTTTGTCACGTCGTTGCCTGATGCCGTCCCGAATGACATTGTTTACACCGACATCCTTACCTCACAGTTCAAGTCATGCATGATGTTCTCATCACAATTGATCTTACAGATCTTGCCCGAGCTTTGTTCGCCGTGGCACATCCAGATTTTCCCGTCCATGTAGGCCGTGGCACACTCAATGATCAACGCATTCAGGGGAGTCAACTCTAACTCACGGAACTGAAACAATCATGAGAGAAAAGTTATAATGTGTGGATAAAGCCTCAAAGTCTACATACTGGAACACAATTTTTTCATTTATTTGAATAAATGAAAAAATTTACCATCAGACAAAGATCATGCCAAAATTCAGATTCGCTGTACCGATATTATGTTTTGGACTGAAGACAGACAACACCATTGAAAGAACACATAATTTCGTTATAATTTGGAGGGAAGATGCAGGGACTATACTTGTGTAGTTACTTGGTTAATTATTTGAGTCAATGACTGATTTGAATAGTTATTCTGTTAACTATCTGTGTCAGTTACCGATTTGTATAGTTAATTGGTTACTATTTGGGTCAATTACTGATTTGTCTAGTTAACTGGTTAACTATCTGGATCAATTGCTGATTTGTCTAGTTAACTGGTTAACTATTTGGGTCAACTGCTGATTTGTCTTGTTAACTGGTTAACTATTTGGGTCAACTGCTGATTTGTATAGTGACTTGGTTAGTCATTTGGGTCAATTGTTGATTTGAATAGTGACTCTGTTAGCATTGTATAATTAGTTGGTTAATTACCTGTGTCAATTACTGATTTGTATGGTTACTTGGTTAATTATCTGGATCAATAACTGATTTGTATAGTTACCTTGTAAGTCATGAAAGGGGAGATTCCCAAACAAAGAAATTTTAGACTTCAAGCTATTGCTGATTTTCCTTTATAAAAATTGTGGAATGAAGGGCAGTATTGAACCAAAAGAAGACCTCTAGGTTCTACATGCTGGTAATTTTAAATTGATACCATTTATGCCAGATTACAGCACTGCATCAGCTGGAATTCTTTTGGCCAACATTGATATTTCAATAGGAATCTCCCTTTGATATGTTAGATATTTGAATGTGTTTGATAATACATGTACATCCATACCTCAAAATACCCTAGGCCTATTTCCCAAAAAACAGGTTTTGGAAAATAGTGATGATCATTTTGATCAAAGGAAGTTTGGTCTTTGTATCAGAAGTGGGAAGTTTTTCCGTAACAAGGACATTTTCGTGGCATTTTGAAGTTTGTGCGTCATAAAACTCTTCGCATGTGGAGAAATAGGAGGAACCAAGACTTAAAGATGAAAAGGGCTGAAATGAAGAAAAGTAAGGGGTCACGATCATCATCAAGAGGGCTGCCATCCTGAATCATCAGGGTTGGTGACAGGACAAAACGTACCCGGACAAAACGGACCTAGGACAAAATGTACCTAATGCTCCTTCTCTGACAGTTTCCTCAGGGATTTGGAGGGAGCATACGGGACCGCAAAGGGACCTAAGTTTCTCAGGACGGTGGGCTAAAGATGCAGCTGCATATACACCATTATTAACTCTAATGCTGGGCAGGAGGAAACCAGAGTGCGTGGAGAAAAATCTGCCCTGGCAAAGAGTCACCCCTCCATCACTTGAAGAATGACGCCGAATGAGGATCGAACCTAGAATCTCAGTGGTGTCAGGTGCCACTCCAACAATGCTTACCATTTCCTCCCTCTCTGCTAGATGGCGCCTCTCCTCCTCACGTTTCCTGACCTGCTCCTTCAGCATCTTGAGATACACCGTTTGTTTACTGGCAATGTCCTTCCGTCGAGGGAAGGGCTTCAGCTCCTCAAACGCAACCTGGAGAAAAGAGAACAGCATACATGTAAGCGGGAATGAATAGGAACTGTCAGTGACTTGACCAATAGGTGTCACTACGGCCCATTTCAATGCATATACATGCCGAAAACGGGCCCTCTTCTCTTGCTGGCTGGCAACACCTCAGCGTGAATAAACAAAATAAACCACTAAATAAACAATCCTATTTGG
>NMRB01000437.1:342924-354690 GCA_002633025.1 Notospermus geniculatus | reverse complement strand
GCAGGGGTGGACAATTACACTTCAAAGGTGGTCTCCCAGTGGGACTCCAGCAGCTCTTTCTGTGGTCTCCCAAATATGACCTGGGAGACCTATGTTGGGTTCCTAATCCAAAGAATCTGGTCTCCCATCTGACCAAATGACTAGAATATAAAGAGAGGCCTGTTCTGTGGTGGTCACATCATTGATACCTAGCTGCCAGCCCAATCGGTCAGCATCCTGCATATAAGCCAAATTAGAATGTTCTCCGTTACGTCATGATGATAATCCAATAAGAAAGATGAATGTTACTAAACTAGACTCTTAATATAACGATATATAAGTTGGTAAAGAGCGATGTGGATAGGTTGCCACGTCAGATGTTACTGACTGGTCCAGGAATGATGTTATCTCAAGTAGGACGTTAGTAAACATACCCGATAAGGATGTTAAAAGTGGTAGCAACACCTCTTCAGTTAACTCTTCAATACTGTGACAGCGGGCGACCAGAACATCTGAACAAAATTAATTTGGTCACCCGCACATTGATTACTTTTTGGTCGTCCGGCGGTTACTCTACGTAACCACGTGCCATCGCCCGCATTCAAAAAACGGTCGTCCCGGGTGCGCGGAAGACCGAATTATCCACCCCTGCAAAGTTTAAAATTTTGCCACTTGGTGGCATGTTTTATGGCTATTTGACCTCTTGTCTTCTAACGTGGTGTGATCTAGGTACCCTTTATGTGTATAGCAGATTTTCGTCTAATTGGACCCCTAAGGTTACCAAGCGGCCATTTTGGAAAATGGACCGGCACATTTGAGCCCAAATCCGTAGGTTGTCAGTTGGTAGCGCCACCTGTGATGGAGTGACCAGGCTGATATGAGCCTAATAGCTAGCTGACTATAGGCTCCCGGGGCCTTTAATGTTACTTTTATCTCTTTCAGGCAATACATGTTTCCTAAACAGTGTTTTAGAAGTGTTGAGATTCACTCCGGGATTTGTACCAAACATCAGCTACCTGTCAAAGGAACTGTTGTCAGCACATCGTGAAAAATTGGTAGAAAATGAGGTAAATTATGACATATCAACAAGGTTTTTTCCCTACCTAAAACCCTTGTTCTGGAGATGGGATCTATAGTCGAATCCACAAAGTAAAACGGTGACCGTTACGATTGTTTAACCATTTCGCTAGCATAGACTGGTATGCCGGTCCATGATGCGGTCACGTTCACTGCATGGCGATAGACCGGAATACCGGTCTGTGAGGTCATGATGCAACCGTCATAATGACACAGATTATGGTAGCGTACCGAATATGATGCAGGACGCACTGGTGAAGTAGTTGTTAAACTTCATCACTCTAGCAGCCAAAAAGTACTACTACTAGCCTAAAAAGCATGGTTAGGCCAGACTGTTTAGCTCACCCGTGAGCTTTTGTCGTGGTGCAGCATCCGTCGTCGGCCGTTAGCAGGGCACGTTTCGGAACCGCTGGAGCTATTGATCTGAAACTTGGTACATATATACCCCTAGGTCAGATGACCTTTGACACCAAGTTTCAGTCCGATTCAATTCTTGGCTTGGCCTCCACGTGGCCAAAACCAAAAACACAAAAAGTGCAATAACTCCTGAACTAATGACTGGATCATCTCATGGGTGTATCTAATTTAGGATACATAACATATATAACGGGCTTTTGATTTGACCTACTTTTCAAGGTCAGAGAGGTCAAAGTTCGACAAAAGTAACGAACCTGCCACAGTTCTTAATTATTTCACCGAGCCCCTTCATATCTTGCATAAACATGTATTAGAGGGGTACCTTCAAAAATACCAAGTTTTGGCCCGATCGGACATCCAATATGGCCGCCAGGTGGCGTAACCTGAAAATCATCCAAGTGGTATAACTCAGGAACGACTTGCTCCGCTCTAGATGAGCTTTACAAGCACGTCGAATTTCGGCCTGATTAAACGTCCAATATATATAGAAGTAGCCGTGTTGATCGTTGAATGAATGAGTAGAAATGAAATAGGTAACACCGTCTTATAAATCAACTAGGATATATTGAGACAAGCTTTCGACCCTATCGGGCCTTCATCAGACCTGATAGGGTCGAAAGCTTGTCTCAATATATCCTAGTTGATTTAAGACGGTGTTACCTATTTCATTTCTACTCAAACGTCCAATATGGCCACCAGGTGGCGTAACCCGAAAATCATCAAATGTGCTATAACTCAGGAATGACTTGACCTAGAGCGCTCAAATGTGCTATGTGGCGCCCTCTAGATGACATTTATGTGCATGGGAAGTTTTGGCCTGATCGGACATCCAATATGGCCGCCAGGTGGCATAACCCAAAAATCATTGAAGTCCTAAAACTTGGGAATGACTTGACCCATATTGCTCATAACTGACATGTACCTCTCTCTGTCATTACTGGTACACTATTATGTTCAAACGGGTGAGCACATGGTCCATGGACCATTTCATTTTGATTGGTTGGTTCACGGACCCGCCGCTGTGGAAAAAGGAAGAAATAGGAAAAAATAAAAGCACATTTTTTTCGATATCTCTGTGTCCGCTCAGAAATCTTGCAAAAATTGAAAAAAATTAATTTTATTTTTTCCCGCCCTCCGCTCCAATTATCTTTTGGCAGTTAGAATTTTTTTCACAGGAACTCAGTGCTCGAAAAGTCTGGCCGAGCTGCCCTCGCCAAATGGCGAATAAGCTGCAAAGTCAGGTCGCCACAAAAAGCGCGGGAATTAGGACAGCCAATGTAAAAATGGTGCGAAATTTTAGCACTATTTTCACCCGGGTATTTTCACTGCTGCAGTCTCAATATCCACGCATTCATGAACGCTGTGCAATGTCTAGACTGCAGTAATCAGCCAGAAGCCGATGTAACCAGCATTCAGAGACATGGGGACCTTTGAATAAAACAAACCAGTTGTGTTAGCGTTCTTGCCGATCCGACTTAATACCTGAAGTCATTATCACTTCCCAGGCAACCGCTCGTAGCTGTGTACAATGTATGGAGCAGTGGACAGGAAGTAGTCTAGCGACTGCAGCGCCATCATCAGCACAAGCGGATGAACTATAACACGTGTATTCGTAGTTTCGCGCAGCATCCCTCTGCGTGGAGTCTTATTGTACCTTTGTGCAGAGGCAAATTGAACAGCCAGTTGGAGATCAGGTGTCTGGATGATTCATCCAATCCCGTCATGCACATCACGAGGAAAGCAGTCGAGCGCAACTCATGATCTTGCATTGTGTAAGAGGCGTCAATGTTGCGGGCAGACAAATTTTGATTAGTGCAAGACTGAATGCTGTCTGCGTGCTATCGGAGAGTTCACAAAAGTATTGCTGGTGATGCCATGGATACTGGCGCGGCGTAGATAAGATCGTTCTGAGACGGCGTTCTACATGTTCTAAATCTGCATGAAAACTTCCTTGTTTCTACAGGTTAGGAAACAGGGTTTGGCGACCTGTAGCTTAAAAAATCATCACTTTTATTCGCCAATTGGCAACCTGAGCTTGTGGTTATCTCGCCAAAGTCCAATTTCTTGTCGCCAATGGCAAGTAAAAACGCTACTTTTCGAGCACTGGAACTATTTGTGGCATCTATCTTTGCATGTCTTGTGCAGGCTGGATGAGGAGGTTCATTTGCATACAACAATCATAAAGAGGGAGCTGGAAAACTTTATTTTCATATAAATATTTATTTTTTTATGATCCTCCCTGAAATTGAAGTCACAAATTTTTGAAAAGTGTGAAAATGAATTTTTATTTTTTATTTTTTTTCTGACCTCCTCTCCACATGTCCATGGCTGTACACTATTTTGTTTGAGTTTTTGATGTTACGCCCTTCTCTTTCACTTTTTAGTTGGAAAGCGACGACGTGGAGGTCTCGGGCCCATGGCGACTCGTTCGCTCCCTCAGTAAATTGTTCGTACGAATGAACAAAGCTGAAGAGAATTTTGAGGAGGGGTCTGACCCGTACGACTTGGTGATGTATCCAAGTAAATTGCTGGATATTGTAAGGTACATATGTTATGATCAGGCACCAAAATCGCACACAGGGGTCTAGCTCCTCCAACATTACCGTAAAGCAAAATATTTTCACGTCCTAAATGTTCGCGAATGGCCTAAAAATCCAACGTTCGTGGGGAGAAATATTGGCGGAAAAGGCCCTTATTAAAATTTTCGGCAGGGAAATATATTCGCGAGTGTCGCACCCTGAACAATCAAGAAGATCGACACCACACTTCTCAGGAAGCTGTATATCCTGGCATGACCTGTATTATCAGCTCCATACCACAATGCTTGTTATGTGTAAGCACTCATTCTGGGCACAACGGAGACTCTGGGAATGACGTCACGATGGGAATCTCCATGCTGCATTGGTCAATGTTGCTGATGACTCATCGGTGTAGGGTTTAGCGGGGAACAAAATTTGCGTTACGTATGGCGGGTGTCTATGGTAATCTGCATTTGCAGAGAAGGCTAACTCAGTAACTATAAATATGAAACATGGCACCTTGAGTTCATGTCCTCGGAATTTTTGACTGGAGAACTAACTATTTCAGGCCTTTCCGTTTGACGGGTGCGAAAATGCATGCGCCTCGCAAACAATAGAATTTCTATTGTTTGCGAGGCGCATGCATTTTCGCGCCCGTCAAACGGAAAGGCCTGCTATTTGGCTAACCCAAATCGCATTTGGCTAACGTATTGGCGAAAAACCCTGCATTATTAAAAGTGTGAGTGTCAGGATTTCGATATTAACAGCCTGCTGTGTGGTCAGCAATGCCAACTGTCATCAACAGGAGAAGCTGGACCCCGGCAATGCCAGACCTGTCTGACCTTACAACTGCGATTTTGGTGTAACAATGGTATCTACTGAATTTTTCGCCATATAAGTCCTGTGGCTTTTACCGAAAAAAGGCCCCGGTGGGGTTCTGATATGGATATTTATAATCATGCATAAGTTACGGAAATATCCAAAAGGCATGCTTCAATGTTTCTTGCAGCATGTCATAGGCCTATTTCATGAATGTGCACAAAATTATGGCATCAAACATGTCAAAAACCAGGAAAATAGCATGAGCATTCTCAGCGAAGCCATCTTGTTCGATTGAAAATGAGGCTTGATCCGTTTAGCATGTTTCGTCCATTCAACTTCAAGTACCGGAAGTGTCACTCTGACTTCGACCTGGTACTGGGTATATCATGTACCCAGTAATCTGTCCTCTCACTGAGTGAACCATTCGTGTTATAGTCCGGCAACATCTTAGCGCGACCCATTGGAATGCGGAAGTTAGGAAATTGATAGTTGGATTTTCGACGGACCTTTAATCACACGCGATTCCTGAATAACCGGTGCACAGTGCGAACAATTGGGGAACGACCACAAATGATCGACAGGCATTATTAAAAACCGCAAAGCTCTGCCACATTACATGACTTCCGCATTCCAATGGGTCGCGCTTAGATGTTGCTGGACTATACATACTACTTACATTGTAGCCGCGGGTGGTGGGGCAGTGCAGGTCTTCTGAGGATTTAGCAATGATGTATGGGGTGGAGTCTTAGGGCGGAGCGGTTAGTAGTCCGAAAAATATGGTATATGTATTCAATAACTGAGATAGAACCATCCAAACCATTGTGATGTTCCATTGCCACTGTTGCTCTGACTGACCCTATCTTACTTTCAGGGAGATGAACCCGATGTTCGAAGGGAACCTCCAGCATGACGCCCAGGAAATGTTACGATGCCTCTTATGCTACATTCAGGATGCGACAAACGAGTTGGTCAGATATAGAACAGACGCACCAGAGACTGAAATAAATGTGCCTGAAAAATTGAATGATGTGTGTCCAGCTGAATGCAGGGATACTGTGGAATTGAATGATGATGTTGATATGTCTAAGAATTGTGACTTTAACTATGATTTAAAGCATCTGACTCCAATTAAAACGGAAGTCCAGATGAACGGCGGTGCTAGGCCCAGGGCGAAGGCCTCCACGGCTGCTACAAAAAAGAAGGGAAAAGTTCCGACCAAAGTTGAAAGGTCTGAAAAGGGCCAAACTGATTCTGATGTTGTGACGAGTACAAAGAATGCCACAGGTTCTAGGACTAGACAGGTTTCGAAGAAAGAACCAGAAAAAGTCACCATCAAGAGAGGGCGACCCCCCGTGACGAAATCTGCTCCGAAAGATGCCGATGTTGAAAATAGACCCGTGCATGAAAATGTTTTAGAAAATCTTGGCAAGCAGACAGAAGTGTCCATTTCAGTTGACAAGGAGGGATCTATTACTTTGAGTCCGAGGAAAGACACCACAGTTCTACTTAGTCCGTCCAAAAATGGTGTCGTGACTTTGAGTGTCAAAAAGACTGCTGGATCATCAGATAATTCGAAGTCTAATATGAATTCTGATGCTGATGTACAAGCGAAGGTTATGATTGGAACTGTGGACAATATGGTAGAAAATCAGGCCAGGTCCAGCAATAAGAACGTGCGTGATAAGAAAAGTCAGAAAAAAAACTTCGCCAATGTTTTTGAGACGTTTGTTGTTGAAAAAACTGAGTCACTGAAGTATGGTTACGTGCCAACTATGACAAAGTCGCCTGTTGTGCCTGTTCTTAACGGTGATGGGGATTGTGGGTCTCTGGGAAGTGATGATGAACTTGAAGCTAAATTAGCGGTGAACAAGACGGAGAGAACATACAGCAGGAAAAATTTTAATGTAGCGTCGACGGTTGAACCTGCTGTGATTTCTGTAGCCAGCGGTGGTGACGGTGATGCACCGAAGAAAGATGAATCCGATTGGTTGAATCGTGAAAAGCAGAGTCCAGCAAGTGTCTCCACGTTCGTCGATGCCTTTGCAAACTTATTTAAAAATGGCAGCCTTTCGAAATCAAATTCTGGCAAGCTTGTGTCTCCAAAGAAAGAGACTTCCCCGAATAAATCACTATTAACTGTGGATTCAGAAAAATTGTGCACTCCCATATCCTGTGAAATACCGCCAAATACGTCAGTGATGTGTCCAAATGGTGTCAGTCCAAAGCTACCTGCGAGTTTGTCACCGACAGTTAAACTCTCACAACTTGGCGGGAGTCCAACAAAACAGGCCACTAAGAGAATCAATCTCAGTGCACAATTCGACGAATGCGTTCAGGAGGGTAAAAATGTGAACGGAGATGGAAGTTCTGCAGATTCGGTTATTGTGAACCGAGAGTCGCCATGTGAGCAGAATGGCATTCAAGATGCGTGCAATGCAATGGATTCTTTGGGAATTCTTGATAAAAACACCTCGATCTCACCTGTGAAGTTGAGAAATAGCCTGAGTCCGGAAAAATCTGCTCGTCTTTCAACTACATGTGCTAACGACGTCAGTGCTGCCAGTGATAAAATTTCACCGTCAAAATCTAAATGCCTGATGTCCCCTTGTAAATCAAACTCCAATACCACGAGCCCTGTTAAGTCACCAAAAGTACATGTAACTTGTGAAAAGCCGGAGTGTTGTGTCCAGTGCCCAGAAAAAGATTCAGAAATCCCAATGGAGGGACCTGGACTCGTAAATGGTGTTCTGCAAACTGATATCAATTCTTTGGATGCAGCCAGTGTGGATAGTCCGACGAGGTTACCTGTATCGCCCCAAAAAAGGACCAGCCCTCGAGGGAAGGGTGCAACCCCTGTTGAAAAAAATGTGCAAGAATTTGTTATGGAGGTGAACGGGTGCGAAGTTCGAGTTGACGTCAGTGAAATTCAAGATTACCAGTCAAAAAAGCGATCGCTCACAAATATCGATGATGCCAATACAACTGATTGTCCAGCCAAGCGACAACGCCATGGCTCAGAACGTGTACAGACAGATTTATTTTCGCATTTTGGAAAGAGACGAACTGTGCGGAGGTTGGGTATGCGGGGTGGGGTCATTGTAAAAGATGAACCGAAAAGCCCCGTTGGTGTTTCGCTACCTGGTGTTGAAAGCGTCCTAAACGGGCACAGCCTAGGAATGCCAATTTCTCATGGCGCGTCTGGACTTCTGAATGAAGAGCTTGACAAACTGAACTCATCTGGTGCAGGTGCTGGGCCAGGTGTTATTACGGACGATATGGATGGAATAAGTCCCATAAAGCACCTGGATATGAGTGCCAATATGACACCAGTGAAGAATTCTATTGGGGAGGACTGTTGTATTCATAAAGTCAGAAAGTCACTTGATTTTAGTAGTAGAAGCCCAATGATGCCTGGAGTCAAGGTTGACAATGACGCGAAACCTGGTGACGAGGTTGTCACCATGGAAGAAGAGCCAACAGAAACTATCCATATGTCGGAGCTCGTCAAGGACGCGATGGGTGGTGATCGCAAAGCTGTCGTCTGCCTTGAAAAATGCGACTCTGTTGTGAAGAAAACTCGTGGAAAGAGACTGATTGAATCAGAATATGATGAGGAGAGGGTGCAGGTGGTGGAAAATATGTTTCAAGGTGAGTACATACGCCTATGTGTGGATTGTCGGAGGATCCATGATATCTGTGATGTTGAACCATTGTCACCCCGAGGCCCATCAGGGTCTTCGGGGTATTGTCATCACGCTGGCGTCTGTCTGTCGTCGTCGTCACGCAAAAACGACGTGAACGCTCTAACTTGAGAATGCTTCGGAATTTTCATCTCAAATTTTGTATGGTGATACCTCATGACATGACGCTTCTCGCTATTGAAAATCAGCCGGATCTGATTCCTACTTTGGCCACCAGGGGGCACATAGTGAAAACACAAAATTTGCGGTTACTCGTAAACTGGTCTTCAAAACTTCATGAAATTTTTATGGTGGGTGTATCCAGTTAGGGTACACAACATATCAGACGGGTTTTCACCCCGAGGCCCATCAGGGTCTTCGGGATCATGCTGGCGTCTGTCTGTCTGGCGTCGTCGGCGTCACGCAAAAACGACGTGAACACTCTAACTTGAGAATGCTTCGGAATTTTCATCTCAAATATTGGTATGGTGATACCTCATGACATGACGCTTCTCACTATTGAAAATCGGCTGGATCTGATTCCTACTTTGGCCACCAGGGGGCACATAGTGAAAACACAAAATTTGAGATTACTCCTAAACTGGTCATCCAAACTTCATGAAATTTTTATGGTGGGTGTATCCAGTCAGGGTACACAACATATCAGACGGGTTTTTGATTAGACCTACATTTCAAGGTCGCAGAGGTCGAAAGCTGAAATCTGATTGGTCAACGACGTGAACGCTCTAACTTTGAATGCTTTGGAATTTTCGTCTCACATTTTGTATGTTGATACCTCATGACATGACGCTTCTCGCTATTGAAAATCGACCGGATCTGATTCCTGCTTTGGCCACCAGGGGACACATAGTGAAATGACAAAATTTGCGATAACTCCTAAACTAGTCATCGAAACTTCATGAAATTTTTATGGTGGGTGTATCCAGTCAGGGTACACAACATATCAGACGGGTTTTTGATTAGACCTACATTTCAAGGTGACAGAGGTCAAAAGCTGAAATCTGATTGGTCAACGACGTGAACGCTCTAACTTGAGAATGCTGTGGAATTTTCGTCTCACATTTTGTATGTTGATACCTCATGACATGACGCTTCTCGCTATTGAAAATCGACCGGATCTGATTCCTACTTTGGCCACCAGGGGGCACAGAGTGAAATGACAAAATTGGCGATTACTCCTAAACTAGTCATCAAAACTTCATGAAATTTTTAGCTCACCCGTGAGCTATAGCAGTGCTCGAAAAGTCGCCGAAGGCGACCCTCGCCAGTTGGCGACAAGGTTGAAAAGGTCACTCGGCACTCCGGCGCACCGTAGGCGCGCGCCGGCGGGGGGTCTGGGGGGCCTCCCCCAGAAAAAATTGGATTTTTAAAGCTCTCAGATGCGATTTCCCAGTATCTGAGAAGAAAATTTCATCGAAATGACAGCTACAAATTTTCGTTTAAAATGCATAAAATCCCCGTAGATCANAAGGTCACAGAGGTCAAAGTTCGATAAAAGTAACGAACCAGCCGCAGTTCTTAATTATTTCACCGAGAGTCTTCATATCTTGCATAAACGTGTATTAGAGGGGTACCTTCAAAAATACTGAGTTTCGGCCCGATCGGACATCCAATATGGCCGCCAGGTGGCGTAACCTGAAAATCATCCAAGTGCTAAAACTCAGGAATGGCTTGACCCAGATTGCTCAAACTTGATATTTACCTCCCTCTTGATGACCTTTACAAGCACGTCAAATTTCGGCCTGATTGAACTTCCAATATGGCCACCAGGTGGCGTAACCGAAAGTCATGAAATGTGCTATAACTCAGGAATGACTTGACCCAGAGTGCTCAAATGTGCTATGTGGCTCCCTCTAGATGACCTTTATGTGCATGTGAAGTTTTGGCCCGATCGGACATCCAATATCATGGCCGCCAGGTGCCATAACCCCAAAATCATTGAAGTCCTGCAACTTGGGAATGACTTGACCCAGATTGCTCATAACTGACATGCACCTCTCTCTGCCATTACACTATTATGTTCAAACGGGTGAGCACATGATCCATGGACCATTTCATTATGGTGGGTGTATCCAGTCAGGGTACACAACATATCAGACGGGTTTTTCATTAGACCTACATTTCAAGGTGACAGAGGCCGAGGGGTTATGCCCGCAACAGCGTGGCTATTTGTGACCCACCACGGCTAAAAGGCCCGCATGTCGCACAATGAGATAAGGAGTCAGAGCCCACATAAACAAAACAATGCATTGTAGGTGAAAAAAATTCAACATCGTGATTTTTGCAGAAAACCCTTCAAAAGCATCTGATTTCTTTGCTCAAAGAACCTTATCGCTGAAATTGAGGTAAAAAGGCATCAAAACCATGCTTTTGTAAAGGCATGCACATCTGAAAAATGGAAACAATGCCTAATTACGTAATCCTTCGGGCATCTTTAATTGACTTTTTCTCAAAACTTCGCTTTATTTGAAGTCCGCATGCATCCCGACTTCAAAATGCTGTAACTTTGTCATTTTTTAACATACAAAGAAAGAAATAGCACTAAAATTGACACACAACGTGATAATATACAGGAAGTCAACTTCCAGATTTTGCAAATTTTCGACCCCAACCGGGGTCTTCTTCAGGCTGGCACTTAACAGTACAAGACTCTAGAATAGACTGAGCTGAGTCCCTGAAGTAGATCTAAATATCTAAATTTGTCATTTTCACCCCGAGGCCCATCAGGGTCTTCGGGGTATTGTCGTCACGCTGGCGGCTGTCTGTGCGTCGTCTGTCGTCGTCCGTCGTCGTCCGTCGTCGTACGTCGTCGTCCGTCGTCGTCGTCACGCAAACGACGTGAACGCTCTAACTTGAGAATGCTTCAGAATTTTCACCTCAAATTTGGTATGGTGATACCTCATGACATGACGCTTCTCGCTATTGAAAATCGGCCGGATCTGATTCATACTTTGGCCACCAGGGGGCACATAGTGAAAACACAAAATTTGCGATTACTCCTGAACTGGTCATCGAAACTTCATGAAATTTTTATGGTGGGTGTATCCAGTCAAGGTACATAACATATCAGACGGGTTTTTGATTTGACCTACATTTCAAGGTCGCACAGGTCAAAAGCTGAAATCTGATTGGTCAACGACGTGAACGCTCTAACTTGAGAATGCTTTGGAATTTTAGTCTCAAATTTTGTATGGTGATACCTCATGACATGACGCTTCTCGCTATTGAAAATCGGCCGGATCTGATTCATA
>NMRB01000437.1:323202-337285 GCA_002633025.1 Notospermus geniculatus | reverse complement strand
TTAGCTCACCTCTGTGAGGGGAGCTTCTCCCATGGTGTGTCGTCCGGCGTCGTTAACAGGGGTGGCACGTTTCTGAACCGCTTGGGTTACAAACTTGAAATTTGGTGTACAGGTACCCTATGGTAAAAACTATCTCTGGACCGAAACTGAGCGCTGCTGCTTTTTTTTTTTTTTTTATTTTATTTTAATCTTTTATTAACATTTTATGAGAGGCCTACAGTTCTCCCGGCCACTAGGATTTACACGGGTATTTTTTTTTTTTACCTCAAGACATCAACTTCACTTTTTTACTTTTTTACAGGAACTTGAAAAAGTACAAATACCGAAGGCGAAGGGTTTCACCACATCTACTTAGCTCATAAGGCCTAATTCTAATTTTCATCAACGGATTTTCTAATCACATTAGGCCTAATTTCACATCTATTTTCCCTCTATTTTCTCGATTTATAGAACATAAGTTGTTACCATCAATGAAAGTCTCTGTGAATACATTTCCTTCAGATCTAAGATTGTAAATGTTACATAGGTTCTCCAAGTGACTTTTTAGCATGTACTTAAAGTTGAACATGTTGAAGTGGAAGCTTCTGGTATCTACTGGCATATTACTGAACTTACACTTATTTCTCAAGTCCCAAATAACTTTTCCACAAATGCCTAAAATATAAAATTGCCTAGTGTTGACACTATCATGCCAGTTTGTGTCTAACCCTTGGTTGTCTAGGGAATCTACTATATCAATATGGTCACATACATACTTGAAAAAAGGTTTAACTACATCACACTGTATGAAAAGGTGATTCTTGTCCTCTTCATTGGACTTACAAAAAACGCACAAACCATTTTCCTCGTTCGGAAACCACCGTTTTAAATCAATTCCTAAAGCTAAAACATTATGATAAATTTTCCATAGATGTTCTTTTATTTTACGGTCAAGGTCTGACTTGATTAATTTTTTCCACCAAATTTCACCATCTTTATTTTCTTGTGACCCTTCTTGCTTTGCTTTCATAATTTTCTCATATAATACTTTGCAGGACAAATCTTTGCTTAATTTTCCATACCAGTTACTTAGGAAATCAACTTCACTTTGGTTGATGTTCTGATACATGTTGGTTTCAAGTTTTAGTAACCAACCCTTTGCATTCAATATACCTTGTAGCTTTCTATACATATCAGTGATTTTTCTTATATTTCTTTGGAAAAAAGGTGGAAAAAGTGCCACAATACTATGTAAATCCAAAAATTTCTTTTCTTTTGAATTCCAAATGTCTTTAACCCTTAAGATACCTGCTTGTATCCATGTTAATTCATATAATGATTGATTATTATGGGTTATTTCAGGATTTAACCAAAGAAATTCCTCCAATATCAAATCCGCATTTTCTATTGGTGCTCTTGTTAAATCTAGTGTTTTCCATGATCTATAATAAATTTCGCAGTTGGCCCCGGACCACTGAGGTACCGATTTCGGCGCACTCCGGCTGTCTGATGCCGTGATTTTTTCGCAGTGGNAAGCCATTTTAACTTCAGACATTTACACTGAGTTTCTATATCAATCATATTCAGCCCACCTTCAGAGACAGGTTTGCAACATTTCTCTCTTGAAACTGCTTGTCTCTTGCCTGCCCAAATAAATTGCCATACATCCTGGTTTATAGTGTCAATAGCAGTCTTAGGCGGAACTGTTACTGACGCTACATACCAGAGTTTAGATAAGGCTATTGACTTAACGATTTGAACTCTACCGAAAATTGTGAGGTTTCTCTTACTCCATAGGTTCAATACCTGCTTAACTTTTTTGACAATGGGATTCCAGTTGTCATTGCTGACATCCTGAGTGCTAACCCATACACCCAGAACTTTCAGTTTTTCTTCACACTGAAGCCCTAAGTTTTCAATCTCTTTCTTTTTGTCAATCAGGCTACCAACCAGCAGGACTTTGGTCTTGTCTAAATTTAATTTGGCTTCAGTGGCTTCACTATACAAAGCAAGTGTTTTGAACAATTCTCGTACAGATTCAATATTGGCAAGATAAATGTTGGTATCATCAGCGTAGGCTTTAACTTTGGATTCAATTCCATTTAAGATTGTAAATGTTACATAGGTTCTCCAAGTGACTTTTTAGCATGTACTTAAAGTTGAAGTGGAAGCTTCTGGTATCTACTGGCATATTATTCTTCACACTGAAGCCCTGAGTTTTCAATCTCTTTCTTTTTGTCAATCAGGCTACCAGCCAGCAGGACTTTGGTCTTGTCTAAATTTAATTTGGCTTCAGTGGCTTCAGTATACAAAGCAAGGGTTTTGAACAGTTCTCGTACAGATTCAATATTGGCAAGATAAATGTTGGTATCATCAGCGTAGGCTTTAACTTTGGATTCAATTCCATCAGGTAGAGTAAAACCGTTAAGTTTTTCCATTTTTCTTTATTGTTAGAGATAACGTTTCAGCCACAATCACGTAGAGCAAAGGAGACAGTGGGCACCCCTGTCTTACACCTCTTGTCAGAGAAAAAGGTTCTGACAAAAAACCATTGGTCAAAATTCTACTTCTTGTATCCGTGTAAATGATTTTAATCCATTTTATTAGATCTTGACCAAATCCAAAATTTTCAAGGCACTGCAAAACAAAATTTCGATTAACTCTGTCGAAGGCTTTACTCTGGTCGATGCTTACTATAGCCAGAGGTTTATTATTCTTGTTCGCATAAAATATTGTATCCTGTGTGAAAATGATGTTTTCGAAAATTGAACGGCCTGGAACACCGCATGTTTGGTCCTCGCTAATTATCTTATTTTACGCCCCCCACGCCCCCCCCCCCTGGATCCGGCCCTGTGGCTAGCTTGACATCTCCAATGATCCAGTATTTTCTTCGGATTTCTACGGCGGTCATGTTAGTAAACAAGACCACGTGGCAGCACATGGTTTTGACTGAAGTTGTTTGTCATTCAAGCTGCTAATTTTGTTACTCAAATTTTTCAGGTGGTGATTATTGGTTGCAACCAAGACTCCTTAAACTTGGGAATTACAGCTTTGTCAGTCATAACGTCGGCATTGAGGAATTACGGACGTGAAAATTGCAAAAATAAGCCAAGTTCACCCCTGTAGCCGTATGCATAAAGGTGGAATAAGCTTATTCCAGGTATAACCTTAAAGGCCTCTAGAGGCAGCTTTTAGTGCATATTGATATGATTACTAATGCAGAACCGATGGTATGAGGATATACTTGGACATCAATTTTCTAGTACAATTTTGTAGGTCTAACTAGTCGATCTTGGGAGTTCTCGATTTCTTCATTTCTTGATTTCTCTGTTTACCAATACCCTAGTAAACATGCCTGAATACAAATTTGTGGTGCCTGGTGGATTTGAGATCACATCACTAGGCCTATACACTTTTTGGCGGGAAACCTACCTTCATTCGTGCACTTTGCAAAGGGAATCTCGCCAGCAACAATACAGTATTTTATCATATCCAATACATCGGGTCAAGAAAACGCGTTGGGAAGTGACATATCCACTGCTTCTTCTGTGCACACACTCACTAACAGTGCACTTTTCTCTTATTATTATGGCTTAGCGCGGGGAGTTAGTTTTGGCTTTCTCTGCATAGGACGCTAGCTCACAGAGATTGCACTCGATTCGAATGTTCACTCACAGCTTTCTTAGCCGTCAGTTCTCATTACGACTGTTCTTTTTTCTAGGGATTCTTTTACTCTATCAAACCAAAGTGTAATCTAACAGTCCACAGTGTTTGCAGGCTGACTTTTTTCGAAAATAATTCATTGTTCATGCCATAATTTCTCTGCTCAATGCGTACCCCGATAGATGACGTCATTATCTTCTCTGCCTGTTCCCACTCGGAACACTTCGGGTCTTTCCACGATCGAATAGGCTATTGTTCTTAAGCTGGAAACACACTGCAAATAGTCGGTCGCCAATTATCAGAACCAGATGACACGAACTTGGCCAAGTCTTCAAATACGAGCAAAACAGGGTGTCTATAAAACTAAGACCTAAGATTCTATAAAACTAAGACCTATAAAACTAAGACATTCAGAGTCGTATAGGTCTTAGTTTTATAGAATCTTAGGTCTTAGGTCTTAGTTTTATAGATCTCACTTTGAGTGTCTATAAAACTAAGATCTATAAAACTAAGACGTTCAGAGGAGCTTAGTTTTATAGGTCTTAGTTTTATAGATCTTAGTTTTATAGATCTCACTTTGGGTGTCTATAAAACTAAGACATCAGAAGAGTTTTGATAATTTTTGCTAATATTTCACTAAGATCTATAAAACTAAGACATTCAGAGGAGCTTAGTTTTATCATCTTCGATGATCGAAGGCCGATCTGCTCACCACTACGTTACACCCCACATCACCCTTCGAGAAAGTGACCGGTCCACGGCGTATCTGCCGCCTCGAGAAGAAGAGGCCAATCAGAATCGGTGTTGTAAAATTTGAATCGTGGTACAGATAGTGGTAGCTGAAGACCCGATATAAAGTGTCATATGATTGGTCGACCGGTAAAGTTGGCATGGTGCCAAGATACGCCGCCGACTGGTCTATTTCTCGAAGGGTGATGTGCGATGTAACGCAGTGGAGAGCAGATCGGCCTTCGATTATCGAAGATGAGTTTTATAGNCGAATGAAAATCACATTTTTTTGGTTGGCTCGGGGGGGGGGCAACTGCCCCCTCGCCCCCTTTAAATACGGCCCTGCGATGTCCGTCATCTGTGTATACATGTAGGTTAATTCCACCCAATAACACTGCTAACATATCTCGGCATTTTAATTACATGTAGATCCAGTCCAGTCTCGAGTGAAGAAATCACCTTGACCTTTTTCATTCTTGGCGGGAAATAGAATTCAGAGTCAAAATGGCTATTTACATTTCATTTACATTTCATGAAAACGAAAGTGGAGAGGAAGTTGGGACAAAAGAAGGTCTTGGGTGGAACCTTGGATAAGTAGAAGACCTAAACTAGGCACATAGCATAGCCTACTTTAGTTCAGGAAATGAGATAGGAAGGTGTGGTTCAGTGGCTGACTTCAGGAATTATCCACGAATGGATGGCCAGTACCTTGGGGAATTATTGCAAAGGGTATGTATGTATGTATATTTATTTATTATAGTGACAGGAATTACAGCCAAAATATTCATACAAAACCTTCAGACGTACAGATTACAGAATTCCCAGCCCTTACCGGGCTTATCTGTCACTACACAGACAGAGTTGCCACTGGAAGAGCAGAGGGGAAGCTGCCGATCTCGGACCGAGGGCCAAAGCTCACCTCAGGACCGAAACAGGAGTTCCCTTCTCCTCTCCCAGATAGCACTTATATACTTGGCAGCCCAAACTTGATGACACTGCATCAATCGCACAAACTTTTCCCTTGACGTGACCCCTAAAAATGTCCCATCTACTCGCCCAATCTTAGCAAAGAAATCCTGCCTCTCTTCATTGTATGCCGAACATTCACACATAAAATGAAACTCATCCTCGCACACATTCATAACACAAACTTTACACAATCTAGAAGCTGCCTCGATTCCCGAGAAACGTCCGGTCTCAATTTGTAAGGGTAATACCCCACACCGCAGTTGTCCTAAAAATGAGCGTTGATGTTTAGGTAAGAAAGAGGAGATGAACGGTTCAGTCTTGTAATCATTCTTAAATAAAGAATACGTTCTCAACTTTGGCTTAAGGCTGATTCATACTCCGTCCGGATTTTGCGCCGACTATGATCAATTTCACTGCGTGTGCACATTCACGTCGTGGAAACCTGCGATCAGTTTCATGCGCTTGACGGTCCGCAAGCGAGTATGAATCAGCCCTTATTCTGTACCTCAGTTTTCCACCTCTCACAAGCAAGGAGACCCAGCTTCTCTTCAAAGCCTTTAATATCACATTTCCTCATCAATCTAACATAGTCTGGTACCCCAACAACTCGAAAGATGTCCCTCAGATCAGCTGACCAACTACCATCCCCCTGAGTAATGTCCCATTCAAAAATATGTTTCAATACACTGGTACCCTGAGTCCTATAACTCCATAAAAGTAACTGGTTCCACAATCTGGCCATTTCAATCCAATGCCTCATTTGAGGAGGAGTCCAACCAAAGTCACCGTGAAATCCTGCAATAGGCGCCCTAGGGGGCAAACCAACGAAGTACCTCATCGCTCTATCTTGGACCTTATCAATAGAATCAAATTTCCTAAAACCCCAAACCCCTGCTCCATAACCCAGCACAGGCACTACACCACTATCGAATAGCCTTTTGAAAGTGTAATAACCAACATTCTTAAAACTCGTAAATTTGTGAATGACTGAACCAAGGGCACGACCACCACTATCCGCTAAAATTCGTGCATTTTCTCGAAAATCCAAGTATTCGTCAAGAGTTACACCCAAATATTTATAATACGGAACTTTCTGAACTTCAGCCGCATCAATAAAAAATACAAAATTTGTACGAGGCCGTCTTCTTTTACGAAAATGAACCACTTTTGTCTTGTCAACATTCACCAAGAACCGCCACCGTTTACACCAACTACTAACAAAATTCAACATATATTGTAAATTTTCCTCATCATTGCTCAGTAATACAATGTCATCTGCATAAATTAAACAACATATGTGCAGACCATCGACCACAATGCCCTTTCGGTTACTAATAAGTTGGAACACCAAATCATTAAGATAAATGTTAAAGAGGGTCGGAGACAGAACATCACCTTGACGCACCCCAGTGGTTGTAGTAAACCAACTGGTATACAAATTGTTCAATTTAACACAACATTGCGAGTTTCTATACAAATTTTGAACAGCCCTGTACATTTTACCATCGATATTATATGTGAGAAGACGATACATAAGTAGTTCTCTATCTATCCAATCAAACGCCTTTTTCATGTCAATAAAGGCTGCAAAGGTGGGCTGACCCCTAACCAGCCTGTTCCTTACAATCGAACTCAATGAGAAAATATGTTGAATACAAGATCTTCCTTTACCAAAACCATTCTGTTCGTCAGCATAAAGATCTAAAAATTCCATATATCCTACAACTCTTCGGTTTAGAACAGCAGTAAAAACCTTATAAATACAAGATAGCAGGCTAATTCCTCTGTAATTCAGAGGTACATGAGGATCCAACGAGGCACCTTTAGGGATTGGTGAAATTATACATTTTTTCCAGGCCTCAGGGAATACACCCAGAGAGAAACATATATTAAAAAGCCTATGAAGAGCTATCATAACATCGTGATTCTTTAAAATCTCATTCGGTATATTATCAACACCCACACTTTTCTTATTTTTCAAATTGCGAACAGCTTTTTCAATTTCGTCAAAAGAAATTTCCCGATTCAGAAATTCATTCTCGATATACTCCACATTCCCCATCTGCTCCTCTCTCTCACTTTTCTTTAGACATGCACCCCTATAGAAGTTCTCATCAAAACCGGCACAGGCCTCTGGTGGTCGATTATATAACTTACTATACGCCTCGTGCCATTTCCTTAACACATCTCCTTGTTCTGTAAATATAACCCCGTCGTCAACAACTTTCATTGGTATACCTTTACTTTTCGACGGCCCTAACTGTTTAACATGTTCCCAAAATAAGTTAGGATTGTTTGTACACACCCTATCAAATTCTATAAGCTTATGCTTATTGTATGCTCTTTCATGAAAGCGCAAACTCTTGTCGAATTTATGTCTAGCTTCAACAAATTTTTTCCTAGCTTCCCGGTAATCCCCTCTTTTACGTTGTTGCAAACACTCCCTTTCCTGCCTCACCATATCAGACCACAACTCTTTCAATTCATCATTCCAAAAAGGTTTGTTACACTTAAAGCGCTTTTTACTCTTGTTAGAAGCCCCAGATTTTCTAAGGTGACCATCCATCTCACCAATCAATACAGCACAAAACTGATCATAACATTCATTTACCCTGCGCTCATTGTGATCATCCTGCAACAGGTTATCACTTATCCTACCTTTAGCTCTCTTCCACAAATCATTGTTTAAAAAATCTGCAGGGCAATTATCAAAGAAATATCGAGTCCGACTTGGCTGTGGCAGAGTATGTGCCTCAACCTGATTATAACATAAATCTCCAACCACAGGCTCTGATCCAATCACCACCTTAAGAGTTAATATAGAGTGATCCGATGGTCTGCACCTGTCACCTATAAGTCGCATCAAATCCAATCTCTCAACTAAATCCGACATAGTGTCCACCCTACAAAATAGACACCGACTTAAACAGTCATGTGGCACCAAGATATAATCTACTACCGAACGGCCACGTCCTGAAATAAAAGTAGGGAGTGACTATTCGGCGAGCCCGGCTCTCTGTGCAGTCAATTTGTTTCAGCTTGGATAGCGGGCCGGGCTAATTAGCTATGCACTGCGGCGACCAATGAAAATCGAGATTACAAAACAGCAAAAGGGCGGATTCGAATGATCGCCGTTCCGCTTCGATCAAATATCGGTGAAAAAAGAGCTGGGACATCCGGCTAATGCCAGTTTTTGGCCTAGTTTTGTTGATTTTAAAAGAAACATGACCAGTTGGAGTTGTTGTTTGACAAGCAAAAAGCTTTTCAAACACAGAAATTGGTCTTAGATGGCAAGCAAACAATGAATAGTCATAACACCGCTCAACATTGGCCAATGAAACCGCTACGCTAGCAGCTGTCTCGGTAGCTCAGAGGCTAGAGCGTTCGGCTAGTAACCGTTGGGTCCCCGGTTCGACTCCCGCCTGGGGCAATTTTTTTTCACCACATTTCCTGTCTCCTGTTTTTTTCTTTTGGCCTTTTCTTTTCTCTGACAATATTCTAAATCCACCGAACAAAAATGTAATCTGCTAAAATGTGGACTTTCGTAATTTAGAGATTATTCGTACATGTAACATCATTTTTACTGCCGCGCGACTAATTCACTTTTTTAACCATGGTGCTAGCCGAGAGGGCCACTCGCCAACACCTCCTCATGAATAATTAATGAGGCCCATCAGCTCGCTGAGCAAGGCTGAATTTGTTCACTGCACATCCATCCGGCTCGCTGTGCAACTGCGCAACACAAATCTGCTCAGAGAGCGGCTCGCCATCCAAGAACATGACGGATCGTTGCACAGAGAGCGGCTCGCCAAATAACACCAGCCGAAATAAAAGTATAATTATCCAAATGGGGCGTGACTCTGCCATTTGCAATACAAAACCGAATATCCTTCAGTAATTCAATAAAGGTAGTACCTTGCTCGTTTCGAACAGTATCAAGAACAACTCTGTCAGAAATATCATCAATACCAGCAATACAGTCACTAAGTTGCCCAATTCTGGCATTGAAATCCCCACAAACATAAATGCTATCAGCAAAATTAAATGCATAAATCATAGAAATCAAGTGACTGAAAAAGTCAGTAGAGTTATTTCTCGTTGAATTACTAGGCGGGAGATAACACCCAATGACAACACAAGTGGAACCAGTAAACCTATTAGTCAAACAAAGAACAATCAAACCTTCCACAGGCTTATCACCAATGGTAATATCGAAGACCTCATACAAGCTTTCTTTAACTAAAAAACCCACACCCCCCGACCCATGCAGTGCGTCATTATGAATCAATGTTCTCTTGTGATCGAACCATTCAAAACCATCCACACTAATGTTTTCTCTCCCCTGCAAATGAGTTTCTGTCAAACACACAATATCACTGTCTAGATATTTAATAATCGGCGTCCTTAACACACCATTCGCCTCAGACCATATTGTTCACATTCCACGTTGAAATAAGTAAGGACTGGGTGTCGTCCTAATCCCGCTTTCCACGGCCACGACCACTCTCTTAATTCCAAAGAGTGAATATTCGATCTTTAAGAGCGAATTCTCGCTCTTCTTCAGATCGAAGTTAGGGATTGCTCCTTACGGAGCGAATATCGCTCTTTCAAAAGAGCGAACTGATTCGATCGTTTAAAGTGCGAAAATCCGCTCTTTTGGTGCGTCATTATTGGCTCCTTTGAGAGCGAAAAATCGCTCGTTTGCGTCATATTTCACTCCTTCCTTTCATTACGGTTCGCTCGTTTCATTACGGTTCCGATCGTTCAGAGTATAACTCAGGAACGACTTGACCCAGAGCGCTCAAATGTGCTATGTGGCTCCCTCTAGATGACCTTTATGTGCATGTGAAGTTTTGGCCCGATTGGACATCCAATATGGCCGCCAGGTGGCATAACCCCAAAATCATTGAAGTCCTGCAACTTGGGAATGACTTGACCCAGATTGCTCATAACTGACATGCACCTCTCTCTGTCATTACACTATTATGTTCAAACGGGTGAGCACATGGTCCATGGACCATTTCATTATCATAGGTGTAGCTAATAAGGAAACATAACATATATATTAAACGGGTTTTTGATTTGACCTACTTTTCAAGGTCAAAGAGGTCAAAGTTCGACAAAAAGTGACGAACCTGCCACAGGTTGTCATTATTTCACCGAGCGACTTCATATCTTGCATAAACATGCATTGGAGGGGTACCTTAAAAAATACCAAGTTTCGGCCCGATTGGACATCCAGTATGGCCACCAGGTGCCGTAACCTGAAAATCAAGTAAGTGCTATTACTCGGGAACGGCTTGACACAGAGTGCTCAAATTTGATATTTACCTCCATCTAGATGACCTTTACATGCATGTCAAATTTTGGCCTGATTTGACCAGGTGGCGTAACCCAAAAATCATCAAAGTGCTGTAACTCAGGAATGCCTTAACCCAAAGCGCTCCAATGTGCTATGTGACCCCCTGCAGATGACCTTTATGTCCATGTGAAGTTTCGGCCCGATCGGACATCCAATATGGCCGCCAGGTGGCATAACCCGAAAATCATCAAAGTCCTACCTGGGAATGACTTGACCCAGATTGCTCATAACTGATATGTACCTCCCTCTGTCATTAGACTATCATGTCATTGTCCAACCCAGTGAGCACATGGTCCATGGACCATTTCATTTTAGTCAAGGTGACAGCCATGCGCACACCCACAATCATGACAATGGACATTTGGAAGCCAAAATCAGAACACGGCCACCACACTCTCAGACAGTCATCTCAGATTTTCCTTATGGTAGATGATTATTCAGGCATGAAAGTAGATGGCTGGGCAAAATATTCCACTTGATTCTTGCTGACACCCTCTGTAGTTATTAACACACACTGCAGAAAATTCTTTTAAAAATGTGTAGTTGTTACTGATACACCCTGTACCAAGCAGCAGCGTCGCCATCTGGTGTTAACCTGATGACTCATGCACACACTGCCCTGCATGCATTAGTGCCACATGTCCAGTTTTCTCGCCAAAAGATCGTCGATGACCAACGCGGCTATGGATTGAGATATGTTATTTAAGTAAATACCTCCTTTGTGGAAATAATCTAGGAAATAAATTTGATATGACTGGAAAGTGAATTTTTTCTGCATTACAGCCAAATAGATTGTACAGGAATTCAGTCAGGGGTTTGAGAGAAATCATGGAGGTATAAAATAAGATGGAGAACGCACTGGCGAAGATAAAAGGTTTTATGTGCGTTACCGCTGTTGACATAAGACCATGAGGGGTCCATGCCAAACTTCACACCCTCACGCTCTAGTGCACCCGCTCGGGCGCTTCCGGAATCGATCGGGAGTCTTCGTTCGCTAATTACCTATTGTTACCGATGCTAAACAATGGCCAGGCATGACTCCCACGTGTGTGGGGTTCTCATTAATTCAGACCTTTTGTATCATAAGATCAACTAGTTGGAATTCAACAAAATTTGCAGTGAATGTGCAGAAGGGTCTTGCGTATCACATGGAAACGTCAGAATGCAAATCTGTTGGGTTTTAAAGGCATATTGTCCACATTTATAAAATGCTAAATTTGTCAGTTGAACCTTTATGGTTGATTCCTTTATGGTTGTATTGAATGGACAAGCTACTATTGAATGGTGGAGAGCATCGCCAGATCAGATATATGCCCTTTCGCACTTATCCACCATTAGTGACGTCAGTCATGGATTGGTTCCCATATTAACTCCTTCCCACCCAATGCGTCTCAAAAGATATCTATCTCACTTCACCACGAATTGCAGGCCTATGTGGTATTAACCATTGTCACCAAGTACTTTTTATGTAGGTCTAATACAACATCCATCTCGACTCATAAGTGATATAGGCCTATTAACCCCTTCCCATCTGATGCGAGGGTCGGTGATTTCGATTGCGGCGGAGAGTTAGCCCAGTTGAGCCGAAGGGAGTTATGTTCTTTGTTATTATCAAACTAAATGAAGTGTTGGTATGAACTGACGTATTTCCATGACCTAGTGACCTACTTAAAGACCAGTTGAGCCAAGGTAGTCATGTATGCAGGGCTGCTTACCCATACGGATTGGCCGTATTTAGTACGGAAAAAAATCTATAATACGGGAATACGGATCTTACTGCTCACAGTACGGATTTATTTTCACCTAAAATCTGTGGAATACGGCTATTTATGTTGAAATTTTCTCCTTCAAAGTCTCCAATCCATCCACAAAANTGAAACGGATCAAGTCAGTTATGACACATTAAGCTCGGGCACGCGCGTGACGGAAATCTTCCTCTTCCATCCAGATCCTTTCAATTCCCTAATACTGACGGGCACCATTTTAATACACTGTATATCGTACCGACAGTCATCAAATAATTTTTGTCCCGTTTATCGTCACTCAATTCCGCAATAGTAGGCTACACGCAGCACGGCTGATGTAATGTCATGCGGATGTAGATGAATGCACGACACCGAACAAACATATGACGCAGATCGGCTCTGTTCGTTTGCTCATTTCTTTGAAATTGCGAGCTTAACTTGCGATAAGTTTGGACCATTGTGTTAAGGCAGATGTTAACAGTTGACCCATGCTATCGATGAGCAGAAAAGCTGACGATATTGACTGGTATTTTGACGATGTTGATTGCAAACAGGCCTTTCGATTGCGCCCTCCATACGACGTTTAACGTCGTATCAAAAAAGCATGTGCCCAAATTCCAACTTGAGAAATACCCAATGTGCCCAAAACATCCGGCAGGGCAGAGCTGTGTACTTGTTCGTTTTCAGCGTACCGTAGTTTGTACACATGGAAACCGCCGAATCTTATAACAGTGAAGTGGCCGACTTCAACATTTTATTCTGACAGACCTTGTCATATTTCCAAGTCCATTTCTTTCAAACCCCTAACTGAAATCCCGTATAATCTACAGAAAGAATGCACTTTCCAGTCATAGGCCTATCAAATTTGTTCGCTGAATTTTTTCCAATAAGGAGATATATTTACTTAAATAACATATCACACTTCATAGCCGCATTGGTCATTCGACGATTTGGCGGGAAAACTGGAGGTGCATGACACAAATGTAGGCAGAGCAAATAAAATCAAGTTGCTCACGGTCACGCTTGGCCTGCCCCTTTTTTCTGCCCATTTCCACAATGTGGAACACTTGTCTCCCTTGGGTGGCAATTTCTGGCCCCCGTGGCCCAGATAGCCTACGCACACAAAGACTGACAGATGCCAAATTCGCATGGATATGCCCGACACATGGTTTCTCAAATTTGACCATCTGAGCATCTGTCTGAGCAGACCAGCTCTGCCTGGAGTGTAGTTTTCAAATGTAGCTTTGTCAGCATTTCATTATGTTCGTTGGTTTTATGTGCGACAGTGAAAAAATACTATTGCCTGTTTATCTAATGAAATAATGAAATAATTTGTTACTCCAAAACAGTTTTGTCTTGAGGTTGACTCTACTTTCCTATATTTTTATCATCTGCATACAGGGTGTATCAGAATTTAAAAAAATACAAAAATACAATTTCAGATAGTTTCGGGGTAGTTCAAATCCTGGCATTGGCACTGGCACTGGCATTGACATACAAAAGTGAAACTGCCCACTTGCTCATCGGTCAGACTGGCCTTACGCGTCAGCTGTTACATGTAGTTTAAGGAACAGTCTGTGAGGTCACTTAAAGGGGCAGTGGGCTAGATGTCCATGCTTCTTTGTGAACTCTCTGT
>NMRB01000437.1:251915-322821 GCA_002633025.1 Notospermus geniculatus | reverse complement strand
TGTGGTAGGTCTGGCAACATGGGCAATCTTCGTTGAGGCGATCATGACGATGGCAGTATTAAGAATACACATATACACCGGCGAACTTCGGAAACGTTCGGTGATAAATAACCTTTGACCCGATGACGTTGCAATAAAATTCTCCCAGCCTAAAACAGCCTCAAAGTTATAATCCGTAACACTTTTCAACGGTCTACCCGACTTGGACACTCCAAAATACACTTGTCCGGCCCTCCATAAACAAAATCCGCCTTCACACCGCGTAACGCCGGCATATTGGGTAAATTTATCACATTTCGCCAGTCAGGAACAATCGCTCGATCGCCAGTTGCCGTCCAATCGAACTGCGTCGGTCAATTGAACAACAGCGTGTAAATATGGCGTCGGCCAATCGGCCGAAAATCGTCCGATCGAGGGGCGGTACTTTCAACAGTGTCAAAAAAACGGCCCGGCGCATTTAATCACGAATTTGCGCATGCTCAAGTTACAACTGCAGAGTCGAGAACGGTAAAAGGTATCTGTTACAAAAATCCCAATTTGATCACAAGTCGCCTTCCTATGCCAATATGCATCGGAAGTGAAGAGTTTTCAAAAAAGAATGTGATGACACTAATTGGGAATTAAAATAGGCCTAATACTCGTGCCGACGCTGGCCATTGGCTAGCGCATGTTGGAGGCGTGGTTCAGGCGGTCGAGGCAATGACGTCATATGAATTCATACCTCCACCCAGGTTCCAAGCCCGGGAAATTTAAACCACGTGCTCATATCACAATCACAATGATGGCCGCGGATGACATGATTGAAGTTGAGCCTGTCATCAGCTTTGACATTAACAATGGCAGCTTCTCTGCCCTTGACATTGCAAGTGAAGTGGAAGTGGACATGGGGCTTATCCAGCCAGTGACTGGTCATGACCATAGCTACATAGACGAGTCGTTTGAGGCTGAGGAGGAAACTATTAATTAGGCCCAACCCCCAGCTCTCTCAACCCGTTCGAGTGGCTGCCCAGGAAGTGGATGTTGATGGTAATCTAACAATCATTTCCTGCTGTAGGCAGGAAATTCATTAGAATTCATTAGGCCTAGGCTAATTCCATCCACTCCTTGAGTCATTGGATTGATTGAACTTATGTTCATTCATTTTCATCTTTGCAATAGACCTAGGCCTACCGCAACTGAAAGCAAAGGTCAAAATGTAGGCCCCTACACGTGAAAACAGTAGGCCTTATTGCTCCCGTTCCATAGAGTTCACGTTTTCACGGTTTTTGCACGGTTCACGCGTAAATTGTCATGTGAGATTGGGCAATGTATTTCTTATGATGCGGGTTCCATAGGCGTCATTTTTCTACCTTCGGACAAGTACGATTCATTTCATGCGTGAATAAATGAAAATCACCCGTGACTCAAGGAATGAACATGCTCACTCTTTTGGGCGTTCGAATTCTGTGGAACCAACCCTCTATATGAAAGATCGTGAAAAATGAAACGGTAAAAGTGAAAAGTGAGAACGTGAACTCTATGGAACGGGAGCCTTACATGTATATGACCGTAAAAATCGAAATAGGTAACCGATACTACCAATCCAACATTGGCTTTCAGAAAACAGCACAAAACGCCCCCACCATGTTGGGAAGATCCCCATGGTATATCAGGAAAATCCCAAAAGGCGGAAGGATACATTCTATGCACGGAAAGAGGGCCTGCTGAAGAAGGTGAGCGTTTCAAAACGCCTCGAACTTCGGGTAATAATGGGTAATATACAGTGGAACCTGCCTACCATTGAACACTCACGGCACCAGCTCAAATTGTTCAATGTACCAAGGTTCCCCAGGCTTTTGCCACGACCGAGAAATAGGTTCAATGTAGGGAGTTATTCAATGGTCCAGGATCTACTGTACTTTAATTCCTTGAAGCTTTGAGAAACTAAAAGTAGGCCTATGCCAATCTCGTTCCCATATCTACCTTATCCGAAGGTATCTCTGGCAAGGGCTACGACCTGACCAAAATTTCTGGTCAACCGCTGGCAGCGTGCCAAAATGTTTGTTTCACACAATATTTCGTTCTTCGATGGCTGAAAAACATTATATATGCCTAAAAGGCCATTTAATACTCCCAAAACACGAAGTTGTTTGAGTATTAGAGCAATTTCAAACGAATAGTTAGCATGGTTTGTTGCGAACATCATCGCGGCCTCGGCGTGATTCGCCTCAAAATTAGTAGATTGCGCATGCGCAGTATTCCTGAAGTCGTCAGCCCATTCCAGTGGTGTTGTAGGAACGTAAACCCACTGGGGACGAGTTTGGGCCTATGCGCGACAATGTAGTCCCCGCCTGTCATGACAAAATTCCACAAAGTGACCTCAAGCCCATGCAGATTGCATGTCGACGGCGATACTAGTATTGGGGAAGGCGCAATCGAACATCAACAATTCCGGTTAACCACTGAACATTACTGAACAAATATCTAATTACTGTTTCTTTGTTAATTTCAGGCAGAAGAACTTGCTAAGATAACCGGGGCCAAGGTATCTCTGTCCATAACCAATGCTCAGATACTGGGAAGGTTTATGAATATTATCATCCCGAATCCAGACGGCCTGTTCCAAGGACCATCAGGCACGTGCGCTTACAAGTGGGACAGCCAGGGGTGCTGCAGCAGACGAGCTTCGGACCAGCGCCTAGCACACAACCAGTGCGGCCCCTTAATACTCCAACCAAGGTCCCTGTTGCGATTGTTGGACTTCCTGGTACTGCTGCGGGCAGTGGACATGGTCGGGCAGGGAAGGGAAAGGGGAGGGGGAAAAGGAGCCGAAAACAGTAACCAAAACGAAAATTTGGAATGTTTGATTGTAATGTAAAGTTAAGGTTCATTTTTTCCTGGGACTAGTCCATCAATGTTTTCCTCCATCAATTCATCAATCAGTCAATTCATCAATCCATCGATGAAACTTAGGCGTTAATAATACGTATGTCCACATAGCACTTGTACCTATGAAATACATATGTTTTTGATATATTGGCTCATATGAATATAGACTAACTAGTAAATGCTTTCACTTGAATTTTGCATTGCAAATGCACTTGCTGTACAAATCTGAGAAAAAGCATTTGCTAGTCTTTATATTCATATGACCCATTGTCATCGTTTATTCATTTTCCGCCGAGTCTTCAGCAGTGGTCTCAATGCTCAGTTGCTGTGCTTCGTGTAACAGTACTAAGTCATGAAGCTCAGTGTAAAACGCTACATAGTCATATTTGTTCCTTTTGCTTATTACTTTTCTGAAGTTTTCCTCCATCAATTCCGATGATGGAAGTTTATCAAAAAGCTTGTATATTTCACGTTTGATCTGATCCTTTGTCTGCCGATTTATATCTTGATGAGACGATACCTCACTCTCAGTTATTAATATGGGCTCCACAACGTTTTGCTGCTTTCCATCCAGGAAGTTGTCCAAATATTTCAGTTCCAGCTCCTTTGCTTTATGGGGGAAGTACTGGAAGTCATCCGTGAACCGAACATTACCAGACAAATTCTTGTGTTCCAAAGGTTCATCTGCGTGAACCCTTGGTCGAAGGTACAACCTTTTCCGAATAAGAGCTCTGATGGCAGCCACTTCCGTGTATGACACTGATCTATCAATGATTGAACCGGCCTCATTTTGTGCTGCATTACCATTGGCTGACAGTTCTTGATTCCGAATCTGTGGAAAAAGAAGTATTTGTGAATGTACCAGAGAAAACACAAAGGAAGCTAGAGAATTGTAAAGCAACGGAGAATTTTAAAACAACGCAAAAGTTCACTATAAAGTGCTTTCATTCCACAATTAGTGTTCAGTCAGTGTGGGAAAATGATGTAGGCCTAATCATACCTTGTTGAGTAGTTGCAGATTTCTAAATATACGCTGCTGCCATTGGAGATTGGTCGGCACACCCGGAGGAACTCAACTTTTCGCTTCCTTATTTACCTCCTCCAAACAGGCATCGCCACCTTGATACCGACCTGTTGTCCCTGTTCTACTCAACGTGATGGTATCCGCCAGCTGATTCCTCATGGCCTCTGGCATTAGTGTCATTATCAGTCTGTCAGTTGCAAGCACCTTTCGATACGTGGGATGGTTTCGGCCAACGAACAAAGGTGACAATTTACCCTTTGCTGACTGAATTGCATCAAAGTTGCATTTGCGCACTCCGTCTCTCAGAAGCATGAGGGCGTGAAGGTAAGTAAGCACCAGTTGACTCACGGTACAGTAATTTGGATCTTCTTGGCGAGAGTTCCACTCCCAAAAGAGGTAAACTGACGGAGTGCGCTGCTGCGCATTATATTCCTCCACAAAAGGTACTAGCAGTTCCTGAGTCATAGCTATGTAACAAAACTCCAGCAGCTCCCAAGTTTTGTGGTGGTCTGAACATTTTTTTGCGTACAGTAGAGCTCTGTCGGATTCATATCCTAGAACCTTGGCGACATCCTTCATGAATGCTTCCCATGTCAGTTCGAGGAAAGCACGGGCAGAGTTCATCTCTACGTGCAGAAGCCCAGGAATTAATACAATCCATCCAAATTCAACTGACGGGCTATTGTCCAGCAAGATGGAGCACCGGTGCTCCTTGAATTTATCTTCCCCGTAGAAGGAGGTGTCACAGTTGTCACAGTGAAATGTATTAAACATCAATTGGGCAACTATGGGATAAATACCTCCGTCGCATTCAAAGTAAAGCCAATGACGAATACTTCCACCATACTGAATGATTCCAGCTTCCTTTCCGATGTTCCGCAGTATTTCCGATATATTTTTGTAACTATTCGGATTTTTCATCTCGGGCTCTCCTATGAGTACCTTACATTCATTTTCCTGTACACTCACTGCATACTTGAAATTCTCATATGGGTCTATTTCAGTATTTGGGGTGAGTTTTTCAATGTCAACTTTTTGTTTCACCAGTCGGCCTCTACATTTGGTGCATAATCTCATGGTACCTGTGTGATTTTCACCACAATCATCACAAACTTTGTCCATCCCCTGTTGGTCCACAATGTCATCCACGAAATCTTTCTTGTCCTTCACTTCAGACTGCACTACTGCAATCATGGACGATAGAATGTCGTCTCGAGATTCCCGGAATAAGTCGGAATCGCGCAAGTAACATGCCTTGATAGCCTCTCTCTGTGCATTATCTGGAGTTCCGAATAACCACTCGGATGGTTTTAATTCTAACTGTCCCTGTTCCGCCGAGGATTCCGAGTTGGAGCATTTGATGTATACTTTGCTTGTCACCACAGAGACTGGCACTTGGTTGCCAATTGAAACATGGTATCTCTTCCCAACCACCTGCTCATTGTCGATGACAACTCGGACAACGCCAGGTGGTACATCAAGAGGTACTGACGCCTGCTGATTGAGAAGGGACAGAATGTAATTGTAAGATCCCCCTGCAGAGAAGGACCCAAAATAGTTCACCAGTAATTTACTACCAGATAGGTTGTAAACAACCAAATTGTCACGAATGCTTTGTGGGAGAGTCAATTTGCTGTTTCTCGTACAGTATGCAAATTCTATCACCCTAGCAACCTGGGAAGCATTCCTTTCGTCTAAAGTCGAAAAGTCATCACCAAGTCCCAATAACTGGCAAACCTGTTTGACAAGCATAATCGGACGTTCTGCCAGCCAATCTTGCGCTGAATATGATGTCAAGGAGTCAATACCTTTCTTGCCCTTCGTTACTTTCCTCAAATCGTTCTGTATCTCATATTCTAATGATGGTTGGACATCAATGTTTGGAGGACCAGCACATGAATTTTCTGTCACCATTATCTCATTGATGGAAGAGGTCTGATCATTTCCACTCTCGTAATCACTTCCATCATCATTGGAATTCAAACACTCACACTCGGATGTCCTGACCACTTCCCCTGGATCCACTTCTAAATAAGAATGGCTGGTTCCTGGGTAGACACTCTTGTCATGTGTTATTGTGGATTGGAAATTCTTTATACATCCTTTGCAAATGTAACCATTCGTCCTGTCAACAGGGATTATTGGTGGGTCATGAAGACGCATGTACTTCAGAATTGTCTCTGAAACTTTTTTCGCTTTAATCCCATATAGAGTTTGTGCACCAGCACTGTCCTCATCATCATGAATAATAGACATGCAAATTTTGCGGCAGCGTTTGGTTCCACGCTTGCATCCTGGCTTTGCAGCTGGCTTCGTGGTACGGCTGCGAGACCTAGTCCTCATCCCGGGTCCTCATCCTGTTGGGAAAAAAGAGCATGTTGCCTTCCTGAGACGGGGTTGGCTACGTTAACCCCTGTCAAGTGTCATGTAAATAGTCGGCCCGCCCAACTTTTCAATTTCAGTGTGGTGACCAGCGTTAAAAGATGCAGTCCCCTAATTAGGCTATCCTGGAGTTTTTTTTACTTTGGCGCCTTTAGACAAGATCACGTGGTTCTTAATCGCAAAGATGAACACCATAGAAATTTCGTGGTCGATCAAAGGATACCATCATTTCAGAATCAAGCCATCTTTAGGGGAAGAATTACAAGTTGAGATTGAGCACGGAAATCCGTACGACCCGCAGGCAATGAAAGTTGTTCGTGGCGGGCAACAAATTGGGAGGGTACCTGCAAATTTGTGTGGTGCTTTTCGAGATCTACTTAATTTCGGATTCACGAAGAAAATTATCTGTGTATGCACAGGACAGGCCGGCCACTGCCAGATTCCTCACGTACACCAATCTTTTAAGAAGAGATTCGGGAACAAAGATCGTGCTGGAGGGGGAGCCGAAATCCCATGTATCTTTAAACTCCAGGTGTTGCGGGAAAACTCGGATTTTGCGATGGATATATTGAAAAAACGGGTTCCCATGGCTGACTTGGAAAGGATTTCTCTGTGGCTTTCGGCCAGGAGGGAGCCTTCATTTTAACTTTCAAATTAACAATATGAACGGGGAGGGGGTGTATATAGACAATGTAAATATGTTTGGATAGACTTACTTCACATACTTACATGGGATCGTTATCTGCATCAGTTGGAATTGCTATGAATTTGGAAATCAAGACACAGTTTGGTAAGTTATAGCCATTTTTTTCAAACACGAAAATCGTCGCTCATTTGAAGTGCGCGCGCTGTCGGCCGAACAAACAACCGGAACTTCCGTCGGGGAATCGAACGTTTGATGGGCCAATCGACCCACAACCGCCAGCAGTTCAAATGGGCTGCATGCCTATATGCCAATGCGATGACTATTGGAAGTCGGTAGATGGAAGTGCGCGCCATTCCTTCGAGCTGCGCAGTTCAATTGACCGACAACTGGCGATCGGGCGAAAGTTCCTGACTGTTCGCCTGAGCCCGTCTCTGAGGTGGAATGAGAGTGAGTGACCCGTGGTATTGATCAGTAGCGCTTCGCGCGTTTGCCGCTACGCGGCGTTCAGGGTCCTTGCGTCTAGGCTCAACACTACGGTACTGGGTATACTTTTGTAGATCGAACTATACCCGGGGTATAGTTTTGTAGGACGACATTGAACCTGGGTATATATTTCTGTTATACCCAGGACGACATTAACCGATTCGGCGTGAGTAAGTCGGCTTTTTTCAGCAAACTGCAGATTTACACTTCAACTGATTCGACCGTTATTTTCACATGTAAAGAATATTGTTGTCTCTTTTCTAGCCCAAGAGGAAAATAAAGCGAACAGGCGGAACTCCATCTGAATTTCACGACGATTGTTTTTAATCTTCCGAGGTATATTCAACTCCGTCACCTATAACAGAACAGTTTTTAGATACATGTACATGTGTATATGACCAAAAGGAATCGATGCTAACGTGAATTGGTCGTGCCAACTTAAAGCGAATGGCTCGCTGGGTTTGTTTTGATTTTTGGTGGTACTGGGTACCTCCCATAGAGAGTGAACCTAGTCTCCAGGCAAAGCCGTGCTCCAGTCGTAGGTAAAACCTGTGCAAATATGCGAACGTCCACCGGGGACGAGGTTCCATTAAAATTTTGTTAAAATGGGTTAATGACGGTTTCAAATTCAGTCGGTCAAAGTGTACATTTTGTAGTACTCACATTGCTTTCGAAGCGGCAGATTTTGCAGAATACGCCTCCGAAGTTTGGCTGTCTAATGCATTTCCCATTAAACTAAAATCCTTCTTTCGCCTTTTTCTCAAAACGGCGCTTGATTTGAGGACATGTCAACTAACAACTGTCAACAAACCCCGCGAGCCATTCGCTTTAAGTTCCTAAATACACGAGCGATCGCCGCCACCTTGGATATACTGTATTTACTCAGTTCCGGGACTCAGTTATAACGATAGTTCATTAAATATTCACAGAGCAGCGGACCGCCTTTTTCAAAATATGTGACTCTGGAAATCGTCGATACAGTACTACTGGACCTTCTTCCTTTTCAATAGCCAGGATTTCAAGTGGACAGGGCGATTCTGGCCAAAGGTCTGATACATACCCGCCAGAGGCGGGCGGCGCCCAGCCAGCGCGCGGTCTGGGGGCCCTCCCCAGAAAATCTGAAATCTTTTATGCCCTGAGGTGCAATTTCGGGCTTATTCTGACCAAATAAATGAACATACCATTGCCATTTTGACTAAGCATTTTATGTCGATCAAATCCGATGGGATCACCGCCGCCAACGGTCTTTCATCATCAAACGCGCAGATGAAGAATCCTTCGTTGTCACCGCGAGAAGAATCGATGTCTCATTCCGTCGACATGCGATAAAATCACAGCATTAATATCACAAACATGATTCCCGGTATGATCGCCAAGAAAATCAGACGACGATGCAAAGGGCAGTGAGAAAATATACCTCAGACACCAACGTTGTAGAACCTTCCCGCCGCAGCCATGAATGGGGAAACTCAGCTTGACAGGGAGCGCTTCATCATTGGCCAGAACCACTAAGTGACTCGTATCAATCAATTTTTATATATATGAACTTTATTTAACCAAATGAAAGACTACAAGAGCAATCGTGTCCATGGCAACACCGCTGAGCGGCGCTGATGTCGTGGCAGCATGGTTTTTGGCGCGACGATTATGCGTGCCATTTTGTTGAGATTTACAGGTATGCTGACGCTACAAGTACGCAAACAGCCGGAGAGCTTGTTTGTTTTGTTAACAGCGTGAGATTTAAGCGTGGCGCTGGAGATTTTAAAGAGGGCGGTCAGCAAATTAGAAGCATCTTCGATAATCGAAGGCCGATCTGCTCACCACTACGTTACATCGCACATCACCCTTCGAGAAATAGACCAGTCGGCGGCGTATCTTGGCACTATGCCAACTTTACCGGGCGACCAATCATATTGCACTTTATATCGGGTCTTCGGCTACCACTCTTTATACCACGATTCAAATTTTACAACACCGATTCTGATTGGCCTTCTTCTCGAGGCGGCAGATACGCCGTGGACCGGTCAATTTCTCGAAGGGTGATGTGCGGTGTAACGCAGTTGATAGCAGATCGGCCTTCGATCATCGAAGATGATTAGAAGGGGCGGGGGAATTTTAGATGGGGTAATTTCTCACTGCTCTTTTCGTTAACCGGGCGGTTTTTCACTGATCTTTTCGCTAACAGGGCGGTACCGCCCGTTGAAACCGGCCTGGCTAGAACACTGCCTTTTAACGTCCGCTATGGACTTGTCGCGCGTGTGTAGATGGAAGTGGGACCACAGGAGCAGCATTTACATGTACTTACAGACCGACAGGTGGCCTAATCTCACCTGCAGTACAACCTCATTTGAGCCTCGTGATTACACTGTGTGGAGATCCGCCGGACGTTAGAAGGCGAAGGTCCATCATTGGTGATAACTATGGAATGCATTTCAAACAAAATGCTTTATTGCACGACTGTCATGGATTTAGCAGGAGGCCAACCCTATATTTAGGCCTGTCTACGAATCCAGTTCGTCAAATACAGAAATGTATTATTTTGAAATGGTGAATTTGGCAGGCAGTGAAATTATGTCTTTTATCGCTTTTTTACGACCAGTCAATTTTTGTAATCAATGTCAGTTTGGCTGAATCGGTTAATGTCGTCCTGGGTACACCTCATTATTACCCTGGGTATTTTGCGTAATCCTTTTTGTTACCCAGGACGACCCTGGGTATAAATAAGGTACCTTAACATTACCCAGTTTGAAATCCGCGCCATTTTCCACCTGCGCTCGAGGTACCGTACCGTACTATCTTATTCTAGCCCGCCACGAATTTATACACGTGCCTTTTAACGTGGTGATTCTCAGCAGCTGACAGAATGGCAACTCGCGTTTTAGACTGCGGTTTACAGGCGTATTTGCAATCTACTCCATCATATAGGGATAGAATTTTCATTTCAAAAGGAAGAAGGCTGAAGAAAAATCTGGTAGATGTCGATAATGGTAAATACAAGTCGAAAGCAGGTGTCAAAGTTGATGTGAAACTGAAGTGGCGTGCACGCGACACGTCTGCTACATTACGCACGTAGCACAACCTCGGGCGCAGGTGGAAAATTGCGCGGATTTTGAAACTGGGTAATGTTAAGGTACCTTATTTGTACCCAGCACGATCCTGGGTAACAAAAAGGATTACCCAGGATTACCCTGGGTAATAATGAGGTGTACCCAGGACGACATTAACCGATTCAGCGTCAGTTTGCATGTCAGTTTTGCGCTGGTTATGTCACAGTCACAGTCACACTAGGCAGACTTCCCTGACAGAACATTCGAACGGTGCGATTGATCTGTATTGGCCTAGAACATGTATAATGATGAATATAGGCCTATTGTGATCTCCTGGTGGTGGCCAGCAAATGCAATGTATACAGTTTAGGCGAGCATTTTTTTATTAGTTGGCTCTCGAGCTTTTTAGTGCCATTTTTGAATTCGGAGGATGGAATAAAAAAAAAAACTTTTTTTCTCAAGTTCTCGCAGCTGCTGTTCTGGGATTGAAAGCAGGAGGACAGAAAAAAATAAAAGTTTTTTTCCAAAATAAAGAAAGTCTTGCTCACTTTTTCTATTCGTACTTGACAACTACCAGGCTCTACCTATTTCAGCTACCTTTCAACATTGGGACAGATTTGAAAGTTTTGAGGATTTTGCAGGGTCCAATAAAAGTTCCCCCAGGCAATATCAATGTTTTTTAGGAGAGGAGGTTATTAAATCCCCGACTGTCGAACAATCGGATCCATCAACGAGGGATCTCACAGGCCTCATTAAATGGGGGAATGAGTGTATCACAGTAAACCATGTTCCCGCCGCGGCAGCCATCATCCATGATTGTCATCATACTAGAGGGTCTTGGGAACGAGGTTCAACCACCAACAGCCTCTTGAATCGACCGAAGGCTACCATCTTGAAAAGTAGTGCAGCGGAAGGTTAAATGGAGAAATATCTACCATTGTGATCAGGCACCTAAATGGTAACTCCATTAGGAGGAGTGATGCGGTCAAACATGGAGGCGACAAGTCGATGACGGTGTCTTGGAGAAAATCTGCACTGTTGTAGAGTTTCTGCGCACCACGTGCACCAGTCAGTGTCAACAGCGCTGTACTTTGACAATACATCCGCGCGCTGCATGCAGGGCGCTGCAGCCGAGATCGGCGGGCGGAATAAAAATAAAATAAATTTTTTTTTTTTTTCAAAAAACAAGGAATATTTGCATCGGCGGGCTCGAGAATGGCCAGAAAATTTTTTTATTTTTTTTTCATTTTCGGCAGTTTTTGGGTTCGGCGGGCTCGAGAGCCAACTAATAAAAAAATGCTCGCCTTATGATGTGCACACAATCATGGCTTTCATTGCTGTCGGTCTGTTATGAAATCTGAAATAATCTATTTCTTCCTCTTCTGGTGTCATCTTAGTTCATTGCGCCTCACCTTCTGAGCGACATGCAACTGGTTTGGTGGTGGAGCGTCACATGTCACATGACTTAACTAGGCCTATTAGTTTACATGAGGTAAATCTCCCTTTATGGAAAACTAAAGTTTTATTCCAAACCCTAATTACCCATTACCAATTTTCAATTTGTTGTGTAGTCAGCCATGAAGGCTGTTCACCAGGAACACGCACTCCCACAGCTCACTGCCGCCACCAACAGGCACAATTAAGCCTAATTAGCATATGTATGGTGGTGGGCAAAATGTGTGAAGAGTGTTTGTTTGGTCAGGTTTGACTGTTTTATTGTACAAGTATATGGCATGCAGGGCTTGACTGAATTTGCCTTTTGAGTTAAATCATTGTACACCATTGTGTATTAAAACAATACTTGAACTTGGTCTACTTTGATTGGAACTGAATTCCAACATGATTGTTTGGGGAGAAAGGTTGAATTTGATGAGAGAAATTTTTGCTAAAAATGTAAAAGATATTTTCATCATCATCATCATCATTTTTTCGACTACGTAGCCCATACGGACTGTAAGCCGCTGCTATTATGTGCGGGTATGGTGGGTGGTGGTGTCAATAACATAAACAAATAAACAACCCGCAATGTGGTTAACCGTGATAAAAGAAACATCAACAGGAAAGATGGTGACATATATAGTACGTAACGTTGTCAAAATGAAGACCAATTAAGTAACCAAAGTGCGGCACAGCATCATATCTTATCATAACAACTAGGCTCGACGAACATTGACACTCCAAATTTAGCTGCGTCCAATGCTATGTTTTGCTGCATATTACACAGGAAGATTACTCACCAGGGAAATAATTTTAAAAAGGATACCCACGCAGTTACATAGCTGTGGCGTACCTAGTTAAGGTCCTGGTGACAGTAGTAGAGACGTATTACCCATTTGGTACAGTTTGTTTAGGAATGTCGTAAATGACATAGAACCTTTCATACCTGAAAGAATAGGACGTGAAAGTAGGTTTGAACAATAGGTTCAGAATACACATGATGATGAATTGGTCCGTTATAAATAGTTACTTTGAACTAACGAGGGGACGGGAAATTTGCAACCTTCACCTGTAACAAAGAATAGAAACGTTTGGTGAACTACTGTTACACTTGAGGGATAACTGCAAAGAACGAGTGAACAGGTGCCATCAACTATGAGGGAGTGCATTAACTGTAAATAGGAGTGAATGATTATTAGTATATTGAAATGAAGCAGTTGACACGGCTGAAAACCCTCATGTCAAATACTTGTCTAACACTTGACATTTCATGTGAAAAAAATTGACTCGCCTTGTAGCACTGGGTGGAAAACTAGGTAAAGTTCTAGAGATCCCTTATGAGCTGCCAGCAGTAGGGGGGGGGGTACTCTTGCCAAAAGATCAGGCAAGATCCTCCAGTGGATCAGACATATTATCCCGTTTGGGGGCGATGGCTCAAAGACGGTGTCCGGCAAGTAGTCTGGGCTGAAGAAAATCTCGTACGCTTTCATCCAGTCTTGCTCAACGGGAAGAAATGGGGAGTTGTATTCAGCGTTTTCCGCTGATGAGCTGGGAAACCAGTTGTTTACAATCACCATCTGCAATAGTTCATTTAAATTTGTGACCCCCAGACAGAGAGCCACCAGTTGAAGCATCATATGAAGCTTATCTCGCCACATACATAACACCTCGTCTCCTGTGTTCGTATGTGCATGATACTTGTGCAGTAAATAGGTTGATCCACACTGTATGCGACAATTCCAACACGCGGTGTGTCCAATAACAAACCATGGTAGATGCTTCCTCAAGATGTGTCGCTTCAGGCGGCAATGCGCCACCGGACAGATGGGACAGATAGAGCCTATTGAATTTCCGACTGGTATCATGTTAACTACCCCTTCTATTGCGTCATCAGGATGTAAGTTGGACACAGTTATCTGCATATCACCCAAAATCACAATTCTAGTGTCGTCGTCATCATCCGCGTTCACCTCAGATTCGGCCCCTACATCTAGATCTGATTCTGTTTCAACTTGGGTTGTTCCACTACACTCTGAAGAAGTACCCGTCTCATCGTAATCTAAATCTGTGTCAACTATAGGCTCCTTGTAGGCTGCCATAGCAATTCTGGAAGATTAAGGAATGAAATTTTGTTTGTATGATATGGAAAAACGTTTTCACAATATACAAGTTTCCCAAGTACCTATAATCAAATAGAGGAGAAACTGAAAGAGAGAAGGATGTCATTTGCCAAACTTGAGTGCCGCACTGGTAGCTGCGGCATTTGGCGTGCAAAGAGACTATACTGTGAAACGTGATGATCTAAGCCTCTTTTGAAAGACTCGCCATTCTTTGCGTTTACAAGGTGAGTAGGAAGATTATTCCAAGCCGTAGCTACCCTATTGAAGAATTGGTTTTTCCTGATCGCTGTCCTTGATCTGTCGATGGTAACTTTATAGTTATGGCCTCTTGTTCCTGGGTGATTCCTAGTCAGAAGGTGCTGGGCCATGTCTGTATAATGAGTGACCTTGAACATCTCAATGAGGTCGCCTCTAAGGCGCCTACAGTATGACTCATGCTGAATAGGTGTCGTGTCCTGAGCCTTTCTGCATAGGTCAAGTCTCTCATTCCAACTATAAGTTTCGTGAAGCGCCTCTGAACATTTTCAATGGCATCCTTGTCACGTTTGTGCAGCGGTGCCCATACACAAGATGCGTACTCCAAGATTGGTCGAATCATTGCTTTATAAAACTGTACACCCGTACGCCAATTTAGATGTTGAAATACCCTCTTGATGGTAAAGCTGATCCTGGTAGCTCTTGATGTTATTTCAGCTACACGAGAATCCGCACTCAGATTGTCCTTCATGATCACACCGAGATCTTTTGTTTCATTCTTTCTAAGAATAGTTATTTTGCTCTAAGGAAGCTTTATTTATGGGCCAGTTTTATTCAAACTTACCATATTGATGGTAATGCTTGTCTGCACAAGAATATATGAGCAGTTAAGGAGGGGGAAATGATCCGCACAGCAAAAAGCGGATTTTGGTGACACTTTTCATGCATAGTGTAAAAGTTGTAAATGTTAGAATCTACGGTACTCATATTTCATGGCTCAATGTTGTTATATGGAGAATATAAATAGATGTTCACTTGGTGGAGAAAACATTGATTCGTCAGCCCTCCTTTTCCCACATCCTGAACCAGCTCAGTGTGATTGGAGCATAAGCTATTTGTGGCACCTCACCATCTGTAGTTGTAGCAGCAATTCTCTAAACAGGACCATGATAGTTCCGAATTTCAGCAGCTCAAACAAGTTGTAACCATGAGTTCCAGTCCCTTGGGGGATTCAGCTGTGGATCCTTGTCGTACAACTGAATAAAGCTTACTCGCTGCCGTTTTTGCTGCAAATCTATGATTCCTTCATCTCGGCAATCGCCTACTCTTTTACTGGAAGTCTGTGCTGAACTCTCCATCGCTGACCATGCAGGCCAGTAGACTCACACATTTCATGGCGTCACCCTGAAATATTTTAAAAACATGGCAGTTACTACTAAATTGGTTGGAATAGTGCTCCCTCGCTATCACAAACTCTTGGACAGGGTCCAAGGGTGAACCTTGCCACATCCGGGAGCTCAGATTCGTAGTGAAAGAACATACTAACCCTGAAATTTCAGGACGGGCTCGGGGGGGGGGGTGCTTGATATTAGACAGGATTAGCACCTTTCCGACTCCGACTCCGACTTGAACTACGAGAACGAATTGCAGTCCGCTGTGGACATCCTTGATTAAAACGAGTTGGTAGACGTTTTCAATTCATCAAACACCATAAATTGAAGGCAGAAAAATTTGGCCTTATAAATCGGAAATACGGATAAATTATGAATATTGAACTCGTAATCCCAGTCGTTACGACTTGAAATACGACTATAATATTTGCGTTTTAGGTGCACTTCCGATTACGAGTCAAAATTATTCTGCCACAAAGTTATGGCATTTTACGATTTGCAAACGTCTATCAAATCGTTTTTTATCTAGGATGACGACAGCGGACTGCAATTCGTTCTCGTAGTTGTAGTCGGAGTCGAAGTCGGAAAGGTGCTAATCCTGTCTATTGATAAAGGTACTTACGAGTCGTATTCCCGTATGATCCCTCATATTGGTTAGGTTGGTACGGACTACTATAGTTGAGTGTCGTCAGTGAGAACGGATCGATTACCATTCGAGGCAGTGAATTAATAAAAGTCTATCGCTACAGTGAAGTTGATGTGCATTCTGAAGAGAAAGAGAGAGAAACATTCAGATTTCTGACCAAATCCTGGAGTGTTAGGAGTGGAGAGTAGGCTACATTTTTCCTCCAACAGTGGGATTTACGTGTAACTTGCTCCTCTTCATCTCATGCAAACCACATGAAGAGTAGCAGGGGCAGAACCCTCGCTACACAGAATGATGAAAAGTTTCGCTACACAGAATGATACATTCGGAACTTCCGAAGGCAACTGCTCGGCAATTTCCGTAGACACTCGCATTTCCCCTCAGACACAATTCCAAGGCAGCCATCTTGAATGCGCAGTGATTGCGTTCAGTTTCTGTGGGTTTGGATGCGGTCGCCTCATCACACCCTGCCCATGAACGAAATAGGTCACATAAAAACGTTGCGTTATTGATCAATAATTGGCAGATTGGGTGAGATATCGGTAAGTTTATATATAATAAGCCTATGCCTCAACTTATCCAGAAAATAAGGTTGGATATCACAGCAGGCCAAAATTCGCCGAAAATAGTCCCACGCTCGGTCACGTGGGTTTGTTGATAACAACGTGGCTGCCCTGGACTTTTGTCCGAGGTGAAATGCGCCGCCCAGTGGATAGATATGCAGTTCGCCTCAGGACGTTCCGAATGAGAATGAGAATGAGAATGAGAAAAATGACTCATTTTCCCGCCTGCAGGTGGCAGCACGCTGAGTCATAACTCTGACCGCAGATGGCAGCACCAGTCATTCTCAATGTATTACTGAAACAGTTGTGTGTGGTCAATCTCAGTAGACCTTTCAGTGATTCTTCGTCGAGAGCACCTATCAACCGTGTGAGGAGCATCACTGTGACCTACCAAAAGAGGGTAATTTATATTACCCTCGTAAAATGGCGGCTCTCCAGTCTATCGATTCAGTCGGATTTTTGGCTCCTGTTCCTTACAAGATGTAGCTACGAAGCTGGCTTTTTGCAGGTAGGTGGAGAAAATGTTACTCTTTCAAGTCATCTATAGCATAACATGCTGAAATCCCGATCTTTCCCGAAATTAGACGCTGAAATTTGGCGATTGGACGAGGGTTATGTAAATTCAGTATTACCCTCGTATGCTTCAAATCTCCCGATTATATTACCCTCGTCAAAGTCGGCAATTTCACGGCCAAATTACTCGAATACTAGCACTTACAGGGGTTCGTCACATACACTGGCGTGTTCCTGACAGTTTTATCTACAAGCACATCCATAGGGGGACTGCTAAAATCGAATAGGGAAGGAATAAGAGCAGATAAACTTACCGAATCGACAGACTGGAGAGCCGCCATTTTACGAGGGTAATATAAATTACCCTCTTTTGGTAGGTCACAGTGAGCATGAAGGATTCTCTTTCGACCTTGTTTGTTGGTGCCGACTTGAGTAGGCTAATTTGATGAATTTTCTTGCAGAAACTTTCTTCTGCAGATATATTTCTTTTATTGCCTCACAGTTCGGAAGTTTCAATTTCAAAATACCTATACCTTAAAAAAGTTAATATTCTCGGAAGGTACCGAAGTGTACCCAAATCGGGCTAAAAGTTCCTCAAACAAATTCCTGGCCCTCTTTATCTAGGGTCCCCGCTATTGAGTGTTGGAAAACCTCGCGGTCTACTTGGCTCAGGTACGACACAAAAGACTGGAAGAGGCAGTCAGGAGAGACCGCCTCTTCACCTAGTACAAGGGCGACTGTGAACTCTTCTGCTAATAACAGGGAAACGAAGGCATGGTCTTCGTAACCTTTCTCCAGAATCCTCCTGACCGCCTTCCACTCCTCGTCATGCCATTTCGCCACGATGACTGGCACTCTACCCTCCTCTCCCTCCGATGCACGGAGGAAGAGTTCTTCCGAAAACCCAGTGTAGGCATCTCTTGATACAAACTCGCTAGCCCAGTGGTACGGCGTTCCGCGTTTTCGGTTTGCTCCACTTGTACCACTGGCTTCAAACGCCCTCATCACTTCTGATCGGGATGAGCAGAATGAACAAAAACTGATCTACAGCCAGTTTTCCACCCTAATAAAATCACAATCTTACTGTCAAGTTTAGAAGTGTACCAAAAAAACCAAACACACCATGATTTTTAAACATTTGTTCATTATTTTGTGTTGTACTTTTTTGCGGCGGATTACACGTATGGCTGTGCTTCGGTTCGGTCGTTCCGGCAGAAATAGTTTCTATTTTAGAAGCAACCAAATCGATGGACCAATCAGCTTTGTCGAATTTGATCACATGATTTTGTGAGTGTAAACAAAACCACGCGTAGCAAGGAGCATCTTAAATGACGTCATTCCTACGCGAAAAGAAGTACGGGGCACTGACGTTTGAAGGCAGAGTCAGTAAGGTGAAACTATCTGACCTCTGCGTTGGAGATTGCTCTTGATACCCCACTGCTATCATTCCTCTCTCGTCTATGAAAGCGGAAAATTTTATTGGAGCATCTAATTTCAGAGTTTTTTGAAATAAGAGAGAGACCATCTCCTCCGTAAGTGTCATTCTATGCAATGTTATGAAGGTTGAGCTACTCCTGACTGGAGATAAATTCATGTAGTTGACATCCTCATGCAGCGATAGTTCAAATCCAATTGATGATTCACCAGGCCCTGTCCCTGGTGATGGTTGGGTGGCAGCAGTTGTACAAGGCCGTGGTGATGGTTGGGCAGCAGCAGTTGTACAAGGCCCAGGCGATGGCTGGGCAGCAGCAGTTGTACAAGGCCCTGGTGATGGTTGGGCAGCAGCAGTTGTACAAGGCCCCGGTGATAGTTGGGCAGAAGCAGCTGTTCAAGGCCCTGGTGATGGTTGGGAAGCAGCAGTTGTACAAGGCCCTGGTGGTGGTTGGGCAGCAGCAGTTGTACAAGGCCCTAGTGATGGTTGGGCAGCAGCAATTGTACGAGGCCCTGGTGATGGATAACGGATAGGCTACTTACAAATTTTATAGGAAGACTCCTTTGCCTTGCGGGAGGCACCTCTGGCGTTCGAGTGAACTACCGTACCGGTATCTCTGTCAGTGGAAATTGTTCCATCGCTATTATGCTTGGCTTAAAGCGAGGTGCCCTTGGTGTAGCCTCGTCTTTCGAGGCGGTCACCGTGGAAGGTCTACCAGTGCTTAGGTCCAGAAATTATGGCACCATCTTCACCTGGGATGGGACAAGACGTGATAATCTCTTGGCTTCCAATGAAAGGTAGTGTGTCATCATCCTCCCAAAACTGGTAGTCGGGACTTCTGGACAAAATTTCACAACGGTATGGTCTGGACTACCTAGATCGAACGGCGTATTATCTACCTCATTTACATCTGCTTCTTTTAGTTTGAGATGTGTGGCCAAGTAAATTTTCGTTGTACCCATTTTGACTTCCTCGTATACATCACCGATGGTTACTCCTTCAGGTAGTTTCGTCTCCTTGAAATCAAGAATGTTGCACGACACATCATCAATAGAACAATGTTTCGAAATACCTCCCAGGGAAGAAGAGATCCTTCGCTGTAGCGAGAAGCTCCTTCCTACCGGAAGTTTTCGAAATAGACAGTTTTCGTGTGCCACCGCCCATACGGGTGCGTACCTGCTTCCCCTCGTGCAACCACCCAAGTTCAATAATTCTTGTCGGCTTCTTTGTTTCGTCATGACTGACATCATCCGTACACCCACTCTTTTAGACTGAAGCTCCATTTTTTCCCTTAGTCTGGCAAAAAGAGTTCTTTTTTGGTAGTCATGGTCAACCCTCCTCTCGGCATGATAATCTTCGTCATCAAATTTAAAGTTTCGCACGGCTAGTCGATCCCCTACGGCTGGCATGTAGGCACTGAGTTCTGCATCACTTAATAAGTGAATGTTCTTGTAATCAATCTGCAATCAGAGAAAACAGCAGATGGTGAATCAACCAGCAAACCCGATGATATGACAAGTGCCATTGTGTTGTTTGTCTCTCGGAAAGTAACATGAAACATGATGATATCACGTTTGATGAATTATAGCTCCTGGGTGTCTAAAGCTAAGACCTAAGACTCAACCACTCCAGTGTGATAAACCGTAGTGTCTGTGATAAACCCTTGTCCTCCAAGGGTAACACCGCTGTGATAGAAACCTAATGCACATTCCATTCGATACGATGTTCGAAGTCATTTCTTTATCCCCAACAACCCGGTGGATAAAAGTAATTGGAATCTATAGACCTACCATAGTACATGTACTTAAGCCTCAAAGTTATTCGGCAGGCATACCCATATTCACAGGCCATTTTCTACCACAAAGCTCAAATTGCTGACTTGGCTGAAAGTTTTTTCTGACACTAGGGGTATAGTACTTTCCAGAAAATGAGATGTTCATTTGTCCCTCCAGATGGTGCCAATAAGTGAATTTTTGGCCTCTAGCTCATGGAGTACGTGGCTTTAAAGTGGACAATTTGCAGATGTTGGTCTGTCAGGCAAGTTGAATATAATGAAGAATGAAAATTTCAAATTGAAAGACGTTTCAAAAATTGCAAAAAAAGAAATTTTATAACTCGCCATTTTTCTATTAATTCATTAAAATTAAATTTTGGCAAAAGACAATGGTTCTATGCCCGACTTGTTCCTATTGAGCTTGTGCAGCGACTCATTATGACGTCACTTTTGACCTGTAGTCCACCGTGCTGACGTCCCCGACAAAGTGCGCCACGTGTAGGTCGCGTCATGGTTGAAGCGTTGACGACAAAGTGCACCACGTGGGTCGCCGACGTCGGATGACGTCAAATTTGACCGTCAAGATGGCGGATTTTTCCGTGATGACGTCATCTGCACAAGCTCTATAGATTGGATGCGAATACCATTGCTGTTGCTCTAACAGTTTTTGAAATTTTTAGGAAAACCTGGCGTCCTTTACTTTCCTACAAGAGTGTACATGTGCAGTGGGTGTTCGTGCTGCAGGGCCCATATTAATAGTTAACTACCGATGTCTAAGTTGTACCCTTACCTTTGTTCAACACAAAAGATAAGTATCGCACTTTGACTGAAGTATTGAATATGGACCCAGGGCAATTCACCGACTTGTTCGAACGCACGGTTTGAATAGGAAGTGTCAGTCAGTTGACCAATAGGAGTCCCTACGGCCCAATTCATTGTCTAGTGGACCCATTCATGGTTGACTGAGCACCAATCAGAATTTTTTGTTTTGTTGGTCCGCTGGAATATTGCTGCCATCTTTTGGCGATAAGCGCGGCTGGCTGCTCCTTGAAGGTCAATTACTAAATTTACTTTTTATTCAAGAAAGGGATACCAGCAGAGCTTATTGGTTCCTCTTTCTTGTGCTTTGACTTATGGCTCAACTTTGTACATGACCTTAAAATGTTGGAGTAACCACGTGCAGCTTATGCAGGGATAGAAAATGTATGGGTTTGATTATATTCATCTGCCGTGAATTGAAATCGTGGAAATTGTATACTTTTCAATTTGATCTTCGAGTTCTCAGAAAAAGTCGCTTTGAGTAACACGACATTTTGGTGATATGTGATCTACATTGTATATTGCTGATGGTTTGGTAACAGGCAGCGAGTTTTGAAGTATAAGTTCAGAATCGTACTTTGATATTCCACAAGCATGACAACGCTGATTGAGACAAAGCTTGTCGCAGCAACAAAACACTGCTGTTAGCTGGAGGACATCTCAGGAGATTACGAATACTCATAAGGCCCGTCGTGTACGAGCAAAAGACGAGATGAGAAAAATGACATTTACGGAATTTTCGCCGGATGTAACCTGCAAATACGGCGATCCCGATTTTCTGAAAGAAATATATGAAACCATTAGTGCTTATTGCTACTTTCCGAATATATTCCTTGGCATACCAGGCAACATACTGATCGTACTAATCGCTAACAAGGCCAACAACCGAAACCTTTCGCCGTCCATCTACATGACAGCAATGGCGGTTGTCGATAATGTACTATTGATTGTGACCACCATCCTCGTCCCTTTGTTTTATAATTCGGTTGTGCGGGAGTCGAGGGATATCCAGATCATGTAAGCTATCAAAGGCATTGTGGTGTTGAAAACATTTGCAACGGCAGAATTTTCACATCTGTTCAAATCCATTTCTCTTTGCTTATGTGTCTATAGTCTGTACGACATGGTCAACATGTATGCACGTTTGCATTTACATTACAGTTCCCTGTACGTCATCTTCTCTGCATGCGGTGTCCTATCTGGATACTACCTAACTGCCATGTCGGTCGACCGAGCTATTGCTGTCCGCTTCCCTTTAGCAGCACCACGATACTGCTCAACGAGCAAAGCTAAGGTGGTTGTACTCACAGGAACAGTGATACTTATTACGATCAACTTCACCTTTGCGTTGGCGTATCATTATGTCAACGATCCAAACACGGGTAGGTGAAATGTCCCTTGTCCAATGGCAAACAGTTCCTTGACGAAATGGGGAAAAAATTGATCGTCGGGAAACAGAGACATATTTCACGCACTAATACAACACGTCTTTTCTCTGACTATTTTCTGTTGAGGTTTTAGATTTCACCCGTCCCGTCAGTTCTTCTGTTTACCCGTTATCACATTATCTTTATAGGTACCGAAAATGTCGTCCTTTTCATCCCTGACAACCCGACAGCGACCTTGGCTGTATCTGGATTTCAATTGGCCTCTGGGACCCTCCTTCCGTTTGCCATCATCATTTCTTGCAATATCATTATCATTGTCGAAGTGAAACGTGCCTCACAAGCACGAGCTACTTTAAGCAGTGACCAAGGCGCCTCGAAAACGGGAAAGAACACGGCATATCTGACGAAAATGCTCCTGGCCGTCTGTGCAGCTTATTTGTTTACATCGATGCCTTATAGACTGTTCATGATGAGCCTCCAATTTCCACAAGTCGCGGAACTTTTCGACAATTTTGTTGTGACGTGCAGCCTGATGCTCTACAATGTAATCATTGGTAGCCTTTACACACTGCATTTGTTAAATTATTGCCTGAACTTTTACATGTATTGCCTGGGAGGAGGTCAGAAGTACAGGAATGATTTGAAAGAGTTGTTTGTGAACATTTGTGAAAGACTGAAATAATGCAACAGGACCACATTACTGCTGACAATGCATTATCCCGTACCTCAAGTAAGTTTCCGTGAATGCGATTGGCTCACACCGCACACGTGACCATAAGGAATTTTGGCATGTCGACCGCTCTGACGTCACCAAAGGTGCGACATTTTATGAAATGTCGACCACCAATGGCCGCCGCTTTTTTCACTCTCTCGGTTCGCAAGTTTGAACGTCCATAGAACAAATGCATACTCTTCAAACGGAAAAATACCACTCACAATCTCATTTCTTGGCAGTAAGCAGTAGCCTTGATGCAAAATGGTTAACTCAATGCGTCCCAAACCAGTGTTTGAAACACTAGGCCGGAGCCAGTCGGCACACCTCAGTCATGTCATTCCAGTGCGGACGGCGTACGCCTATCCACTGTGGATGCATTGCGTCACGTCGCTTGATAAGTGATTCTAATTTTTCATAAAAGAAAGTCCCCCGTGGGATGCAATGTCTCCCGAGGCGAATTCTAGTGTTGGATCAATGGAAACCAGGCACGGAATAAAATATCCCTGTCTTTGTGAGGTTCGGGGCTGTTATCACTTTCTTAATGCTGAACCTAGTTTCAAAGTGAGCAGCAATCATCACTCTTGTCAACAAGAACAGGACATCGAAGCGATGTCAATGGTTTCCGATCCTGAGGGCAATGGCCACGAACCATTAGGCAATTTCCAGGTGAAGATACGANTCCACGACCAAACACTATATGGTTTCCGATCTTGAGATCGGAAACCATAAAAATGAGTGGACAGACTAATCGGGTGGGGCTTCTTGTCGTTTCGTTTGTTTTTCTCATGTTTCAGCTCCCGACATAACCCAGCAGCATTCAACGATGCCTTTGCAAAATACGTCCCGGAATACACAATAAAGGAACAAGGAAACCAAATGGAGTAACTAAAGTTGTAGCCATCACAGTGTTCAGTAGATTTATTTTTGGCCAACCATTTTTCAATTACTTACCCTGATTACCCGTAGCCTATATGTTTACCTAGTTTCACGTCTGAGTTGTCTCTAGGCAACATTCAAGATCACCTGATGAAGGTTTTTGAAGGGGAATCTAGTAGAGTAGAGGAGTTTGGAACACCACTAGGCCTATCTGAAGTGTAAGTATCTGGAAAGGTAATATCGTCTCCAATTAGTGGTGCACAGGCCGAAATGGGTACTGGTAGATTTAGCTCTGAGACTAGTGTGCAAGCTTACAGTAGTGCTAGCATGAGTGCTATGTCTGACGAGTCGGGAGGGCCGATTCCTGTGAAACCCGGTCCTCCAGAACCTGTGTTGAGGCATTCTTTGAGGGAGAGGAAACCGGTCAAAGAAGTTAATTAGTGAGGTATAACATGTAGTGGATTTATTTCAGGACAGAATATAGGCTTACAGAGACAGTTGAGGTGTAGTGAAGATGACAATTAAGAAGGGTAGCCACGCAACAAATTTCCTTTGGTAATCAGTGTATCGGTAACAATTTCTTTCAGGAAAAGCAGTGTTAATATATTGCTTCAAAGTTCCCGCCATTATACGCAAAGTACGGGCATGCGCAGTTCATGTTTTCAATAAGGCTATTTCCGTTTGTTTGTTACACATGTGGTCAGTGTCAGTACTGTCACTTTGCTGGCTAAATATGCCACAATGTTAGACCACCCTCCCACAGCAGGGCTTTGGTCTCGCTCCTCTTCATACACTCGCACACATAGTCGTGCTGAAATTGTGTCTTCCAGCCTAGCATGATACGGTCAGAAAACCATTGCCTAATCAGAATGCAGCATTTTAGCTTGTGAACGCTAAATAATTACGACTAAAAAACAATCAAAATAACAAGAATATTTTTTATATACCGGTACCGAATAACCATTGTGATGAAGTTCAGTCAAGTTTGAAAAGACGTATTAAAGTGATTTTTAAATACAAAACTTTAAGGTAAAACGGGGTAAAACCAAGAAATTTGTAATTGTTCAATTTATTATGTAGCATCATGACAGTATTCCAGCTGAGGTTTGTGTGAGTGGATGAAGTGGAGCGGGCTAAAACCCCCTGCTATGGCAGGATGCGTTAGATGTGAATGCATGCATCCACTATACTTGTCATTCAAGAAAAGGCGCTACTGACGAGCTTGTTTTTCACTTTTTTTGGCACTTTCGTGCAGCGCAACTTGTCGTGTGACCGTGGAATAACTGCTCGCACATCTACAAGGTCAGGACAGAAAAAAAATAAGTTTGATTAACGAACCCATTGATGTAATTTATATGCTTTCGTCATCCGATCGCTTTTAAATAACACAGAATGGCCAACTGGGTGTTCAAAGTTGTAAGATGATATGCTATATATGCTGATCAGAGAATGTTACATCTACAATTACGAGCGTCTGTCGGGGTCGTTTACACAGTGCGTATACTGCGAAGTCAAGTGCAGGTGCGGCCTTGCATATCGATGGAAAGAATGACATTTACGGCAATTCCTCGCGAAGTAACATGCAGATACGGCGATCCGGAATACCTTGGCGAAATATTCCGCAACATTACTATCTATTGCTACTTGCCGAATATCTTACTTGGTCTCCCTGGCAATATCCTCATCATACTGATCGCGAGCAAGGCCAGCAACCGAAAGCTCTCACCGTCCATTTATATGACTGCAATGGCCGTTGTTGAAAATATACTACTGATTTTTTCTACCATCTTCGTTCCTTTGTTCATCAATGCAGGTATGAAGGCGGGTAAGGATTACCAAATCATGTAAGCATTTAGGACAAAACACATCAAGTATACCGTCTCGGCGTTTTCTTCAGGACGATTTGATGGGATGCTGCTGATATAGTACATGTACTAGGCGGAAAATTAGGACATTTTGTTCCTCTGTTCCTTTGTTCCTCTGCAATGTTTTCTAGTGCTTCCTCTATCGCAGTGGTTCCACACAACAGATAGCTAGAGTGTCCATTACTTTTCAAAGTGTAACAGAGAGAAATCTGTCACCCTCATTCCACAGCGTTCCTCATACAACGAAGCAAAGAAATGGGAACACAGGTGACACTTTCTACCAGCTCTCACACAGGCATCGTGCTCGTTTTTACTAACGGTGTTAGCGAACAGCTAGCCAACAGGCATTGTGATGTTCCAACAGGCAGAGGCCTGTTGGTACCATGCGACAATTGCGGGATACATACCAGGTGTGACTGGAATCAAAGTCCCTCTGGAACCGAAGTCCGGTCGTATTGCTCAGCGAGGGATTAGAATATGGCAATAGATATCATGACCATTCGAATATAACCCTACAATATGGGGCTATTGTTTAGTAGACTTGCATTCATGGGGCATTGATTCCTGTCACCCCGGCACGTTGCCGCCACTACAGGGTGTATCAAAAAAACGCAACAGTTTGTATTTCCCCAATATCTATAAATCTAGGATGGATATGACAAATATACATAGGTTATATTAATCCTGTGGATCTTAGCTTCAAATTGATATTATTGGCGCCTGAATAGAGTTCCGCATGGCTGATCAGGCACTGTTTAAACGAAATAGCTTGTAATCCAATTTGTTGCAGGGTTGGAATTCACCTGTCGCGGTGGGAAGAGAAAAGTTTGCCAAAACATTTATTTTCCACCATGATGGGTCCATGAGAACTCGGCCATGACTGAAACCAAGTGGGGAAGCACAGAGTGACATAAAACATTACGTTTACATCTGTTGTTTTACTTTGCTGAGATCAACATCAAAGATGTTAACTTTGTTGACACAGAATTATGTTTTTATCTGTTTGTCGTTGAGTTCTTTATTGGAAGAGTGACAGCAGTTACGCTACCATCTGGGCATTGTCTGTGAATGTTATGCAATGAATAAGGCACAGAGTGTCAATAACAACAGGAATCCTCGCCCTGCAACAAATGCAGTTTTAGGTCATTTTGTTTAAACAGTGCTAGATCAGTCATGCGTATTCCAACATGAATGGTGTCATTTTGAAGGTAAGATCCATACGCATCAGATGACCTACATAGATTTGCAATATCTGTCTTAGATTTTTAAATATTTAGGAAAATATCAACTGTTGCGTTTTTTGATACACCCTGTAGAGAACTGCAATTTCTCGCACATGCCGTGCAGTTTATGCGGCAACCGCGGAAAACCGCTGCAGGTAACGGGCCTTATACCTCAAGTATGTGTTTTTATTGCAGTTCCTATTATGTGGTCTTCTCTGCGTGCAGTGTCTTATCTGGGTACTATCTGACTGCCATGTCAGTTGACCGAACTATAGCTGTCCGTTTCCCTCTGGCAGCGACGCGATACTGCACACCAGGCAGAGCTAAGATGGTGATACTGGCAGGAACAGTAATACTGATTCTGGTCAACTGTGCCTTTGCATTTGCGTATCATTATGTCAAGGACCCAAACACAGGTCAGTAAATGTCCTTTAGATGTTTTAAGCCTATATCATTCTTCAACGCACGTCCGTTGTTTCCAGTTCGGTCAGAAACTGTAGCTGCGCTTCCATTACAGCTTTTATATCAGGTCTTATTAGTACCGGTATCTATCCGCATATAAATAAGACCGGATATTTCACATGTCTTTATTTAGGTGCCGAAAATGTCGTCATTTTTATCCCTGACAACCCAACAGCGACCTTGGCTGTATCTGGATTTCAGTTGGCTTCCGGAACCCTCCTTCCGTTTGCCATCATCATTTCTTGCAATATCATTATCATTGTCGAAGTGAAACGTGCCTCACAAGCACGAGCTACTTTAAGCAGTGACCAAGGCGACTCGAAAAAGGGAAAGAACACAGCATATCTGACGAAAATGCTCTTGGCTGTCTGTGCAGCTTATTTGTTTACATCGATGCCTTACAGACTATTCATGATGAGCCTCCAATTTCCACAAGTCGCCGAACTTTTCGACAATTTTGTTGTGACCTGTAGCCTGATGCTCTACAATGTAATCATTGGTAGCCTTTACACACTTCATATGTTCAATTATTGTCTGAATTTTTACATGTATTGCCTGGGCGGAGGTCAAAAGTACAGGAATGACTTGAAAGAGTTGTTTGTGAATTTTTGTGAAAGACTCAAAATTATGGAATAGTTAGGTACACGAGCTGTTCAATCGGAAGGAATTATGAGCACCCCAAACTTCGAAACTGCGGAGAACACATTCAGCGATTGATTTTGTAGTCAGAGCTATGTCACCACATCGACCTGGACGATATCCACGGATTGAATGGGAGTGTGGAAGTTGTACATGTTTGTGCTTCTACATTCATTTGACTGCCCTCCTTTAAAGCAACATCACATGTGTGAAGTCATTTTCCGGATGATATACCGCAGTTTCACACTGATCCAGGGCCTTAATCACAAAGTCCCCCCCCCCCCACCAGTAACTTTAAGGGTACGAATTATCTCAGTCGGGCTGGGAGTGAACAATATGCTGCCTGCATCGACAATAGCTTTTACGCACTCCGTAAATAGGCCTACGAAAACTTCGTGAATAATGACCAGGTCTGAGCAGACCTCAAGAACCGAGTACGCAATACTACTAAGATGGCGACACCATCTTTACTTTAACATGAAGTGTGCGCATGCGCACTTTTGTTTCGCGTACCTGGTTTTCCAGTTGTTGTTTTTTTGAGTGGGTATTTCGTTACCTGGCACCCTATGGAGTGATCAGACCTATTCAATCTAATTGCGCAGGCGTAGAACACCCTATTTACGTCACTTCCGCCGTGCGAATTCCCATTTGACCGTGGGATAATGGTGGAATCTCGTGTGGAAGTTTCCCTAAAATTTGCAGTTTTTAGGTTGACTTTGTACTGTTTGTTGACATTGTGTATTTTAACTTTTGTGCTAACTTACTTTTATGCACTTAAAACTGTATGTGCCAATTTTATGAACATGAAAAAGCAGTTCTGATGATCAGTATGTGTGAACATTTTACACAATGAGTGGTCTGGTGGTGGTGACCCCCAGCACGTAGAGGTGCCCCACTCTCAATCTCATCTCGTCCGCCCGACTGAAATTGAAAAAGAACTATTAGAGGAGGTTATGGGCACAAAATTCTGCAAAGATAGAATTCAGAATGTTTCTAAAGCTTGTCTGAGCTTTCTGCAAGGTATAATGCTGATTATGTGAAACAGGCCATCAAAGCACGTAACATTGCAAATGGTCATGGACATGATGATCATCAACTACTTCCGCCACCACGTGTTGACCATGATTATGGATTCAATCAAGCTACACAGCTGCCCATGGATGCTGCTGAAGGATCCACAGCTGCTGCAGGCACAAAGAAAGTCAAATTGCTCAGTCGTGATGAATTGGTAAAACAATGCCTCTCAGATGAGTTCATATCCAATTCAAATGACGAAGCTGAAAAGTTAGCTTATTATTCCCTGTCATAATATTCGTGCAAAAGTGGAAAAAAGTGTATCGCAAGGTTGAGGCTCTTAAACGGGGCTATGAAGTCCAAAAAGGCCTTATTTAAGGAAATACCTTACCTGGAAACGGAACCAGCTAAAATTATACTTTTCCTAGGGAGAGTTCTGAATTGTTCGAATATGAAGTCCGTTTTTCTCTAACCCACAACGAAGGTGCTTAAAAACGGTTGCCATGGTAACCACATAGGAAAATTTGAACGTGAATCATAAAAAAGACTTTTCTCGAATTATCAGAAAAGGAATGGCCCAACTACTTCATTTCCCCCACAGGAATTACTCAGCTACCCTTGATCTAGATGATTACTTGGCAAATTAAGATCCTGTTCTGAGAGCTTTTTTGGGGGTGGATTTTGTGGTGGAAGACCTGAAACATTGTCGTTCCTCTTTTGTTCACACAAAACTTGCCTTTATATGCTCAGACCACTGGACGAATAACTGTGGATATATTTGCGAAAACTGGTCCATACGAATGCAAAGACAGTGTTAGTGAGTGGTTGAGTACACAAGCCGAATCACCATGTTCATACCCTGACGAGGACATCCTGGTTGTATTCGACAACAATCAAGTCATTGGCCGTTGTTGGACTATTAAGGCCGAATGGGTCAATGTCGTCCTGGGTATACCTTATGTTTACCCAGGATCATCCTGGGTAATCCTTTTCTTTACCCAGGACGGCCCTGGGTAAACATAAGGATCCTTAACTTTACCCAGATTGGAGTTCCCGAGTGGTGTAGTGAGGTTGATATTCAGCGTAAATCATGATATGAAGGTGGCCTCGAAGTAGGCCTATAGCTCCTAAGTCCTTGAGAATTTACTATCGGTCCCTTTTGAAAAGTTGTAGGGATTGGTCTTTTCTCCCTATTCCACACCCCGGAGCAGGTATAGCGGTAATTTTCAGCCCTTTCGAGTTACGATCGTACTGCATGTTCTGCAAAAAGTAAATTCATGAAAACGACGAAATGCACACGGATCATACATGTTCTACCTAGGCCTATCGCTCCTAAGTCCTTGAGAATTTACTATCGGTCCCTTTTGAAAAGTTGTAGGGATTGGTCTTGTCTTCCTATTGCAAACCCCGGAGGAGGTATAGCGGTAATTTTCAGCCCTTTTTAGCAATGATCCTACTGCATGTTCTCTGCCGAAAGAGACGCAGGTACAGCATGATTCGGCGGGAACTCCCAAGCTGTGTAAAGTTAAGGATCCTTATGTTTACCCAGGATGATCCTCGGGAAGCATCAGAAGACGGGCCCCCGAGCCATATTTTCTCAATTTCGTATGCAGTTGGTCAGATTTTTTTGCGTCAACAAGGTGAAATCGAGTGTTGTCACTACTGTTTACACGACTGTGTTCATTGGATACGGGAGGCTGCAGTGGAGGGGACCTCGCCCCAAGTATGTGGGTGCAACCGAATATGGACGACGTTGTCCGGTACATCAGGCATTTACCCAAGTCGACGACAGATGCCCACACTAGCGCCTGCTTCAACGTGCACTTGATTTACAGTTGCCAGGTACATTTATAGCTATAGTATCTTCTCATTAGTATTTTCATGATCAAATTCCTGGTCGATTAAGGATTGAACTGCATACCCCTTCACCTGTTCACCTTTTTTTATTTCATTTGTAATATCAGATCAGTCTGCTTCAGTGGAGGGGAGTTTCACAGACTCCATCGATGAACTTGGCACTTTTGAACTGGTAAGGTATTAAGAATTTGTAGAGTTAGGCTATAACTATGAGCATACAATCTCATGAGAAGTTTTTTTTTCAAGTTCAAAGCAACAGGTAGGCAATGAAAAAAACTTTACCTTCTAATACCGTATTATTGTGGGAAAAGTTAATCAAGGCGATCTGGGGTAACACTTCATAGACTGTTGACAGTTTCCAATTGTTGAATTTATAGCAAAGGCCAAATCTGCGACAGTAGGAAAGGAAGTGAGACTAGATGTTTTAAGAACACCAGATGCCAAGGTTATGGTTAAACCCATGGAGGAAAATGAATCAAATGAAGAATCACTACATTCATTTTTACCAAGTGGACATCGTGAATCCGCCCCACCATTACATGTGGTTGACACGGTCTTTGTGAATCCAAATTCCCATGACTCTTTGCGGCTTATCTTAAGAGAAATTGGACTTGGAGTCGGCATCAAAAGATATACACGAACTGTCGTGGGTATTTGTTGTCTGTAATGGCTTGCCATACAGCCTGGCACTGACGGTAATTCAGAACACGTTGAGATGTCCCTTGTGCCCTAATACCTGTGATTGGTTTGAAGGGGAAGAAAATTTTTCAAAGCACACAAATGCTGTTCACCCAGGAGCCAATTGTCTGATTGCAAGTCTTCCCAAACCCCAACTTGCCATAGCACAGGACGATTTTGAATGTAAACAAAACACGCGGGCTGGTGTGACGTCAGGGAGCAGGGAATTCTTGGAAACACGCGGTAGGATGTGACATCACCTGCGGTGAATTATGGGATAATATACCTAAAAAACCGAGTAAGCGATCGTACTCGAAAAATAGAGTACAGGTCGCGTGCGGGCCGGCTCGCAAAGGTAGGCGGGATACCATACTCGTAAAACAATGTACACTGCGATAATCGAGTACGGATTGCGCGTTGCATTTCGGGATTGGATACTCGACGGTGAGGGGGAAAGTACCATGGACCAGCCCTTTCGTAATAAAAATGCAGGAAATCAGGTGGGAAAAAAACAACCGATAATCATACGTATTTAGGATCAGTAGCCTTTCACAGTCTTTTTTATGCCTTGCAACGACTCCACTTTCTGACCTTGGATTAACTACTCACGGCACCTGTACCAACCAAAATGTGCTCTGGAATGTGGAGTTAAAGAGGAAGACCACTTATGAATCGTGTCAATCGTTCAATAGCATAAGGTAATTGTGAAATGGGTGTTCAAAGCTCGAAGATGATATTTAACATGCATGCTGATCAGGGACCGATGTAGCTACATGTACAGAACTTTGCATAGTGTTGTCAAGCATGTGCAGGTGCGGCCTAACATATCTATGGAATGAATGACGTTGACGGCAATTCCTCGGGACAGATGTGGGGCACGCAAGGATATCCAGGTCATGTCCAGAGTTAAGTGCCGTCTCAGCGTTAACAGCTTCACAAGGCGTTCACGACGGTGAAATCCCATTAAAACCGGCCTGTCCGTATACCCTGTAGCTCTATGCAATTGCAGCCACATGATGCGCCCGCCAACGCTCAGTTCCAACGGCCGAGGCGACAGTATTTCTTTTCATTTCATCGTCGTCCTCTGCCTGCGGTGTCCTATCTGGAAACTTCCTGACAGTCATATCCGCTTACCGAGCTATAGCTGTCGGCTTCACTTTATCAGCGCCGCGGTACTGCACAGCAAATAGAACTAACATGGTTGTTCTCGCTGAAACAGTAATACTTATTCCGATGAACCAACTGGGAGCATAGGGCCGATCTGCCGCATTAGATAAACAGGGCCTTAGGAAATTTGTTGCAGAAATACACCTTCCCATATTGACTCATTTTACATAATCTTCCATCACCTGGTTAATCTGAGCCAGTGACCTAATAGGAGCAGTCAGCCGCGCATATTGCTAACAGATGGCAGCACAGTCTTAGCGGACCAAATGTACAGGAAATCTATTATGATCGCTGCTCGATCGATAATGACTGGGTCCGCTAGATGCATTGAATTGGGCCCTAGTGACACCTAGTGGTCAACTCGCTGACAGCTCCTATTGCACCTTGCACCCCTCTGGTTATAAGTGAGCCATTCCAATCCTCTAAAGTAGGACAGGTTAAGCAATCATGTGTATCAAGGCAAGGGGGAATGCATAATGGTTACGGCCCAAGCATGCTACAAATTTAGCATTGTAAAACCATTACTATTCATCGGATTTGAAAATTTAAAAGTGTTTTTTGATATAACAAAGAATTCTCTGTTCAACTGCATAACTTTTTGGCAATGCAACAGCCTATTTGAATAAAATGATATCAGTAATTTTTGGGAACTCGGATGGTCGATGGGGGATGATGACACCACCAGTCCAGCCAACCCAACCGGGGCCTTTCCCGGATGCTATGTCAATACGTTGTCCCAGTCATGTAGTGTGTGTAGCTCTTTTATGGAATAAAGAAACATGTCTTTTAAACTTAAAGTGTTTGAAAACTTTATTTCACCAAATTGATAACAATTAATATCCATTGTCACAAATATTTAACGTCCATCAAGAGAAGGAACAAGCCTCAAGGTTGTCGAGAGATGGTTTATTGCTTCCTCAAGAAGAAGTCCAAGACTTGTACCATTATATATCACCTGTATTTGTATCATCATTCATTATTATGGTAACCATTAAACTCGTCGTCTCTTTCCAAGCGTGGCTCTCTCGTGTTTTCATTTCTTTTGCCCTACCTACAGTCCTCTAGTGTTTGTGGGCAGACTATGCCAAAGTTAAGATGGTTTTATGTTGCCTAAACATCCATGTAAGTATCCTCTACATTTATGCTACGATTTGAGTTCCGACATACTTCAAACATGGCCGCCAGGTGGCGATCTTGAAAAATGGAATTTTTGACATCTGCGGCCAACACAGGAAAGCGGTTTGCTCGCACCACTAACTCCTTCTGACGGTCTTTGACTGAGTTTATGTCATTGTAGTGGAGCAGACAAGCCAGCAAAGGGCCTTATAACAGGAGATAGTTTGCATAATCTTATAACAAGACAAAATAGGTATCATTTTGTTCGTAAGGATGTCTACTATACGAATATGGATGTTATACTCGTGAAATAATAGGGTAACATGTCATTTTTAACCCCTTTCTGACGTTATCATTGACTTTATCATTGAACCTACGAACTGAGCTTTGTACAGGAGAATGGGGACCCGATGTACAGCTAACTTTTGAACGGTTGGATTTACACCCCATAAATGTATTATCAACAGATAGAAACATGGTACCTAAGAAGCTTACGAACATGTTTTTAATTGTTTTCAGTAGTTGTGTAATACGAAATGGCTTGTTTTATGTAAATTAACACAAAATTGGTCAAAATCCATAAATTATTAAAAAAGGCTATTTCCAATTACGTAACAGGTTAAAAACTACAAAAAAACATGCTTATTTGGTTACGAGGTACCATGTTTCTATCTGTTGGTAATACATTTATGGGGTGTAAATCCAATCGTTCAAAAGTTAGCTGTACATCGGGTCCCCATTCTCCTGTACAAACTCAGTTCGTGGGTCCAATGATAAAGTCAGTGATAACGTCAGAAAGGGGTTAAAATGACATGCTACCCTAATTATTTCACGAGTATAACATCCATATTCGTATAGTAGACATCCTTACGAACAAAATGATACCTATTTTGTCTTGTTATAAGACTATGCAAGGTGAGCCAAAATTTGCTGCCTGATCTGCTCCACTATTGATTAAATCATTGCTGATCAGATGAAATAATTTGGTGTGTTCAGCTTTATCGTGTCTGTACTGATTCTTCATCATTCACCATGAGTGTCAACGTTTTACTTTACCACAGAGACTTATCACAGAGGTGAGCACAATGGCCTTGGCCTTTTCATCAGCTAACTGTGCACAACATTTTACGATTAAAATGTGTGCCGTCAGCCACCTTGAAATCATTCGAGCCTCTTTATGAAATATACTTGAATCTGCTAATGCTATGTTCACACTATCACGAATCACGCCACGATTGAAATCGCGATCTTAATCGTGGAGTAATCGTGACGATCGTACATGTCCTATCAGATCTTATCAGATCTTGAGGTCAGTTCGTGGCAATCGTATTGATCGTAAGAAAAATTTGGGACGTTTTTAAAAAAAATTGCTAGGTTTCTGATTGAAATCGTGATCTTAATCGTGGAGTAATCGTACATGTCGTATCAGATCTTGAGGTCAGTCTTGGCAATCATATTGATCGTAGAAACGTTTTGAACGGTTCAAAAATTTTCTACGATCAACACGATTGTCGCGATTGCCGTCACGATTGCCCTCAAGGTGTGATAAGATCTGACAGGATCACCACGATCACTCCACGATTAAGACCACGATTTCAATCGTGGCGCTCTTCGTGCCACCTGAAATTGACCAATCGTGACCATGTCGCATCCAAGCGCATCAGAATATATCGACTCGCATCACCACGTATCCAAACGTGAAACTTCAGAGAATTAAACAAACACTGGCATTCCACGATCAGCTACGAATGGTCAATCGTGACGTTCGTAACGGACCGCGCTCTAGTGTGAACACAGCATAAGTATACATGTCAAATACTTATTTTTCCTCTTAATTTTACTTGAGAAAGTACCTCTCTTTTATAATTTCTATAGTTTGGTCGGGCCTGTCTCGTGCACATCTCAGCGCCTGGACTAAAAAGCCGTGGTTGCGTTAAAGCAGTGATCAACCCAGAACGAAAATGTCACTGCTTGAAGTAATAGACAGTAGGTGCCGTATTCAAAAAGGGTGATCATCGTGCGATTAAGACTTAGACGCGTGTAACTTCACTAAATGCACATACTTCCACCATGCATCTGACGAAGTTACACGCATCTAAGTCTTAAACACCCTTTTTGAATACGACCCCTGGTTTATTACGTTGCCGGTTTATTACGTTATGGCCATCATATACTCATACTAAATGCATTAGCGATGATTAGCTGTCAGACATTTCCGGGTTCAGTGGAAAAAAGCTATTTGGCTGCCGGACTATTGGTAATTTTGTCTGGGGCGTCGTCAACAACAACTGCATCGTTTCAGGTATCGTGGCGGCTCAGGCTTTCTTTCAAGTTATAGTCGAAACGTCAGAGCTCGTTTTATTAGAATTCGGTGATCGCAGACAGCATACGTTGCTGATCATTTTGACGAGGTCCTTCCTGAACTTTCTGCAGCCCATGCAGTAGACGTAGAAATTTAATGAGGAATTGGCGAAAAGGAAAAACATTAGCACCTGCAACATATGAAATAGATGAGCACAGATGGACCTAGTAAATGCTGTAGTGTTTTGATGTGCACGGATGGCCGCCTACATACAAGCAGTATCTTGTGATGTGCACCGATGGGCTTCTAGGTATTTATAAAGCAATAATTTTCTTGTGCGAACGTTCTAGCGTCCGTGCGAGACTACGCTGTCAAAATGTCCAGCTTGTTGGTGTAAAACAGACTCAAAGCGCTTGACACTATCCCACAGACTGGCCAACAAAACTTCCCAGCAAACAATAGAGGAATTCTATTGATCACTTTTATTCGATGGATATTTTTTCTGGGCCAGTCTGCAGTTTCTCCAGCAGCTTTTCTTGAAAATTCACGAGCAGTTATAACTGGATTTCCAGTTCCTTTAGAGCAATTGAGATAAAACAGCGGCTTGACCAGGAATCCAACTCGCTGCCCCTCTGCTTTACCTGAACTCAACTCATTACAGGGCCTATACGCCTACTCACCTCATGAACGACAGGTCGAAGCCTTTTCAACCTGTAGTTCTCCTGATAATTTTCTCCAGTTGCCAACTCGAGTAGGTACTCCCAGACAAGCTGGTCGAACACCCAGGGCAGATTGGTAAAAACGAATACCCCCGTAACAATGAAGAGAAGGACCAGAGCTTGTGTATTTTGGTCGGCCTTGACCACGCCCATTTTCACCTGTTCTTGCTTTCGGCCAACGACCTGTGGGAACGATTAAAAGTGGAATAGAACTTTAGGATTGACACAAATGTGCAGACTCGACATCCGGAGCTCACAAACAAATTTCACAAAAAAATCCCATGCCCGCTAAAGGTTGCACAAGTGTTACTCCAATACAGATTTAACACTTTCAAAACAAAAAGTTCTCTCCATACTCAACAGAAATTGATAAGCAAAAAAGTGTAGGTGGTTATAAGTCATAAATAAGTTATAAGTTATAAATCTTCTTGGTGAGGGCATGCTTGAGTTACACGGCATGGAGAACATTTTTGTCACCGTCTTACTGCTTGTATGCTGGTATTAAAAAGTTTAACTTTTCGTTAATTATACTTAGTAAACTTATTTTGTGAAAGATGGTGTGCGGTACACTCAGCGGTGCCTCACAGTCTCCGTAATTTTATTGTTGAGGCATGTATGAAACACGCTTCTAATTGTATAACGTTTAGGCCCCTACTTTACCTTTGCAACTATTGCTATGTTGAAAATGACAACTAAAACCAGAGGCACCCCAAGCGACAGCACGCAAAAAAGGATATTCCTGACATTGGGGTACCACGAAGCTATGAACTCTTTTTTGTAGGAGCAGGTGTTTTTGCCGAGGTTAATATTGTCTCTATCTGGTTCACTCAGCAAGCTTGGGGCCTGGAGTGCCGCCAAGGCCAGCACGATCAACGCCGCTGAAATTTTGGCTCTTCTCTTCGTGCACCACGTTGACGCCTGGATAATTGAAGTTGAAAAGGATGGGTGCTAATAACGCTACATATGTTCATTCAATGGAGAAGTTTGAATTATAAATTCTTTGTTGGGAAACGGCAGGGGCTGATGGGCCTCAAACAGAACTTGTAGTCATGAAAACCATGAGAAACAACCACTGGCAATTACTTCACTTTCAGTTTGTTACCGACCAGACACCAAAAAAAACTGGTGATTATTAGTCACTGACCTTGAAGGGATAGCAGACGGCGATAAAGCGGTCAAAGGTCATACAGACGACTGCCCAATTGCTGAGGCCGTAGATGTTGAAGGAAAAGAACCAGTACTGCGGGCAAAACCACTTTCCGAACTCGATGTCGCGGAGTATATCTGGGTTCCACATGATCAATGTCCGCTATCAATGAAAAATGTTAGTGGCGAAATGAATGTGCCAATAAATTTGAGCGTTATAAGCCTGACCTCCAACGGATTACTGACTACATCAAATATTTCTTCGAATGGATACTCAACTGAAACGTGGCCCATTGCTTTTTTAAATGATAGGAGGGTGAAATACCGGCATTGCATTTTTCACCATGTCTATTACATATTCATCATGTACTGGGATAGAGCGACATGTTTGATTTTTTTGTTACAAATAGTTTATAACTATGATGTAAGGTAAATATCAATTTTTGTGCTTTCTTCTTTTGATATATGATGTAAGATACCCGCACCCCCCCCCCCCCACTCAGGGGTCAACCATGCCGCATGCTCGTTCCAATTTTCGCGGTAAAAGGGGTCATTTTCGGCAGCACTGTTCGGGAAAAAATTCCCGAAAAACACTTAAAATAGGGGTACTTTTCTCCCGAAAAATTCTTAAAAAGGGGGGGGGGGAGGTTCTCTTCCCGAAAAAATAATAAAAAGGGGTATGAAAGTCCTATTCTCAATGAAAAAGCTTGTAAAAAGGGGGTGAAAATCCATTGGTTCCTTCAAAATTAGGGTTTCTAATTGCATGAAAAATCCCGAAAAGGGGTGAAAATATCTTGGTTCCTTCCGTTAGGGGTCTAATTGGTGCAGAAAGGGGTGGAAAATTTCCCTTGGTTCCTTCCGTAAGGGGGTCCTTTTCAAACTCAGGTACGAGCATATGTGTACCCAAAAATTAATGAGTGGGGGGCCCGGGGTAAGATATAACTTATTTTGTTTTATTTTTGTTTTGTTTGTTTTTGGCTGCCTGATTTGGCGTGCCGCTTCCTGGGCAACAATCCGGCATGTTCTTAGATAGCGAGCCGCTCTCTGAGCAGATTTGTGTTGCGCAATTGCGCAGCGAGCCAGATGGATGTACAGTGAACAAACTTAGCCTTGCTCAGCGAACCGACAGGCCACATTTATTATTCATGAGAATGTATTGGCGAGTGGCTCTTTCTGCAACCACCATAGGGAATTAGTCGGACTAGGGACCCCACAGGTTTAGGAGGCAAACGCTAAGCCGACTGAGTCACCGAGGCCACCAGCAGCTACGGGGTTTCATTGGCCCATGCTAACCGGTGGTCGTGAGTATTCAGTATTGTTTGCTTGTCATCTAGGACAGATTTTTGTATCCAGCGAACATTTTACATGCCGAATATCCACTTCCGATCTAACCTGGTTCCCTGGGCTCGACGGTGGCACTTACTATTCGTGTAGGAGCCCAGGTATCCACAACCGTCTATAAATAGCAGTGACGTCATCACTGGGAAAGCCGTGTCCAAAAGCGAAGTGCAAAACAGATGTATATGTGTGTATTACCTGTCAGAAATGACTTCTCTGCTGCTCGTTGTCAACAATGTCTTTAGAAAATGTACTCGCAATGGATAACTCGAATGTATCGTCGTTATACTTGTATTTTTACATGGTTTTAATGTGTGAACTGGCCCAAAGCGAAGACGCCATCTTTAAATTTGAAATTTGACTCTGTATGCGATTCATTCCGGCACTCGATTCACTCCAAAATTAGTCAGAGCTTAAGAGTTCGTACGTGAGAAAACCATGCAAAATCTGCAAAAAGTGATAAAATAGTGGATCACGGATTTTGTCCAAATTTTTACCATAGGTCACACCTGTGNTTAAAAAATATTCGAATGGTTCATATATCATTTAGAAGACGGATGCATAAGTACACTCTGGTACAAATATGAAAAAAATTGGGCCACAGGTTTTTGATGTAGAGTCTCTCAAAGTTTATTGTTGAAAATACATGAAATGTGGTGCCGAAAATGGGATATTTTGTTTTTGGTAATTAATTAATTAAGTAATTAACGGACTTAACTAATATTTTGGATTTTTTCATTTCTTGGTAGAAGGAAACTGCCCACCAAATTTCGACGAATTCTAAATTTTTCACTTTATCACTTTTTGCATGGTCCTCTCGTGAACACACTCTTAATCGTTAATTATAAATTTCAATTTCCACTTTATTAGAAATGCTATAACTATTCTAAAACGTGCTAATGATAACAAATTTTTTATACCCCAATCAACCTAATTTACACGACGTTTAATCGACGCTTAGAATCAACGGCTTCCCACCTGCCGGAATTCCGGCAGGTAGTCTGAGTTGCGGATACCTGGGCTTCGACACGAATCGTCAACCAGCGCCACCGTCGGACGCCCAGGGAACCAGGTTACTTCCGATCGCTTAGTAGCCATTTATTTCTTTTAAAAGTCAACAAAACTCGGCCCAAATCTGCCTTAAGCCGGATGCCCCAGCTACTTAGTTTTTCACCCACATGAAGGGATCACCGAATTCGCTAATTTGCTGTTTTGAGTGCGTTTTGTAATCTCGATTTTCGTTGATCGCTGCGGTGCATTACTAATTTCCTCGGCGCGCTACCCAAGCTGAAACAAAGTAACTGCACAGAGAACAGGGCTCGCCGAATAGTCACTTCCTTGTTTTTATCTGTTGAATGTATGGCCGGGTAGCGGTAAAGGATGTCCCAATTATTTGATATCCGGCAGTCTGAAATTCATATTTTCCCGGCAAATCATTTTTTGACAAACATTCTCAATACGGGAGAATCCAACTTACCTCGACGCGAGTCCATGCCATAAAAAATTTCTAAGTTCTAATAATACCGTAATATACAGGGGTAGCATAATGTTAGAACTTAAAAAAAATATGATCTGGACTCGCGTCAAGGTAAGTTGGATTCTCCCGTATATTGTCTCACTGTGGCAAAACCAGTGGCTAATGGCTAATGAAATTTAATGTAAAATAATATATGGCAATCATTTTCTTAAAATTGTACTCAAGTGCCCAGACAACTAATGAAGTTACTGAAATTTTGAATTTAGTCCAGTTTTTATTGGGCACCGATACATGTATCCAATCTTCCAGAGACATGAATTTGTATGTGTCATACTAACTGTTGGGGCGCCTGTCAGTGAGAAAGCATCCTACTCACGATAAAAACGAACAAAAACCAAAAACGACCTACTTGCACGTTCTTCAGTAGGATGATTGTTGTGTCAAACACAGCCAAGATCCTCATATACAAACATGTCGTCTGGTTTCGGTATTGAGGCTGAAGCAGTACCCAGAATGCTAAGGTATTCCCCAGTATGCCAAGCGCCAGGACGATAGGGTCAAGAACAAAGTGGATTGTCCAAAGAATTGTGGTGAACGCGTATTCCTCCGTCGCCGTCAGGGTTGGCTGTGGCGTTGTGCTCTTGGGACTCCACGCGATGTTGATAGAATCTGGTTCTTGTGTCATATTTGGTGCAGAGCAGTTATACGTTGTAACTGTAAAGCCGGATATTGTTTCTCTTACTAGCGCTGCTATGATAGCCGATCAGTAGAGACATGATAGATATCGGTATATCGGATGAGCCAAAAAATGGAACACTCTTTGACTATAACTTCATAGTGAGCCAAAGATACACGGTACCTTATGTCATTAGGCTATCAACAGCAATTTTTTGGACAAAAATTTCGAAGATATAAAACAAACACCTTTACACGTCGACGGGTTGAAAACAAGTCTAGCGACGTTGGGGACTAGTGATTTTAGGGGGGGGGGGCGTGTCTCGCCGTTGCTCTTATGCTGAGTTTACATCGAGGCACACGGGACACGAACACGCAGGCGAACAATGGCTTCACGAAGGATTCATCCCCATGAAACCTTTGTTCGCCTGCGTGTTAGCGTCGCGTGTGCCTCGATGTAAACTCAGCCTCACATCCCCGGGATATTACCAATACCCATACCCAGACTTCCCCTTTAAATCAGAAGGCCTTCCCCTGGAATGTTAACACCATCAGGAGACAGCCACTTTAAATGTTACCCATTCAGCCAGAATACCGCTATCAGAAGACACCTCTTTCATGCCCATGAGCCGTGTAAGCACCAACCGACATTTCATTGTTGTTTGCCTATTCAGGCCAGTGGGTCAAGAAACGTAAGCATCGGCCTGAAAGATAAACGGCTACTTGAAGATCAAGAAAATACCCCTTATTCGCTAACCAAAATAATCCGTGCCACTGCCTACATACTTACGAAAAATCATAGGATATCCTAAATATCTCGTCTTCCCATACACGATTCGATGGCTAAATCAGGTCCAAAGGCTCCAGTTATTGTAACACGCAGAAGTACTGTGCACAGAAAATGCTATTTTAGCCCCAAAATAAGAAAAAAACTACGACTAAATCTTGGGGTTTATGGTGGGTGAACCAGGTTAGACACAATAATGTAACACTACTGCCTGACGAAGTGTCATGGAGAATGGTTCGCGATGCCAGAGAAAAGTTCTGGAAACGAAAAATCATGCATGAAAATAAAGAACCATATAGTGCCCAATAAATTGTAGAAAAAATCCAGTGCAGGCACGCCGTCCGGTACAGCAGTTTTTCATGAGTCAGTTTGGAGATGGCAGTATTCTTAAATTATATTGACCAATATTTAACCGACGTTTACACCATATGCCTCTATAAGTGCATGATATGATGTGCAAAGCAGTGGCAAGTGTAAAAAATTGTAAAACTTTACATGGTCAGTCAGAGTACTGGTTGATTGTGATGCCCCACAATCACCCAGTACGTCGGACAGACCATGTGATTCCGTAGAAGGCTGAACAACCACAAGTCCAACATCAGGCTAGGGAAAGAGGATGCGCGTGACTGCTCGATAGTCTATACCAACTTCAAACTACCAGAACACTCTGTCAAGGACCTGATGTTCACCATACTGGAAACACGTCCGGATGAGACGACCCTCCTCAGATCAGAGTTGCGGTGGATGTGGACCCTTAAAACCATCAGCCCAACAGGTCTCAACACCAGTTGCTGAGTTCTGATAAGCTCCGGGTCTCCCTTTTACCAGCTTTAGTGGCAGGTGCCAACAAGTTTGGTGTTAGGTTCAGGCCTACTCTTATTTTCTTCTCTCCCTTAGTATAGGCCTACCTCTTTCCTGCCAGGCTAGTTGCATGTAGCCTCTAGTCTGGCTTTAGGCCTAGTTCTCCTTTTGCCCATTCCCTATTCCATCTCAGCTAGAAAGTGCCTAAGGAAGACCCCGGTTAGGTCGAAAATTTGCAAGATTTGGAGACGACTTCATGTTTACTTTCCACGTGGTTAAATGTACACTCTTGATCATAAGTAAATCCGCACCACACATTCTTGAATTACTCAATAAGTACTCATTATTTTTTCCCAATTTTTGGACAAGTGAAAGGCACATGTAATGTCTAATACATCCCGTTTCAGTTTTTCAAATCGACGAACATTCCTGTCTTCCACAGCAGTTCAAAGAGGGCAGGGTGGTTTGGAGGTTTCACCAACTGAAGTTTTCATCAAATTTTTCACCTGCACAACCTTCAGCCTTGGTCACTAAGTGACAGACAAGACAAATTTTTAAAAAAATATATCAAGATCTCAGCAAAAAATGCATTTTTGTCCATAATTTCACCACTTACTTGGCAACCTAGTGAACTCAACTGTGAGATGCCCCCTCGCTATACTGTGCAAACAGGACACTGTATTGTGTTTTGGCGGCCGGACAATTTGAATTGAACTATGGTTGAAAGCATGAAATTGATCAGTTGTGGTTGGTGTTACTCCAACCACAATGATTCTGAATAACAACTGCCCTGTTCAACTAGCCAACATTCAATTCAGGGCATTGACTGGGGACAAGTCTAAGGGACCATCTCACAGTTGGGTTCACTGGTTGCCAAGCATGTGGTGTGATTTTGGACAAAAATGCAATTTTTGGCGAGATCTTGATATATTTTTGGAAAATGTTCACTGGACTGTCGCTTATTGACTAAGGCTGAAGGTTGTGGAGGTGAAAAATGTGATGAAAACTTCAGTTGGTGAAACCTCCAAACCATCCTCCCCTCTTTGAACTGCTCTGGAGGACAGTGATGTTGGTCGATTTGAATAATTGAAGCGGAATGTATTAGACAATGCATGTGGCTTTCACATGTCCAAAAAATGGGCAAAAATAATTAGTAATTATTGAGTAAATCAAGAATATCTTGTGCGGATTTACTTATGATCAAGAGTGTACATGTACCAATAACTTAAATCACTTTACAAAACAGGCCCAAGGACCGAATATCCCTTGACCACACTGACAAGATCATAGATGGAGAGCAGGTGTGAAAATCGGCTTGATTCGACAGATGCGTTGATGAGAGAGGAGATGAGAAGAGAAATAAACTGAATCCCACAACTGTGGTTCCGATAGTGTCGGACGGAGAAGTAGCTTCCCGTGACATTCTTTCATTTTTGTAATCCAAACATTGAGAAGTAATCAGATCTAAGAATATGGAGGTTTCATATCAAGGAGAATGCCATCTATTCGGTCTGGCCCGTTCTAATCTGGCTATCTTCGACGGCAAGCTGAAAACAACAAAATTGAGCAGCAACGTATTCAGGAAAGGCAAACAAGTAACTGAACAAAACTAACATGAAAACTCCACGTTACCTTGATGATTATTGAGAAAATATCCGCTGTACTCGCACTCGCTACCGCGGCACAGGTACCTCGTTGAAAGAGGGGGACCGGGCGATACGACCCTGGTTATAACATCATGATATTATCATGATGTTGATGGGTGAAATTATCATGAATACCGGGATGAGTAGGCCTAACCACAGTGTAGGATACGAGCAGACCTCCCTGCCCTGGAGTTAGCCTACATACTTTTGAATGACATGAACCCTCAAGCCTCAGAACAGGTAAATTGTCATACTATGGATCCCAGGCAGAGTGAGCCTTTTTGGCAACGTTTCTTTGCCAAGTTACAGGCTCGTTCGACGCGATGCTATCCCACTTTTCTGTGCGTTTGTAAACATACTCTCTATCCGGAACTTTAAGACCAGAGTGCTCCGCCCCAACCAGTCAGTTCATGTTCATCAACCATTCACTTCAGTGCAGTCGAGCAGAGCTTGGGGTCGATTGACCAAATTGTACAATTGACTTTTTACTAGGGTAAATGCCACTTGGGCGGGCCTAGAAGTTCCTCATTGCCTGGTCTTAAAGTTCCGGATAGAGAGCATGTTTTAAATTGTATAGTGCATACATACAAGGTCGGGTTCCAACAGCGACAAGAAATGTGCCTACGGGCAGTGTGGTGCTGTGGTGTGTGATTAGCAATTAGCTACCAAGGCGCAAAAACATGATTGCAAGGTGTCAGATTTATATACATGTACGGTGACTTCCTAGTTAACCCAATCCCATTTCGCCCAATTTTTTGGGTCCGTTCCGCCCTCTGCCGTCTCGCCCCCTACCCATTTTGCCCTTTACCATTTCGCCCCATTGCCGAATCATCTTTTCGCCCACTTACCGCTTTTGTTAATTCACCATTTGCCGATTCGCCCAATGCCATCTCGCCCCTTAACCATTTCGACCATTCACCAATTAGCACAATGCCATATTGCCCATTCATCATCATCGCCCCTTTACCATTACCAAAAGCAAAATGGCGCTTGGGCGAAATGGGAAGGGGCCTTGTGGGAAAAGAGCGAAATGGTCATTGGGCGAAATGGGAAAGTTGGGAGAGATGGCTTTTGGGCGAAATGAAAATGTGACCCTTCCGTGCGACTTCCGAATGGCTTTGTGGTGGAGAGTCAAAAATGTGCGAAAATAAAATTGGGCAAAACGGCAAAGGGCAAGACAGATATTGGGCAAAATGTGAAAAGTGCGAAGTGGGAAAGGGCGAAAAAAGAATGGGCGAACACTCTAAAGAACGCGAAACTTCTTTTGTCCTTATACGTAAAGTTGTCGTGTGGGGGATTTTGGCAAATGTTGCAATGTACTTATCCCCCAAACATTCATCTACAGAATAGGTCATCTTTGTTGTTTGGAAATATTTTGGCCCCTTTTTAAGGGTTTCAAAAAGGAATAGTCGTTATTTCACCGCAGAATTTCGCATGGGCCTGTGTCACGTAGAATGCATTTTCTGCTCTCAATGCACAGTTCCATTGGGTCATTTTTGGTGACATCGCTGGTTCCCAGGCCTGTGGTTAGTTTCACATTGGTTGAATGGCTTTGTAAAGCTTGCTCAACTTACAGCTGTAGGGCCTGTGAACCAAAAATCTAAAATACCATTTTTTGTAGAAAATAATTCAAATACTTAACATATATCACACAAACTTGTTAGCATTCTATGTGACACAGGCCCATGTGAAATTCGGCGGTGAAATAATGAATATTCCTAGTCTTTCTAGGCCTCTGAAATCTGGCATTGTCTCCATAATTTAATTAGCAAAGAATGATGCAATTGTCTTTGTGTCATCATAGTTGTTGAACATTCACTACAAAGCATCCTCTGTGCAAGTTTCAAGCAAATCGAAACAATAGTTTCAGAATTATGCCGAACTTGTAACAACCTTTCATTTCTGCCCAGCCCCTTTTCATGAAATTTATCGTTTTTTCGCATGTATCGTATTCGGTACCCCAACCTCCACACAGACAGGCGAATTGCGCGTCCAGTAACGTTAGTGTGTGAAGCCTTAAAGGACCACAGTATTGCTTCCCAATCCTGCGTTACACCTACCCGCGTTAAGGGAGACCTCTATTGACGACTTGGTAAACCACGCATGCTACTACGTGCATTGTAGTGTAATCATACATTCTCCAACACTGGGGCGAGAGGCTTAACTACAGTATTGGAGAATGGTGTCGGTGGCGCCGGCTGTCGACAGAAAGTGGCAATACCGTGGTCCTTTAAGGCTAGGTTTACATACAACGTGTCGATACGTGCGGAAGACACGCTACGGTACGCGTAGATATTACGACACGCCAACACGGCGGTTTACATAGGCCTTCATCGTCTCTCTATCATTTGACACGATGCCTCGAATTTTGGCATTATTTTCATTAGGTCATGCATTTCGTGATGCAAATAAGAAAGGATGTGATATTTGATGAGGAAACATCCTAAAATGCCCATATCCGTACCGGTACTTCGAAACAGCACAAGATCTTCCCACGAAGTCAGCACACGCCTGAAAGAACGAGCATGCTCGTTCTCTTCAAAACGTGTATATACTCCACTCTCTACGTTTAACCCCACGCGTATAGAACAATGTAAACGGCCAAATGAAAAATCCATTGTCAGTTCATCAACACACGCGTATGTCAACTTACCGTGTCGAGTGATCGTGCTTCGTGTGGCTCTATGTAAACCCAGCCTAATGAGCATGCCCATTGGTGCCTAGACTGCCGTCTTTGCACCTTTACTTATGAGCAGTCAATCTCTACCACCACAAGTCTTCAAAACACGTTGCCTTACAGCTAAATCCACGGATAGTACTAGTGAACGTAGGCTGGGGTACATTCCACAACTGTTACAAACACTCGAGAAATATGATTGTGTGAGCATTCTAGATGCATTCATTGACTCAGAAACCTTTGCAGGCAAACGGATATGGAAGCACATCGTTAATGGAAGATACAACATTGTCATCCAAACTGGTGACATCATCAGAATGCTTCCAAGCGGGAAAATTCAAACGGCACAGTTTGTGTGTCTGTAACTACACCCCCTGATTAAAAATACTGAACAACTGACCCCCACGGGAGAAGAAAATATTAAGCTACAAATCATATCAATTTCAGTTTCTCTGGACTGAGTTATTGGGGTTTTCCATTTTACGGAAAATGTCCCCTGAGGGCATAATGAAGGTAGAATCGCAAATCATTTTTTAGGGCGTCCAAAGGTTAGATAATCAATACATGAAATATATAGTATTACGTCCTACTGTTCTGGCTATGGAAAAATTTCGACCAGATTTTGTGAAAAACGTCATCAAAATATACAAAAACGTCATCAAAATATGTGAAAAAGAATCATACTCCGTGAAAAACGTCATCACAATATGCATTCAGAGGGATTCACGTGACACAGAATCCCACAAAACGTCATTCATGACCTTGAGCACAATGAAATTTAGGTCAATATTCGATAGGGATTTCGTCTATGTGTATTGTGTGTTGATGCATTTTCTTTTCAACCTTAATAAAACAGTACAACGAAATTATGAAACTGTATTGGCATATTGTCTCTGATCAGCATCCCGGCTAGGATGCGTTTTAGTGTTTTTGTCAATTCCCGGAATTGTCCTCTCGTTCCTCACGCATGACCATGCTCCGTGGAGAGCCCTGGTGGAAGGAATGCAACCTAGGACATTTTTTGTATTGTTGTAGGTGTAATTTACATAGCCTTCAGTTGACGTCATCGCGTCATGATCAGTGTCTCACTCATACATGTCATACACATTTTGCTTGATGCAAAGTTTGAGTGGGCCGTATAAACAACTGAGGGCATGAAAATAAAAAAAATTCACTTACCTGTGTTCGTTATTGAATGACAGCAGCTGGATTGGCTTGAAAACCCGGGGGAAACAAAGCGAATACAGTCCATATACGGCTTGCTGTAGGCCATGTCGAGTGCAATCCCACCTCAATCTGACCGCACAACGTTTTGACGTCATCACCAATGGTGTTGACGGTGTGCTTCTAGGCTACGCCATGGGCGTCGCCTAGAACCGATTCACCTTAACAACGACATCACTGAGTTTTGGCTTGCACGTCAATTATTGGACTGACAGGGAATTCGCCTATGACATGAGCGTGTGTGTTGATGCGTTTTCTTTTTCAAATTATAAATGCTTCTGATGACATTGCCGGACGTTAATACGTGATGCAGCACCCCTGTAGTCATCGCGAGATTAACCCAGGATGCGTATTTATAAATGGGCCTATGTGGTTTTGTCAAATCCGAATTTCCTCCCGTTTCTCACGCATGGCCAAGCTCCGTGGGGAGCGGGCTATGACATCTGTGTACTGAATATTGACTGATGATTTCTCAAAATGGTCTCAGCTGTCTTTCCAGTTCGAAGTCCTCGCATCGTCATAATCAGGTATGCCTAACTGGTCAATCAAGTCACGTCCCAAAATCCCGCCCAACAAAATAGCAAACCAATCAGGAAATTCAAACACCACCGCCCTATGTTTTTTTTTAAACTTTTCTTGTTAGTTCTGTTTCAAGCCCTGCCTAGCCTACCACTCCACCAAGTTTCATGCCCCTGGGCCTAACGATAGCGAAATGTGCCAGACACACACACACAGTCGGACGCCACTTAGTATACATAGAGGAGTTATGAAAACCGTGATGGGCATGCAGAATGCTCTGCTTAGTTTTGACGAAAGCTTCAGCTTATCAAAATCACAACTGAAAGCTTCTTTGTCTAAAACAAATCGTTGCCATGAATAACCCTCTAGTTGGAACAATTTGTAAATAATTAAAAATGAAATTCATTTCCTTCAGAATCTCTGTTTCCTTTTAAACCCTGTTCTCTAATCATTGTATACATCTTCTATCTGTAAAAGGAGGAAATAACCCAAAATGGCATTTCTATGATCATAATGATCATCGATTCATCAGGTATTGAATTCTATTGAAACAGACATGGACCATCAGACAATACCCAGGGTTGACCTTGTTATAGGGCCTATATAAAAAGGGGGCCGTTATTACATAAGGGGTGATGTCGCCTTTTCTGACAGTACTGGGCCCCTGACAGTCATGAATAGATAACAACTCTATTAGATACACGTATGATAAAATTTTTCGAGATGTTCATTTCATTAGTTCAGGATTTATCACACTTTTTGTGTTTTTGGTTTCAGCCACCTGGTGACCCAGTGATCATGAACAGGGGGCGGTGGATTGGTGGTTCGTTGGGGATCATGTTGCAAGTGGGCAGTGTGGACCTCTCCTCACACTCGAGGGCTATAGCTCATGAATATATAGTTCTCCATTTGATGACGTATACGACAAATATTTTGGGTTCTTTTTCGCCTGTAAATCATATTTCACAATAGCTTTGAAAGACCCACCCGACCTGAACAGCGTTAAATAACCTTCCGCAGGCCTCCATAAAGAAATTTCGTTTCAAACCGCATAGAACGACCATTTCGGCAGTTTTTGGTCAGAAGGTTAGATTTCGTCTCTAAGGTGGTATGAGTCGATGTGACCCGCCTCAGTGTTTTGTTGCTGCGCGGCGTTCCGGGTCTTTGCGTCAAGCCAAGAATTAAATCGGACCGAAACTTGGTGTCATAGGTCATATGGCCTAGGGGCATACAAAAGCGGTTACAAAACTTGCGCTGCTAACGGACGACAGACGCTGCACCATCCTAAGAGCTCACCACAGGTGTGCTAAAAAGTGAAGCTGTGTGCGCTCATCGTGAAACAGGCGGCATCTGTGTGCAGAGAATCGTAACTCGAGTTAGGTCGACTGCGAACCCGTCAGGAAAGCACGGAAATTGTACACGTTCAACTCTTGCGATTCGTGATCTTTTTGATTGGCGACTGATGCGAATAGTTGCAGGTGAGACGCAACTGAAGTCATGTCACGCCATATCGGCTACTGATTTGTTCCACGCGGTCGTGCCTCAGACACAAAGTGATCCGGAAAAGTCAGTTGCCGCCTGTTCTGTGCCGTCGCAAGGTCGACCCATTCTGCATAATGCATCGTGTAGAAATCGCTAACCTCTTCCTACACTCTGCAGCAAGCAGCCAGATTCCGTGTTCAACGCTTTGGGATTTTCTCGTGCGACCAATCAGAAGCCTCGGTTCTCTCGCGATAATTTATTCAATACGAGTACGCCGTTCAACGTCGTAGTGAACAACACTAACCTGCTGGTACATAATTGACTTCCCACTGCCAGTCCAACAACAGACTAACAAATAATCTCCATCGAATATTGCCTCCACGACTTCTTTTCGAGTACTTTTAAGTCCTTCCACGGATACTTTGCATTCGAATAAAGTTTCATCGAGCCCGCTGTCTTGTCATCATAACCGAGCTACCGATGCAAGCTTTGCCGTGATTGGTTACTATTTTTGGGACCGGTGAAATCCTTGAACACGGAAAGTGGTTTGCTTGCGCGAAGGTCAATGGAGGGGAAGCCGAGTCTTGACCTGAACTCAGTGAAGATGGGTCGACCTGACATCAGCATCGCTGCGACGGAACAGTCGGCATCAGGTGTCGGAATCACGGTCAGCTCACAAAATTGAAAAATGAGTATGATCATCGTGAAACAGGCAACATCTGCGCACAGGATGTGCTAACCGCAATCAGGTCACCTGCGACTACAGCATCGCAAAGTTCAGGCAGTCATGTGACTTGTGATCATGTGACTTTCAAGATGGCAGCACCCATGATGGGAATGAAAATGCCAATCACTCATTGGTTAACTAAAATAGATCAACTTTTGGATATCGTACGACGTCGTAACTCAAGTCAGGTCGACTACGACTGGATTCACCCGTCGAGATCATGATTCGTTGTGGCGCCGAAGTTGAACATGTTCAAGGGGAAGGGGATGGGAGGGGAGTAACACTTTAATTATTTCATACGTGGTGAATGTCCTTATTAATCACTTGAGGTGTTGGTAGATATCTTTTACATTGCGTGTTAGGTCGTTCTTTTCTCGTTATGCATTCAAATGAATGGAAGGTTTGTTACGTAGTTTTAACTGAAACGTACACCAGAAAAAATCCGAACAGAATTTGATAGGAAGAAACAAAGTGATCGAGTGATACCTTGGCAACTTGATATTGAAATAAGAAAACGTCGCCTAAGCGAAACAAAATACATTGATCGTCTCATATTTCGACTGAAAAATAGTGCTTTGAGCGTCGCGTTGCACAGTTTCCTCCTGGTTATGGTCTGCTGCGAATTCACGTTTCGACAGCGAAATTTCATCTGCTATATACTGGATTTAGCATGAAAACATCTCCTTAGTCTAACACAGTTTCTATTCTTACTATACGTTTGGTTTATTTAATCAATGATTTTGAAATTCCTGAAGGAAATAGATAAATGGAATACATTTTTCTTCACGGCGTCCGTGAACCAGGTTGTATAACTTGAGATGTGGACGATATTGATCAGGATGTTCATGAACCATCTCTTCACTAGAGAATCTTACAGGATTCCTTAATGCTTAATCGGCGTCTCTTCTTTTGGTATATGGTTTTACTCACATCTCAGCGCTGCGAACATGACGTCCAACAAGGATTTTAACTCGAGGACTCCAATATTTATGGGTTGCATCTAAGATTTACGTGATTCGCTCTCCCGTTGATGCTTTATTAGCCCGTTTGGCCAAAAAGTCAGAAGCGCTTATGCTGTGGTGAGACGCGTTAGCGGTGGTCTGTCGTACATGCGTAACTTTTTGCCTTCTCTGCACTCTAGCATTTTCAGTTTTTTATTTATATGGCCCCAAGATCTTTGGCAAGTTCGATTATGGGCTCGCTGCGATTCCTACTATGGCCAAAATAAACCATGGCCAATTTGGGGCTTTTTGTCAAAAGTGAAATATGACTACTTTTCGCTACCGATTTGAGCTAGGAAGCTCAAATTTGAACAGTAGGTACATCTTAGCGTGTTATCCATATACATGTATAAAATAATTTTTTGATTTGACCTAATTTTGATGGGAAAATACAACAAATAACGAAACATAGGCCTTTGCCTTGTCTGCACTCTGGCATCTTAAGTTTTTGATAGATCATTGTCACAATGCATGTGTACGTATGTGATCCCAAGATCTAAGATCGATTTTGGGCTAGTCTCGCGTCACCAGCCTCTCTCTCTTACAGGAGAGAGTCTGGTAGCAAAGGCCAAAACTTTCGTTACCGCCAGGTGGCGAGTGTCCAGCTCAGAGCATCCGAATCTGATTGGCCAACGGCTGAAAAACATGGCTGCGCCCATGAAACGCATGATGAACGAACAAGGAACGAAATAGTCCGAGGGAAATGTTACCTTTTTGACACGTTTTATCGTGGTTTTCGCCGAGTGATATGTAGAAGCGATCGAGCCTGGCCGTTTGAGGTGGATCGCCGATGAAATAAAGTGGAATTGTATTGTATGAGGATCGATTTACCGTCTGGCTGAACTTTAGAATCCCTGGTCGGAAGTGACCTAATCCACGGCACAAAATGTAAGTCCTATTGTACAATCGGCTTATTCCGTCAATCGATCACCATGCATAGTCGTTCCTGCCGTGCTAAAAAGGTAAAATTTCCCTCAGACTCTTTCGTTCNTGGGGGGGGGGGGGCTTTTTTATCAAAAAAATACAAAAATGGCTATTTTTCGCTAACAGTTTGAGGTAGAATTTTTATCGCACATCCAGTTCATCTTGTTACATCATATATGTACATCATGTAAACGAGTTTTTAATTTGACGTAATATAAAACGAAAAATTGATCAAAAGAACGACAAAAATGGGCCAAAATTTTTGCTCCGCCTTTGTGTGCACTCCTAGCGCCTTCAGTTTTTGATGGATCGTTTTCATAATGCATGTGAAATGTACGTGTATGGCCCCAAGATCTAGGAGGTACGATTCTTCCAACTAGCGGGCACTGTGCCATTGACACTATTTTTTCTGATACGTCCAGATGCTCGTAGTCGTCGCTGTCGGTATGATCTAAGGCCTAAATAAAGATCCTTTTGGTAGGCCTACTCGCCATATGTGCATTACAGGTAAAGGCCACGTGATATTCGATGGTATATTATTATCTACATACCAATGGTGTGATAATTTATCTTCTAAGTAAGGATCTCCTTGTGATTCCAATCACCGGAAAGAAATAGCCTATCAAGATGGAAGAAACAAATTGGACTGGAAATGTGACTAGCAGCCGACTTCTAGGCGATGATCACTTTCTGATGCAGGTTGCATTCAGGTACATGACACAAATTTGGTCAATATTCCTCATCTCACTCGGGGTGCCTAGCAACGTTATGGCGTTCCTGGTTGCTACAAAAAGAGGTAACCGGAACCAATCGACGTGTACCTACATGGCTGGTTTAGCCATAGCCGACAACATTGTGCTCGTCAACTTTATTTTTCAATCCTACTTGTTTTTCTGGCTGAGAGGGGATGTTTTTCCAAACCAGGAAATGGCATTTAAGTGAGTATTGTAGTTGGTGTTCAAAACAGACGTTTCAACGATCTGCCGCATATTATTCTTGGTCATATATTTTTCGACCATGACATAGTTTAGTCCATTTCTGATCTTTGCAGTAGGAGTTCTGGAATTTGAATTCATGAAAAAAAGCAAAGGCGGCGGGGTTGTTCTGGAAGTTAGTCCAGAATCCTTCACTTACACGATATATGATTTTTTGTTTTCTTTTGACTTCAAATTAGATCACTCTAATAAAATAGCGAACAATTATTAAAAATGGCAGCAAAAAGTAAGACTCCTACAGGTCTATATTCGTCATCATCACCAACATCATCATCATCAATTCGCCATAATATACCCTTTGGGGTAGCTCTTATCTGATAAAAGCTTTCTGTTGAAAACTATTATTTGCGTAGCGGCGCAACTGGTAGGTATTAACTTATGCATACTGAAGTTCACAATATTATTAGTGTCCTAGACGTCATATATTCTCCAACGCCTGGAAAGACTGGATTTGCATGCGTTGACCGTTTCTCTCAAAACATATCTTTTTAGAAAAGCTTATCTTAACACCTAGTCATATGTTTTATTAATTGTCTTAAATATGTTTCTTTCATTTTTATTAGGTTTTTACTTTGTGTAAGGTGCCCTTGAGCACATCCGTGATAAGGGCACCTAAAAATATTGTAATAATAATAATAATAATAATAATAATAATAATAATAGTACATTGGGGGTGGGGGTGGCGGTTCTGGTCCGTGAATCAACCATCGATTGGCAACGAAATGTCTATACATTCTTCCTTCAGTTCCTCTACTAACGCCGAATCGGTTAATATTGTCCTGGGTATAACAGAAATATACCCAGGTTCAATGTCGTCCTACAAAACTATGCCCTGGGTATAGTTCGATCTACAAAAGTATACCCAGTACCGTAGCTTTGAGCCAAGGTACGATTTAGGAATGGATGGCCGCCGTTTTGTTTCTCGCTTCAACTGAGACGGCAGTTTTGCAAGTTCAACATCGTCAAAATACCAGACAATATTGTCAGCTTTTGTGCTCATCGATAGCATGGGTCAACTGTTAACATTTGTCTTAACACAATGGTCCAAACTTACCGCAAGTTACGCTCAGAATTTCAAAGAAATGAGCAAACGAACAGAGCCGATCTGCGTGTTCATCTACGTCCGCATCGACATTACATCAGCCGTGCTGCGAGTACTATTGCGGATTTGAGTGACGATAAACGGCACGAAAAATTCTCTGATGAATCTCGGCACGATCGATATATCAAAATCGTGCCCGTCGTGTAGAGCGCTACAGCGATGTTTTACGACTTGTCATGCTTGTGCATGGTCGTGTGGCATTCGCAAGAACAATCTCGTCTTCAGGTGCTGTATCCAATCCTCGGTATACATTTGTAGATCGAACTATACCAAGGGTATATTTTTGTGGGACAACATTGAACCTGGGTATATTTCTGTTATACCCAGGAGGACATTAACCGATTCGGCTGTACTAGCACTTCAGATTGTGAACTCCTATTATCCACAGACGTACGTCCGATGTTTCAATCTGCCTAATGTTTACTTATGATGGCCCACTCGTTATCTGGAGTGCTCATGACCCGGCGAACATCAGAATGATACCATTTCAATGTACAGTCTTGTTCGTATTAATATCAACACCTATTATCTCAAATATCTCATAAACCACCAAACCAATTTAAATGCGGTTTTCTGCATAAGGTCAGAAATCTTGTTGACTACAACTGGGCATCAATGTTTTTGCGCAAGATTCACTTCTTCATTGCGTAATCTGTCATTGAAAAAAGGTCCAAAAACAAACTTTTTTGTTTCTGGATTTTTCACCAAAATTCCTTTGCTAGAATGAAGTTATGCCAAAATAAAGGTGATTTAGCAAGTTACTGTCAAAATACGTCGTTTAGTTTTTGAGAAATTGACGTTTTTGTAAAGCTATATCAACACCACTTGTGTTCCACTACCAACAACTTGTGAGACGGCCCCTACATAATAATGCAAACCATACACCATGCATGGGTCACTGTATAGGCAGAGATAAATGTTGTGACCTGTACTGGTTATTCATGACATTGTATTGCAAAAAGTAACAGGCATTGAGAAAGAACTTAGTAGCCTTTGTCATCTTTGTTTGAAGTTAGCCAGTGCATGAATTGGTCACTAAAGCCTCCACACACTTGAAAAAGTATTATGTAACACTTTTGCCACATAGGACTCAGCGCTGTTCTATAGATCTATGGATTTTGTATGCACTGACGGCCTACACAAGGGACATGAAGTTTGGTTTGCATTATTATGTAGGGACCGTCTCATAAGTTGTTGGCAGTGGAAGACAAGTGGTGTTGATATAGCTTTACAAAAACGTCAATTTTTCATAAACTAAATGGCCGATTTTGACAGTAACTTGCTAAATCACCTTTATTTTGGCATAACTTTATTCTAGCAAAGGAATTTTGGTGAAAAATCCAGAAACAAAAAAGTTTTTTTTTGGACCTTTTTTCAACGACAGATTACGCAATGAAGAAGTGAATCTTGTGCAAAAACATTGATGCCCAGTTGTAGTCAACAAGATTTCTGACTTTATGCAGAAAACCACATTTAAATTGGTTTGATGGTTTATGAGATATTTGAGATAATCGGTGTTGATATTAATACGAACAAGACTGTACATGCATGTCAATCCATTTGAAAGTATTTTCATGCGGAACATTCTTCCGATTTTTACATTTAGATTGGCATCATTCATTGGCTTCTCTGGTGGTGCCACCTCGGGCCTTTTCCTTGCCGAGATGTCCGTTGACCGCTCCATAGCAGTCTGGTTTCCGATGAAGGCGTCCATCTTGTGCAGCACGTCACGTGCTAAGAAAGTCATGGTTACGACGGCTTTTGTCACTTTTTTGATCAACATTCAGCTGTTCTGGGTCCAGGCATACAGCATTGAAGAAAGGACAGGTATGTATTCGAAACACTGCCGAAAAATTTCAAATTGCAACGTACGCAAATAACATTCACTCAGGTCATGTAATGTACACATCTCCAGTCGTGAGATATCCGATTTCAACAATATTGCAACAATAACAATAACAACAACTCCAACAACAACAACAACAACAATTAAATAGAAAATAACGTAAAAACATTCAGTAGAGTATAGTCTCGTGCCACCAGACTTGCAATTTCCAATAAATTTCCAATTTTAGAGTCTGGTCCAGATGGTTACTTTGACTTGTAAAACCATCATGGCGGACAATCGACCGACGATGACGTAGAACACAACTTTCTGCTAATCACGTGATCGGTCACATCATTCCTCCTGCAGCCTACGTTACCAACTTTTGAGATACATGACGCATTGGTACCGGTAGTGACTAGCCAATCAGCGAAGCTCCCCTTATTTTGAATTTTCGGAATATGCAATTACAATGAAAATTGCGTTCCGTGCCAGACCCTTGGTCTGACGACCTCCGAGTAGATGACCGAAGGGCTGGTTGCGCGAGACTAAGTAGGGTACAATTTGCGCTCATCCAGCTATAGGCCATTTCTGTTCTTTTAGCTTTGAGCATCGTTTGATTTGATCAAAACTAACACCATCAACACGAAATGTTTTTTTCAAGGTATGGTGTTGATGGATTTCAAGACGCCAGAAACTCCCGTCTTTGCCACCCTTTCCATGCTCCATCAACTCGCTGTTGGAACAATCATGCCTTTTTTTGTCATCATCGGCTGCAACCTTATCATCATCGTCGGTGTTAGACAAGCAGAAAATAAACGAAAACAAATGGCAGCAATGTCTTGCACCAACCAAGGATGCACGAAATCACGTGATACCGAAAGCAAGTACATGATGCGCATGCTCGTGCTCGTCAGCCTGGCGTACGTTTTCCTTTCAATACCCCTAAGAATGTACAATGTATATCATACGATCACGGCCATCAGTGCTATGTACAAAATGACCGACTTATATTGGTTTCTACGGTTGAAGATTGAATACTGGACACTTGGCTTACTCTGGGAGATGAATTATGCTATTAATTTTTATATGTACATGATTGGAGGAGGTAGTAAATTCCAAAATGATGCAAAAGAAATCATTCAGTTTTGTAGAAAATGAGGTATATGTATTCCTAGTCTCGCGCAGCCAGCCGTTTCGTTCCGCAGTACTGCTACACAAACGTCTGGCCCAGAACGCCGTTATTCTTGTGATACAGTGCATTGTGGGTAATGCTGTAGCAGGTCACGTGACATAAGATGGCTGCTTCCATTGATGGATAAAATTTCACCTCGCAACCTTTCAAAATGTCTGAATCTGGCAATGAATCGATCGGTGAAGTGATCTAAGACAACTTACTGGACAGCATCAACTTATTGGAGTTGAATATCAGGCTGAAAACTAAGCAGGAATTGTGTATCCGTATGGTAGAAGACGTCGAGAAATCCCAACTGACATTATGTGGTCGTCGCCATGATGAGGTCACATGATCACTTCTCTTGCCCAATCAGCAGCCGGATTGTGATTTTCAAATGGGAGGAATCGGTGGATGAGAATGAATGACTAGCTCTGTCCCTGATTAGCCAATCAGCATCCAGACCAGGATCTTGGTCTGCTCGTAACAGAAAAAGCGACGTTATGACCCAGACGCTTGTTCGATCCCCAGATTCGAAACAGCGGCTGGGTGACCGAGACTAATGTATTCCTAATTTCGTTTTTTTGCTGTCAAGTCCGTAATCTCCACTACAATAGATATAAATGGTTTCTGTAACAATTCGGGTGATGGGTGATGGCTCATGGTCTGTGATTTCAAAACAAAATATTAGCTTTCTTCTGTTGTGCTCTGCCACTTTTTCGTCGGTAGGAAGGTTATATGAGGGTCACTTTTCATGAAAATACCGAGTTGCGCCTGTACTAAAATGATGAAAAAGACAAATCCAAAAAGACTTATGTACAAAAATAGTGAAGAGGACATCTTGGACCTTACTAATGGAATGCAAAAAGGTATGCAATGACGTCTTGTATTTCAAGTGATTAATCAGTGCCTTGAGCGTCGCTTCTTCTGCGGCACCGCCGGCACCACTACTGTCCAACTAATCAGCGTCCTCCATCAGGCTGCAACTGAGTAAAATCCTAAAACACTTTCTCCAGCGCGGCAGCGGGAACAGTAGTGGTGCCATCTGGCGGTAAATCGGCAGAATACCGGCCATTCGAAGCAGTGGTTTGTGAAGCGTAGGTACGGAGCGAAACAAAACACTGCGAGAGGAGTGTACATGTTGGCCCGATCATAAGCAAGCAGGACACAAATTATAGGGAGGCGATTGGCGCAAGGAGGGTCTGACGATTTGTCTTAGGTGAGTCCACTCCCGTGCTCCATCTAATTTTAGAATCCAGGTCACATATAATGACGTTACGAGGGTGCATTCCCAGCGAAACCCCCGAGGGGTCAAGAAAAACGCGCGATATTTTGCTCTAAGTGCCATTCCCGGCGGGTGCGTTTGGTGACTCGCGGACGCGTGTGCAGCCCCGATCGCTGAAAGAAAAACACCCATTTGAGACAAGCTAGAACACAATCGATTGAAGAGCCAGCCGCAGGTGGAAACAGGCCTTCAGATATCCCTTCACCTTAAAGATATGTTGGCCCGTACGCGTCAAACATCTTCAGTGAAAATTTCCCCTTAATTTTTCGGTACAATAGATAAGAGAAATGTTTCACTTAAGATGTTTTATGCATACGGGCCCTTATACCTGCGCACTTTCGCTTCGCACTTAAAATGAACTCTCGGATCGAACCATGTCCAATGGTTTCGACCCATGAACGCGTGAATAAGGATTCTTCTCTCTTTCAATATCTGTGTCAACCACGATACAATAAGCTAAGTCTGGAGGATACTGTATAGGGAGTCGAAAACCACCAACAACCAGGTAGCCACGTAGTTCGAGAAACGGCGCCAGTTATTAAAGCCACGCCAGTTGGTATGTTTTGGAAGTAGGAAGAATGAACTGTATTGAGAGAATCATTAGTCATCACCACCGCAATCACTAGTACATGTATTTTGCATGTGTCACACTCCCAAAATACAGAAAAGCACAAAATTGACACACAAAATGATAATAAGCAAGAAGTCAATCTCCAGAATTCACGAATTTTCGACCCCAACCGGGGTCTTTTTCAAGTGGAACTTTACAATCTGAAACTCTAGAAAAGACTGAGCTGAAACCCAAATGTAGAACTAACACCTGTGTAGACAGGATGAGTGAGCAATTAAGGAAAGAATAGTGTCCAAGCACCACAAATGGTTGCTGGACCTAATTAAGAGAGTGGATGTAATTAAGGAAAGAAAAGTGTCCAAGCCCCACGGATGGTCGCTGGACCTAATAAAGGGAGTGGATGTAATTAAGGAGAAACTGATTTAGCTGAAAGAAAAGGGTTTAATAAATATGAAATAAATAAATATGACATGTGTAATACATAAATATGACATGTCTAATACATAACAAGCACAAAATAAATATGACATGTGTAATACATAACAAGCACAAAGCGAAAAGATGCACGAAGGTCAACACAAAGTAAAAGAAAATAAAAGGAAGTCAACTTCCAGATTTGTAGGAAAAAACCAGAATTGATAATGCCAATCACTGAGCAATGAGAAGAATAGGGCGAGGAGGAATAGAGCAAAGGGGGGGGGGACAAGGCCTAGATCAGAAGGGGAGCCACGTGCCCACCACAACTGGAAAACCTAAAACGAGGCCTATTTCGTTTTTGGGCCTCCGGAATGCGATAAGGGGTGGCTCAGGGCAGCATTCCTTCATCAATGGGTTCAAATGAAGAATAGGAAGGAAACGACGTGTGATTGCAGTAATGTCTGGCAGTCCAGGGTGATAGGTGAGGACTAAGGGGATCTTGCGGGTTTTGGGGGACTGCTGGTTGTCTCGGACCTCACTTCTGTCGACACTCTGGTTAGCCTGGGGATCACCATCATCGCCATTTTAGTTCCTATCGCAGTTCCTGAGACATTACAGGTCTCAGGAACTGGAACTGGAGGATTTCGTTGACAGGCTCAATGAGTTCCACCCCACCATCAGTTTCACTTGGGATGCATCCCCTTCCTCCCAGAACTTTTTGGATGTGACTGTCAAACTCTGCGACTCAAGGATTGTGACTGACCTGTATGTAAAACCCACGGACACTCACCAATACCTCCACCCAGCTTCCTGTCACCCTGGCCATATCAAACGCTCCATCCCTTTTTCCCAAGCCCTCCGCATCCTGTCCATATGCTCAGAACGGCCTGCGGCTCTGAATTACCTTCAGAAATTGGTTGGCTTTCTCACTGACAGGGGACATAACAGACGGAAGGTTGCAAGGGAAGTAGAAAGGGCGATCCAACGTCATGACGGCCAGGGGGCCCACTCTCCCACTACGACGGAAACCAATACCCAGGATGGGAGTAGAGACAGAGCTGATGATGGTGATCCCCAGGCTAACCAGAGTGTCGACAGAAGTGAGGTCCGAGACAACCAGCAGTCCCCCAAAACCCGCAAGATCCCCTTAGTCCTCACCTATCACCCTGGACTGCCAGACATTACTGCAATCACACGCCGTTTCCTTCCTATTCTTCATTTGAACCCATTGATGAAGGAATGCTGCCCTGAGCCACCCCTTATCGCATTCCGGAGGCCCAAAAACCTTCGTGATGTGCTGGTAAGAGCCAAGGTCCCCACACAGGAGATCCAACGTGCCAAGCCCACCTGTGACCCTTGCTCAGGGAAAGGACCAAAGAGAGGTCGGAAATGTCAACTTTGCACCTCCTTGCCCTCCCAGTCCCACATCACTAGTTCCTCCTCGGGAAGGTCCCATCCACTCCGCCTGAAGGGTCCCGCTGATTGTGACAGCAGAAATGTGGTCTACTGCATCACATGTACCAGATGCACCACCATCAATCAGTACGTCGGACAGACAACATGTTTCCGTAAAAGGATGAACAACCACAAGTCCAACATCAGATTAGGGAAAGAGGATGATCGTGACTGCTCGATACTCTATGCCCACTTCAAGTTGCCAGGGCATTCTGTCGAGGACCTGAGGTTCACCATCCTCGAGACATGTCCAGATGAGACGACCCTCCTTAGTACAGAGTTGAAATGGATGTGGACCCTTAAAACCATCACCCCCTCAGGTCTTAACACAAGATGCTGAGGTTCTGAGTCCCTAGTTTGGCATTCGTGTTCTTCTCGCTCCCTCCCCCTGGTAGGCCTATTTCGTTTTAGGTTTTCCAGTTGTGGTGGGCACGTGGCTCCCCTTCTGGTCTAGGCTTGTCCCCCCCCCCCTTTGCTCTATTCCTCCTCGCCCTATTCTTCTCATTGCTCAGTGATTTGCATTATCCATTCTGGTTTTTTCCTACAAATCTGGAAGTTGACTTCCTTTTATTTTCTTTTACTTTGTGTTGACCTTCGTGCATCTTTTCGCTTTGTGCTTGTTATGTATTACACATGTCATATTTATTAAACCCTTTTCTTTCAGCTAAATCAGTTTCTCCTTAATTACATCCACTCCCTTTATTAGGTCCAGCGACCATCCGTGGGGCTTGGACACTTTTCTTTCCTTAATTGCTCACTCATCCTGTCTACACAGGTGTTAGTTCTACATTTGGGTTTCAGCTCAGTCTTTTCTAGAGTTACAGATTGTAAAGTTCCACTTGAAAAAGACCCCGGTTGGGGTCGAAAATTCGTGAATTCTGTCACACTCCCAAAACTGCGCTGTGATATTCTATAGGAATTGAGTTCGATGATTCGGAAAATTTCTATGGGTTTGTCAACCAGGTATTATGCTGTTCTTTTTCCATTCTTCCATTTGGACCTCCACTTGAGTGTTAATCCATTTTTGCTCATAAAAAGTGTCAACAAATACTCGATCTTTCCTTGTGTGAAGGCCACGTTGTTTTTTTATGACAAAATCTTTGTCTCGACTGCATGTAGACCTAAGTGTAACGTAATCATTCATATACCAGTACCTTGATCTGCGCCCCTAACAAACGCCAACAAATTGTTGACAGCGATATTGGCTGGTTCATTAAGTTAGCAAATGACTTTACTTATTTGCACAGCAATGTCCATTGTAAATGTACTGCAAAACTTTAAGTAAAAGCATTTGCTACCTTTTTATGAATATCAGCCAATACCTTTGCCTTACTGAAGCCAACGCGTGATCATTGGATGTATGTTTCTATGATCTGTGTAAAGACCACATGGTTGTTGATATGAGAGCACTGTTAAAAAAAACTAATTCTACAGAAGGAGATGTCCTGTTTTTACCGCCAGCTCCAATTAGCTGTTTTTAACATACCTTTTCTGTGAAATAACATCATTTTATGTATTTTCTCATGGATTATCTGTAAAATTACATATTCTTCGGTTGTTTTACAGTTTTACAGAGGTCAGTTAAATTACAAACCTAAATAAACAGAAAAAGTTCTGGCAACCCAATTGCCAGTACGTTTACCGTCAAATTACAGCAACTTTTTTTAACAGTGAGTCCACAATCTGGACAGAGCCCACATGCGTTTTGATGTAATAATGCTATGTCCCAAGTTTGTGCCGTGTGATCGTTTGCGACCAGACAAATGTTTCATTCAGATTGTATCTAGAAAGAAGAAATGCGTACACCCACAAGAAACGTGACTATCTGCCAAAATCTGGCTGATAGACTTTAGGTTCAAGTACATGAGCCAAATTTGGGGAATATTCACGATCACAGTAGGGCTGCCCAGCAAAGCTTATGGCGTGCTTGCCTACGGAAGAGGAATCAAAACCGAACGACATACACCAGAGGCACCTCTGAGAGTCGCTAGTAGGGTTATTAGGGTTGAACTCGGGGTCAAGGGCTAGGCTTCGGGTTCGGGGCTAAACATATGGTGGTACCTAGTACAGAATATATAGAATTCTATGTCGCAAAACGAGCCAAACTTCAGATCTTAGTTTCTCAACAACTGTCCATTATAATTCCGGAAAATTTGGTACTGTTGTCATTTAAAAATGTTTTGTTTAAAAGGAGACTCCACTCATTGTCTAAAATTTTGAATTTTTGAATATCGTTAAGGGCGAGCCAACGTTTTGAATTTTTGAAACGTGGCCAGACGTGGTAAATAAAAGATGTCAAAATACCATAAAAGCACAAGATATATGACGGAAATGAAGGCACCTGCGGGGTCTATAAGTCAAAAGGAATTGAATGAGATGTATTTTGGAACGCACTAATTAGCTAATAAGTTGAAACAAAAGACTAGTAATCGGTACACTTTCCCACGAAATGGTACATGTTGAGGATCAAACGACATGTGGATCATAAAGTTCGAGTTTTTTTTCTATTTAGTCCACCCATTTTGACAGCAATATTTTCAACAGGTATAGAGTACTCGGCATGTGATTTCCATGCATGCTGCCAGATTTTCCAAAACAGGGCGGCCATATTGGATTTGGATTTTACTTCCTGGTTGTCATTTTTGTACTGAGCGTGTATGGTGTACATGAAGAGCATGTCGTCAGGACACCCTCGCCACCCCAGGTTCTATGGGTTTGTGACATTGTTGCCACACATTCAATGTGTCATTTACATGCTTCCTCTCCAAGAAAATTGTACCTGTTTTTCGTGTTTGGTGAATTTCTTTGTTTACGATTATGTAATGTAATTAAGCTGTAATCCTTGGGACTTTCCTCGTTTTCCGTGTCTATAAAGCACAGTGATCACATTGGACTATAAAAACAGTCAACTGGAGGTGTCTTTATGCTTTTCTCAGAGGGGCCTGGATTGAAGCAATATGAAAATTCACAATGATGGCTCGCCCTTAATACATTCAAATTCATTGATATCTGCAACATGTCGTATTTTTAAAAAATCGGCAAACTCATCATTTTTAGTATGTTAATTAGATCCCAAGCGGACCATTGCACTACACACATGACGTCATGTGTGCTCAATGCATATTTATGAAGTTACAACCAATAGGCCTAGGCAGTCGCAGTATTAGCTCATTCACTACAAAGGTCGTCAGCCTAATTGACACTAGTGACATCACAACTCATGGCAATATAGTCTACATGGATTGATAAAAATTCAAACGTTTTCAATGAGTGGAGTCTCTCTTTAATGTGCGAAATTTGTGCGTTGATACCTTTGGTATTAGGACCGTTTCACTCAATTTAAAATCACGATAAAAAGGCGATTCCGCAATCCGATAAAAAACGAGAGGATAAAAACTCCCCGAACTTTAAATGTTCATTTCTCAAAAAACCTTTACTACAACTCAATGAAACTTCGATGATATAATTATAGGAAGTCAACTTCTAAAATTTCGCAAGTTTTCGACCCGAACCGGGGTCTTCTCAGGCACTTTTCAGTATGGAACTCTCATTTTGTGTGTCAACTTTTGTGCTCTCTCTTTCAATGAAACTTCGTCTAACATTACTCCATGATATTGCCTCTAATATGTGAAAGTATTAACTTAATAGCTTTAGTATCTACGCCATGGCGCTCAGTACTAAAACACCATATTGGCATTTAGCGTTTCGAAGTTTCATCATTGCTTCTTAAAATATGATCAATGATTACTATGATTCTTAATTTGGTGCCACAGTCTCAATACCAAAGATACTGAGTTGAAACTTTCACATTTCAGAAGCATTGCCACGGGACAGTACATGTATTGAGTGAATTTTCATTGGGTTGTAATGAATAGTTATTGAGAAATAGAAATTTGAAGTTTGGGATGGTTTTTTTCGTATCTTTTTGGATTCCGGATTCACATTTTCAATGGTGAGTTTTATACTGAATGATACCAAATCAGCGCAAAAAATCCACACGTTAAACAAAGCATCTCTAAATGATACGGCACCAAATTTCATTGGGCTATAATCAACAGTTGCTGAGAAATCAAGATTTGAAGTTCGGCGCGTTTTTTGGGTCATCCGATATAAAATTCTATATGTTATGTACTACGCACCTCCCTACATTTAGCCCTAACCCTAACACTACGACTCGGAGTTGACCCCGGGTTTGAACCTAACAACCCTACTGAGGTGCCTGTACATACAGCTACCTGGCATCGCCGACAACACTGTGGTCATCAACTTGGTATTTCAACCCCACCTTCTTTTCTTCATGATGGTTGGTGTTGTTCCTAACCGGGGACTGGCTTTTGAGTGAGTATTTTACTAGGTGTTTGAGAAAACCGTCACAAGGACTTGCTGCACACTGTCTTTGGTCGGATTTTTTTAAACATCGCGTGGTATACGTATCGTCAATTACGAACAAAAAGTAAAATTCTTTGTCGAAAGGGGCTGGGCAGAAATAAAGGGCTGTTACAAGCTCGCCATAACTCTGAAACTACTGTTTCGATTTGCTTGAAACTTGCAGAGAAGATGCTTTGTACTGGATGGTTAAGAACCATGATGACAAAAAAACAATTGGATTGCTCTTTACTAGGAAGACACTGTCAGATTTCAGATGCCAGGAAGACGAGGGATAGTCATTACATCACTGCAAAATTTCGCACGAACAAATATAAGAGAACTACATTTTCAAAATGATCCCGATCACCGTGGAGAATCGCCAGCGCATTAGCCGAGTTTCTCAGGTGGCAGCACTGGTATCCGAGTCGAACATGGCGGCTGTGTCACATATCGATGTGTGTGTTGCCGATTAAGGGCCGTATTTTAGAACGTTCCTTAACATTAAGGTCCACCTTAAATCTATTGTTCTCGATGGTTTTACAATAGACGTAAGGTCGACCTTAACGTTAAGGAACGTTCTATACGGCCCTAAAACGCGAGAGATGGAGAGTTTCGGTCGAGGTGAGCGAATTTAAGTAAATTCGAGGATGATCTAGTGATAATTTGCAATAGAACACGCCGAAATATAGGTGCTGAAGGAGTGTTGTTTCTTTGTTTGAAGTGGAAATGTTCGTAGTCTAGGCCGGTTGTTTCATTGATCGCAGTGACCAGCTGGTGACACTTGAACGTTTCCACTTCAAATGTAAAATCGACTACGTAATTCCAATTAAGGAAGCTTTAGATTAATAGACGATAAACTGGAGGTCATCCTCGGCATGGTCTAAGTGTGTATACCTTTCATCTTCGGTACATTTGCTCCCCGCTTTGGAGTTGACATCTTCAACATTTGTGACACAGCCGCCATGTCCCGACTCGGATACCAGTGCTGCCACCTGAGAAACTCGGCCAATGCGCTGGCGATTCTCCACGGTGCCGGTGCCGTCTCAAGTAAGTCAAGAGTGAAATTCTTCCCGCAGTTACTGACCTCTGAAACAATAGCAATGTAAGGCTCAAAAGTAAAGACATCCCTGAGCAACGGTTTCATATATCGCGTGCCCCCCCCCCCTAAGTATTTTCCAATAAATTTAACACTATGCAAGCTGCACTCTTGATATTTGAATCATACAAATATATGGATATTACCCATTTATTTTTAAAAATTCAGCCCTGAATATTGAACAGTTTTGATATGACGATGGAATCAAAATCACGAGTCAAAACATTTGATGCCGGACTGAAACAAATATGTATCGCATCGAAATTAAAGCGACGTACGCGGGCTCTGCAGTAACTGCACATCGATAGTTCCTCTATTTCCCGTATGGCGGCAGCACTACAATTTATGAATGAAATTCCAAGTAGGTCATCTCATTATAATACTACGGAATTCACTATACCAATCAGCAGCGAGGAGAGTGACATGAGTGACAGGGATGCCGACGGGACGACGGGGGCGACGATACGAAGAATCATCCACAAAAACATGCGAAGGATGGTGTTGGCCGTGGGTCAACGACATTCAGAGGTACACTGCTAAGTCCTCATTTAGTGCTACAACAATTTTCTCTCTTCACACGCCGCCATCTGGCTAAACTTGCAGCATAGCCGCGGAATTCGCTGGTCTTCCTCCTCACACTTCGGCTTTTTCGGCGCCACGTTTGTTGTCAGTCCGTCGATCTCGTTCTGGGAAATCCCCGTGAGATTTTGACATTTTCCCGGCAGTAAACATTTTTATCGCCCAAATTCATTGAAATTATAATATTAAACGATTTTTCATGAACGTTTTATTGTATAAAACGTCGACGATACCGTAGTTTGATGGCTCAAAGATGCTAGAAATCACAAGAGATCAGTTTTATGAATCCCGCCAGCTATGAATGAAATTGGGGAGCTATAGTTGAACGAGATTTCATTTTCAACCTCGCGAGTACATCGCTTTAAACAACGCGTATTGACCACCAAATGGAATGTTTTGAAATTTTACCTGCATAAAGAAGGGGATTTTCTCTGTTTATTGTGCAAATTTCAATTTTGTACTTTAAAGGGTTAGTGTGCCAGAGCAAAAAAAGTATCTGGTACCGAAAACTCCAATTCCCACACCTGCAGGTGCAGTGACAGTGCAATTTTCACTGCAGCTGTCCAGCCGTTCCTGGTATGAACGCGAAATTTGTACCATCGACACATATGTACTGTAGATAATACAAAGAAATTTCAGAAAAATTCCGACAGATGGTATGAAACATATGAAGTGTTTAATTTCAATAAAATCCCCGCATGACATTCATTTCACTCCGGCATCAAATTTTTTGACATATAATTTTGAATTTTTCGTCGTGTCCAAACTGTTCAATATTTAGTGCTGAAACTACATGTATTGCAAAAGATGGATGATATCCATATATGTGCATGTCTAAAATATCAAGGGCCCAGCTGTTATAGTGTCGAGATTATTAAAGAGTTCTTAGGGATCATTTTTGGGCGGCCTACGATGACGTTTGTTGTGTGGGTATAAATTTATGAATTCAAAGAGTTCCATAACTCTCTCGATCGCACTTGACAATGTGCAGGACATTTGTGGCAGCAACCATCTCCAGATATGCATTAGGTCAACGCAAATGATTCCAAATGCGTCCTCGGATTAGCTCTTCATTAGACTAGTGCCTGATCCTACCAACTGCGTGCTGCAGTCGTGGCTTGTTTGGTAGCACCAGTATTGGCCGACATTTGTGGAGGAATTCTGCCAGTGACGTAACTTGGAAATTTTATCTAAATTACAGTTCTCAATACGGCTGACGTACCGGGATGCAGACAGAAGGTGAACACCGTTTGACCCAGGAAATCTACCAATCAGGAAGGTGTTAAAAATAGAAAGGCCTCAACATACTGTACCCGATGTGTTTAGTGGCCACGGCCGGGAAGATCGTCATGCCTAGATTTTCTAATTATACACGTTCCCGGCCACCAAGTAGAGCGCACAGTCGTAACAAATATGTCCTTGAAGCCTAACTTTAAAGTCTGGCAACATCTATCTTTGACCTAATGGAATGCGGAAGTTAGGAAATTGATCGTTGGATTTTCCACGGACCTTTAATCACACGCGGCTATTGAATGACCGGTGGACAACGCGAACGATCGGGGAACGACCACAAGTGATCGACAGGCATGATTATAAACCGCAAAGCTCTGTCACATTACATGACTTCCGCATTCCATTAGGTCGAAGATAGATGTTGCCAGACTTTACACAACCACATTGGTCAGACGTCCCATGTCGTTTTTCCCATACATGAAACGCAAGTCAAGCTTCAATAAATCTTGTTTCTATGAACTTGGTAGGGTTTCTCTTCAATTCTTCATGCCGAGGTAGTTGTGGAACATGACCCTTGTAGGATTGCGAATCATGCACTGCTACCAACGGGCTCTTTTATTAGATTGCATTTTTTAACTTGCCGGGAACATGTGTAATTAGAAAATCTAGGGACGATGATCTTCCCGGCCGTGGCCACTAACCACATCGGATACAGTAATACTTCCTACACTTATCACCCATGCCCAGGTGAAATGTTTTTCAGTGTTTCCGTGTGTCAGTGTTCCCCCTATTGTTCTGGAAACACTGGCAGATAGATCGACACGTTTCTCTGTGTGTGTCCATTGTCGAGTCGCGGCTTATTCCGTCAGACAATAGCAGACGAACACTCACTGATGGGGAACGCTCAAAAACGGGTTGTGACAAAAGGTGGCGAATTGGCGAGTGGCGAGTTGGCGAATTGGCGAGTTCTTATTTCAGTTCGGTCTGCAGGTTTACAGTGATCAACCTCGCCACCTGGTCACCATGATTTATAGCAAACTCTACAACAGTGCCGATTTTCTCCACTATGTTACACAAATAGACACTGTCATCGAGAAGTCGCCGCCATGTTTGACCGCATCACTCCTCCTAACGGAGTTACCATTAGGAGCCTGATCACATTGGTAGATATTCCTCCTTTTAATCCTCCGCTGGACTACTTTTCAAGATGGTTACCTTCGAACGATACTAGAGGTAGACC
>NMRB01000437.1:221475-251000 GCA_002633025.1 Notospermus geniculatus | reverse complement strand
ACGAAAAAATAAAAAAAAAAAAAAAAGACTCGCCAATTCGCCAACTCGCCACTCGCCAATTCGCCACCTTTTGTCGTAACCCCTCAAAAACCTTACACCGGCACCGGCCAATCGCATTCACGAGTGCGACCGGTCCTCAAATATGCAAGAGTCCGATGTAAAATTGTTGGGATCGGGCACCAGTCTAGTTCTTCATATCCCGTACAAACAATTGTAAGATAAAATGCCCATTATAGTGTGCAAACGACGAAGCTGTTTTGCTGTGATTTATTGAAAGTCGGTAAACAGAACAGTCTCATTGTTCAAAATATGGAAATATTTTTTTTTCTCAGGACACTTGTTTCTACGATTCTGCGTCAAAGTTTATCATGTGTCGTGTATTGGTCGAATCTCAATAATAGAGTTGTAGTGCTTGGATGTGGGTTCAAATTCTTTGATTTTTAGGGCGTTCAAGAGGGCAGTGGTTGTGAAGCATGAAACTATTTACAGGGTGTTTTATAAAAGGTAATTGAACCTCAAAAGGTAAATATGGCAAAACTGCATGTTTACCACCAAAACGCATGTTATAATCTGAAAACTTCACGCATCAGGACCTACTTTGTCTTGAAATTGTGGAGCAAAATTGTGGTTGACCAGTTCACTAATACGATCGAGAGATCCATGTTCAACCACCGATGAAAGCATTTAACAGCAGCAGTTTCTGATTTTCTTTCATTGGGCAACCTGTCCACGTATCCAACACTTCTCCAAAAAAAAGAGCTAACACTTACTCCTGAACAAAATGCCTACATGTATTTCACGTATCAGCCTTTACATAGCCTGCGGACGACATGTAAAAAATGTGGCCACACTAGATTAAAGGGGTGTGCTTTTGCTACGAGAGCTGCAACCTCAAATATCAGTTATTGCTGGCGGTCGAATCGATAAAACATCAACGGTAGGTAATACAACTTTTGGCATCAATGTCGCTGTGGCGTGGGTGTTCTTGAATACAACCTTTTGTTTGGATCTTCTGGTCTAGGTTTCTTTACTCACTTTACAACCTACTCCAGTGTCTTAGATGTATAAATGCACGATTCAGCCCACTGGTGATCGAGACTGATTCGCCTTTTAGTGGCTGATGCAGAATCTTTCGCTTGTAGGCAAAGAGGAGCAGGACTTATATCGAATCTCCTAACCGGTACGTATTTTAAAGTCGGATCTACAAAGTATACTTTTAATTAGACGTGACTTACACAGGAATCCCGAGTCATAGGGTAGGGTCGGGACTTCAGCCAGACTTTTATTAAAGTCTGACTTTTCACAATGCTTCAAGCAAAGACAATGTCTAACTTCAGCTACACTTTAGGCTAAAGGATAAGGCCCTGCGACCTAAGGATACGGCCCTACGTGTGAAAACTCCGCGACATGTCGCCGGACGACTCGATAGGTGACTCGACTGTCAGTGCGGCTCCAGCGTTTTGTTTTTACATGCTTTTTTTCTCACGCAGGAATTAGCAGAGATTATTAAGTCGTTGGACATTCACACCCTGAAACCTGGCGTAAAAGCCGCACAGAACACTATATTCCATCGCTTGATGTGAAATGGGATGTGCTGCAGCGAGAAAACGTCTCGGAGGAAAATACAACCTTTGTGACCCATTCAAGTCGGACACGTGCACACATTTAACCTGATATAATGGCGAATTCGGCACCAAATTCGCTCGGTGACGCCGACTTCGAAAACGTCACTAGTCACACGGATCCATTGCAATGCTACCAGTTCAAGACTTATCCATTCAGTCGGCTTCTCAACAAAAATGGGTTATCTACCTTTTCCATAACCTTAATCCTTGTCCCAATCGTAGCCCTTGTTGGGCTCGTCAACAATACCCTCGCGTTTCTGGTGCTAAGGAGGGAGAAACCTTCCTCATCAACTTTGGTCGCTCTGAGCTATCTTTCCGTCGGGGACTCGCTGGCGCTGATCTCTCAGGTGCTTCGCAAGTCGGCCATGTATTATGGTCTCTTCGTCGATATATTTATCGGATATCAGTACTTTTATACGCTTTTTTACGGGTATATTGAAATGCTGTCTTCGGGTTCGAAGATATTCTGCGCATACGTTACAGTCGGTGTGACTATTGAACGCTTTGTTGCTGTGTGTAAACCCCTGAAAGCGAAGACTCTATGTACAGTCAAGAATGCACACATTATGTGTATCCTAGCTGCCGTTATTGCCTTCATTTCACAATGCCATAAATTCCTCGGGTATCCTGGATGGAAATACGACCCTTGCTCCGATTCCTACAAACCGAAATGGAAAGAGCTAGTTCGGAATACTGGAATGGTACTGAAATTGTACCGTCTCTTATACAATGCAATATTCACCAATCTCTTGACGTTCGTTGTACCAATTTCGTGCCTGATATATTTCACGTGTCGCCTGATGCTTGGGTTGAAAGCTTCAGCTGCAATGAGTCAGGTGACCAGCGGTGGAAAAGCAAATGAAAACATCCGCACGACTTCAATCCGTGTCGTAGCGGTCGTAATTGTCTTTTTAATACTAGAATTGCCTATTTTATGTGCACAGATAATCTTTGTGTTATTTTCGATTGATGCGCGTTTGTCGTATATTAACTATACATATCAGTTTGGTTGGTTCGTTAATATTTCTCGTCTTTCCTCTAATATAAACAACTGCGTAAATTTTTATGTCTACTGTTTGACCGGTAAAAGATTCAGACGCACTCTGAATAATTTATTCTCATGTTGCTGATCACTTTCAACGGAGAGAAATGCTTCTCTGCGAGTTGACATCCTCGGTGTAGTCCCGTGGAATTGGGACCACGGAACGATGTCATAGCAGAGGCCCTTTCGCACCGAGCAATTGCACTGCGAAAGTTTCAATTCCGTCTGCGTGCCTGTTATTCGAATCATATTAACATACCTGCCTACCCACCATATTTGACCATATTTTTTACACTCAAAACTTTGTTTTTACACTTAAATGCAGAAAAAATACACTGATCGGAACAACTGCAGAATGTTGCGTTTCATTATTTTTACACTGAAAAGTGTCATTTTATGGTCATTCCTCAAAAACAGTACAGCCAGCACAAAGTTAGGGTAGGCAGGTCGGCATATAATATTTGGACGGGTCCCTGAAGACGTTGTTTTCTGGCCATAATCAATCATACAATGTACTCGCCAGGCATATTATGACGAGATATTCACGTGATTAGATAGATGAATGTCAAATAATCATACATGTACATGTATATATCGCATACCCTCTATTGGGAAATTCAAGACCAGACAATGGGGAATCTCTAGGTCCACCCAAAAGGTATTTATTCATGAGCCAAGTAAAAACCCTATTGTACAATCTCGGTCATAAGTTATTAACAACTGGATATTTGCAAATTACTGCGTGATCTCCCATACTTTTTTCACCAATTTTCGAAGCATGGAGATCATTTGTCCATCACTTGGCATGATGATTTTTCTGATCAATAGGCTGACTTTTACCGTGGCTGGAAAGTATCATATTTATTTTTTTTTCTGAATATTTTTTTTTTTCTAAATTATTATTTTTCATTCTAAATTCGAATTTTCAATTTCCGCCGCCTGGCGAAAATTATTTTCGCCGTGCCCATAATTATTTCCGCCGCCTGGCGAAAATTATTTCCGCCGTGCCCATAATTATTTTCGCCGCCTGGCGGAAATTATTTCCGCCGTGCCCATAATTATTTCCGCTGTGCCCATAATTATTTCCGCCGCCTGGCGGGAATTATTTCCGCCGTGCCCATAATTATTTCCGCCACCTGGCGGAAATTATTTCCGCTGTGCCCATAATTATTTCCGCCGCCTGGCGAAAATTATTTCCGCCGTGCCCATAATTATTTCCGCCGCCTGGCGAAAATTATTTCCGCCGTGCCCATAATTATTTCCGCCACCTGGCACGCACATCATGGTTACCGCTTCGAAGGAAACACTGCATCTGTTCAATGTTCACATTCTCTGTACCTCGGTCAGCTCTGACCACATTAGGTAAACCACCAGCCTGAGTAATTGCTTTTGCAAAGTACCTGCCCACAACATACGGATCATTATTGGTTGATGCAGCCTCTAGCCACAGAATTCTACGGGAAAAAGCCATCAATGGCGCCATGGACACATAGACCAAATGTCTTCAACTTATCCCAGCCGTCTATATGCCATACATCATTGGGGCCTCTACTGAAGTATCGTCTTCTCCGTAGCCGCCTTTGTCGTCGAAAGAAAACGCCATCTGGATCAAGGTGGTTCAAAATTAATCTGACCGTTTCTCGATCAGTTGTTATGTTACAGAACTTGGTTATCTTGGCATGCATAGCTCTGTATCCAAGGTCTTTCCCAGTGCCTAGAAGTTCACTTTCAACGGCATAAAGAACTGTTTGTATATCGTCCTTTGAACGACCCCTTCGTCCGAGGCCAAGTCGTTTTAGGATTCGTTTCAGTTGAACTAGACTCAGTGTGTAGTTATGAAACGAAGAGAGGAAAGCGAGTATTTCGTCATATTTAAAGCCCAGCGTGAAATAATGCGTGATAATTCCATCCCGGTCATCTCGGCCTGCACTCGGGAGATATGGTACGGACATCTCGAAAAGCAAACCTAACAGTCATGGAATCCCATGTCCGATGCCCTAAGCCAAGTATGGCGCAGACATTTTGTTTGCACCACACAAAGCCAGCGTGTGACCTTGACATTCATTTCCTCAACCAATGGGCGGTAAGTAATTTTCGCCACTTGGTGGAAATAATTATGGGCACGGCGAAAATAATTTTCGCCACTCGGTGGAAATAATTATGGGCACGGCGGAAATAATTTTCGCCAGGCGGCGGAAATAATTATGGGCACGGCGGAAATAATTTTCGCCAGGCGGCGGAAATAATTATGGGCACGGCGGAAATAATTTTCGCCAGGCGGCGGAAATAATTATGGGCATGGCGGAAATAATTTTCGCCACGCGGCGGAAATAATTATGGGCACGGCGGGAATAATTTTCGCCAGGCGGCGGAAATTGAAAATTCGAATTGAGAATGAAAAATAATAATTTAGAAAAAAAAATAAATATTCAGAAAAAAAAAATATTCAGAAAAAAAATAAATATGATACTTTCCAGCCACGGTACACTTTGGTTTTACCTTTTTTTGAAGTTTGCCTGTCAGATTGAGATTTTCGGACACTCCGCAATTCCTGAAAATTTTCACCTGTAGAATCTTCGAGTGAATCTTCCAGCATAGATGGATATCACCATCAAAAACTTTCAATTTTTTCAAACTTAAAAATGGCAACTTTGTTGGGATTTTTGTACTCTGCTTTAAAGTCCAGTGAACAGCACTCTGAGATGACCCGTGAAGTTTTACTGGCTAAAGGACCAGGGGTCGTATGCATAAAACATCTTAAGTGTAAAATTTCCCTTAAACTATTGTTCCAAACAAAAGATAAGGGAATTATTACACTTAAGAAGTTTTATGCATACGGCCCCTGAACATGTATACTTAAGCCCCGTTTACACTGAATAAAAATAACCGTGCTCGGACCGGTTGGAGCACGGACCGCCCCAAAAATAGGATGTGTAAACGGGACAAACCTGCCAGGAACGGTTCCAAAGCGAACTGAGCCGAGACCACCAGTTGGAGGAGATCCCGGACCGGTCCGGGCACGGATCGGTTCGATAACACTGCCGTGTGAATGGTAACCGGGATGTCGGTACGGTTGCTAAATTGTTTCTGCGCATGCGCAAATTATGAATGACATCATTGTAGTGGGAATTTTTGAGTGATTTTCCATTGAAGCATCCATTTTGTTGTTGTCGTCGTTTGCTTTTTCGTACCTCCGATCGACTGAACTGACTTGAGAGCTTCGTGCCACAGCGCCAGCTCATGAGCTTGGCTCGGTTCCACTCTGCCAGTGTAAGAAACTGTGGGCCTAATCACTTCCCATGCCTGTAAAGTTCCGCCAACAAAATACTTATTCTGACCATCTACAGCATTTATTCGTCTCAAATATTACATTTCCACGTTTGCTAAATTTATATTGTTTCATATTAATCGACTTTATTTACTTTTATCCGATATTTGCTGTGTCAAATGTATGCGCACTATATTCCAGCCAGCTGGAAAGCGATGGGGCAGCTGGTGCTAGCGGCATAAGCGGCCCGTCCAGAAGTAGGCCGCGCATGCACGGTAGGAACTATTTTGGTCTATGCCATGATGAGCACCTTTTCGCTTTGCGCTTGTTATGTATTACACATGTCATATTTATTAAACCCTTTTCTTTCAGCTAAATCAGTTTCTCCTTAATTACAACCACTCTCTTAATTAGGTCCAGCAACCATCCGTGGGGCTTGGACACTATTCTTTCCTTAATTGCTTACTCATCCTGTCTACACAGGTTATTTCCACATTCGGGTTTCAGCTCAGTCTTTTACAGTCTTTCAGATTGTAAAGTTCCACTTTGTGAATTCTGGAGATTGACTTTTTGCTTATTATCAATTTGTGTGTCAATTTTGTGCTATTCTGTATCTTGCCATGATGAGCGATTCCTCAATTTGTGGATGCGTCATATTCCTTTCTCTCTTGAAGGCCTCGCTCTCCTCCCTTCCCTACTAGATCAAGGAGATTTTATGGCCTCGTCCGACGAGAAGTCCGCGTATTTAGGTGTAAGGACGTATTGTGGTGTGCGATTTTCTGGGTGATTCCTTAGATATACGTTTCTTCCCTTTGGATTGGTGGAATCTCCGTATTATCTATCAGACTGTTGGTATGCAAGTCACTTCCTTCTTACGGTCCCGGGGTGTCGTCACGACCCAGTACTTGGACGACCATTTTCTGGGTCCATTAAGGTGTATTCTGGCGTTGAAATTAGATAAGACCGGTTGGTCAATATATATTTCAATGCGGCTATCCTCGACCTTCTTGGTTTCTGTATTGAGATGAATAAATTCATCTGCTTCCCCGTTCTAGCAATGATGCACGTCGGTCTCATGGTCCATTCTGACTTAAAGCTGACCTATCCGCACAAAAAGCCCCCATGCGACGAGCAAGAGAATTACAAACGCCCTGCAGACACCTCAAACGAAGGCTCAGAACATGATATACCCCACAACGCCAGGAGGGCGCCACCTTATTTGTCTTCAGGCAACAGAGCTATCAACATCTCCGCATACCTCACACACTACTCAAAGAAAAAAAATGTACTCATTTATACTTATAGACGGGATTCGATCCGTCCATATTCTGATTTGTAATCCACCACTCAATCCACTCGGCCAACGAGCCAGCTGACAGAAACATGATTTGTGTTTGTCATAGACGTAGACCTTCGACTTACGTAATAATACTACGAATAAGAGAAAACAAGAGAAGCCTTCCAATAAGTTCGGTGGCCGAACGGGTAAGACCGTGGAGCGAAGAAAACAGGGCACGGGTTCGACTCCCAGCTGGGTCAAAAAATTTTCTTTTAGAAAATTGTGAGCAGGAGCTCACCAGAGGATGTTGACACCTCTAAAGCTCGAAGGCAAATAGGGTGGCGCCCTCCTGGCGTCGTGGGGTATATCATCTTCAGAGCCTTCGTTTGAGGTTGCTGCAGGGCGTTTGCAATTCTCTTGCTCGTCACATGGGGGCTTTTTGTGCGGATAGGTCAGCTTTAAGGGAGGTCAGCATCCCGGAGAGTAAACGCGCTGATTTCAAAGACCTCAGAGTATCCATTTTGGATTCGGATGTTGTGCACTTCAAAACTTTTGAAAAGTTTATGGGAAATGCATTTCTGTCAAACTTTGTGTGCTTGAAATTAATAAGGTTACAGTCTCTACCCAATAGACGTCTTAGTTCATATAATATGCGTGATTGTCTATGATTTGGTCAGTGGCGAAGCCAAAGAGATCCGTAGTGAACCTTAGAAACGAAATTGTTACAGACCTGATGAAAAACCCTTTCAGCCAATCAGGCAATTATCTCGGCAATTTTATAACGGATGTTAGTTATGATTCATACGTCAAACAAATGGCACGAAGTGGAACATTTGGAGACCATCTGACCCTCCAAAGAGCGAGTGAACTCTTCAATGTTAATATCATTGTCAGGTCATCCCTTGGTAGCCAGGCGACTGCACTCCTTTCTCCCACTGGTTATTTTGATAACAATATTCCAGTCATCATGCTTGGTCATTTTGCCGAAGGCCAGGGCGACCACTATGTTAGTCTGCGGAGAACACCAGGTGACACTGCATGATGCCATTTTAAGTGAGAGTCTCAATATTTTAGAACTTGACGCCAGCGACGCTACCGGAAATGAAGACCCTGGAGACGCCAATGATCTGCCTGATTTATCCTTGCAACCTAGGAATGAAGATCCTGGAAACTTCAATGACTTGCCTGATTTACCTTTTCAACCTAGGAATGAACATCCTGGAAATGTCAATGACTTGCCTGATTTACCTTTTCAACCTAGGAATGAAGATCCTGGAAACGTCAATGACTTGCCTGATTTACCTTTTCAACCTAGGAATGAAGATCCTGGAAACGTCAATGACTTGCCTGATTTACCTTTTCAACCTAGGAATGAAGACCCTGGCGACGCGAATGACCTGCCCGATTTATCATTTCACTCAAGGAATGACGAAATTGACCAATGTGAAAACGTTCCACCGTCGGAAATACCCCAGCTTAGTTATGAAGGGACAATACCGAGACTCCCCCCCTGAGGTAATATTGGAAATAATTGAACACACGTTATCTTTAGATGCATCCATGATATCCGTTTTCAACAAGGTGTCAAAGATGTTCAAAGAACTTACTGCAAGAATGTATCCCTCTGTACACATCAGGGATTCTCTTGCTGAAGAATTGGGATTAATAGGGCGCAAGGACAAACGAGTGAGTGTTCGTAAGCTTCAACGATCGGCAGGAAAAGAAAGCGGCCTCGTTTTGCGATTGAAGGAAGTGTTCGGATGTAAACCAAATTGGATCAACGCCTGGTTGCTTATGTCTGCCGATCGTCGGCGGCTTTCCACATATCAAATTTCAGACATTGGGTGAGTTTAAAGTAGGTGCTAACACTCAGTGTTAACACTAACACTAACACTAACCCTCTTGTTAACACCTGAAATAAACTCCTTAGTGTCAACACCGAGTGTTAGCTTAATTCATTTTAAAGTCAGTGTTAGTGTTAGTGTTAGCGTTGACACTAACGCTAACACTAAAGTTAATTTCTGCTCGGTGTTAACTTGGCCAGAATTCTAATGCAATTTCCATTTGCACTAACACTAACGCCTAGAGGTTAACACCAAGGTGAGTTTATAGATGTTCCTGGTGTTAGCGGCCATTTTGTTCAAATTCCAACAGACTGAACCAGAAGAAGATCGGCGATGATTTTTGTACCATTTCAAGAGGTTATTAGGATACAACGCCCAGACCACGCTGGAGATGCCTACTTCTGCGGTAGAGCTGGAAAATCGTGTGATTCAATCAACGTTCAGTATGTGGTGGACATGAAGCTTTGGGAGGAAATTCACAAGTCACAGAGAATAGGAATGATGATTGTCAGTCAATTGGACATAGCCTAGGCCTAGTCATATTCCCTCAGGCTCAGAGGCTTAAACCAGCAAATCCTATTCCAAGAGCAACAAGGGCTCTCTGGATTGACCAGACCAGCTTAATCAACATATTCAGATAAGTAAAAGCCACCACTCACCTTCTGAAATTACGATATTGGTGCCTAGAGAGCTCAGAAACTTTGGAACTTCTGGCAGAATGAAGAAAACAGGAAAATCCAGCTTTTTCAAAATGGCGGCTCTTGACACTAACACTGGTGCTAACACTAACACCAGTGTTGACACTAACACTAACACTGGTGTTAACACGACGACTGGTGTTTAGGGGTTGAAATTAACACTAACACTGACACTAACCTCCAACACTAACACCAACACCTACTTTAAACTCACCCATTCAGTGGAAGCTATGTCGCCGGCATCCGCAGTGACAAAATCCGGCGTTGCACTAACTTCAAACAGCAGTAAAATGACCTTCCTTTGGTTAAAGTAGACATTTTGCGTTATATGTGTGATTAGACCAACCGATGATAATTTTTTTTCTTTATCCTGGATTACCTTCCGCTGCGTAATTTCTTTTTATAGTGATTACATGTAGATCTGGAATTGGAAAAGAAAACAGTTAATCTCCATCAGAGTGGGAGTGTACAATAGGCACTGAGAATTAAACATATTTAGTAATTATGGTAATGTTGCACGATACTGCATCGAGGTGATGACAGGGTACAAAATGCTAGTCTGATTTGACGGTTCTTATTTACATGTATTTTTCGAAGGTAATTGGAGATCATCTCTCGTGTGGCTTTCTTTCCAATTAACGGTTACATGTACATATACGGGAGAATTACCTCGACGCGAGTCCAGGTCATAAAAATTGTGTAAGTTCTAAAATATCGTAATATAGTAGGGGTAGCATAATGGTAGATGGAACAGCTTCCATTTACCATTATGTACATGTTATTGTATATTACGGTATTATTACAACCAAAAATAGATATCTATTTTTGTTATAACTTAGAAAATTTTTATGACATGGACTCGCGACGAGGTAACTTGGATTCTCCCATACGTACAATACGTAATTACAGTTCCGTACGTTACATGTATTTCCAATACCGGTACGCTCTTCTTAATGCACTGAATGTCGGTATGTTTCTTTGTATGCCTAAGAATAAGCGTACAAATGGTACATTTTTTATTGAAATTCACTTCCTTTTGTAATTTTTGTAGTGCGTTTCAATTGTTTTTAGATTTCAGATTTCATCGTTTAACAAACTGTGTGTGTAAAATTGTGAAATTACATTATTGTTCGTAATCGTTACCAAATATAGCAAATTTAATGATAAAATACTGAATCTTTTCAATCTAATTCCTGGCCGTGGTCTTAGTGTTATGTCAGATAACCTACGGCACCGTGTCCCGAGTTTCAGATCAGTAGCTCCAGTGCCCTGCTACGCGACGACGACGGTTGATCCCCGGGTCGTTCCTTTTACATACGATAGGTAGGAATCCATTCCTGTGATTTTTGCTTGCGATAATTGGGATGCCAAAAACAGGCTCGATTTACAGTTTTTGAAATATTTCATATTCCCGACCAATTATCCAAAAAAGGCGATCGTGTTGCCCTAGAATGCACATATGGCAATAACATCCAAAACAAATTTTTCAAATATATGTGTCCAAAAAAGAGAAACTTGTTTGGGAAATTTGAAAATTTCCATACCGCTGGCAAGTTACTTCTTTGTTATGTAGATTTGCACTATTTGCGCTCTTTGAGTAAACTCTGCTCGGCCATTTGTGACCAAAGCACCAGCGACAGAGCTGAAAAAACAATACCCGCAGTGGACACAAAAGAATTACGGTCGGCACGTACACTGATGATTGGTTTTCGAAAACAGTAGGCCTTGTTACACTACATAAAAAACCCGTGTCGAACCCGGGTTTTCTCTGTCCACACCTGTTAAAAACGCGGTGTAATAATCCCCTCCGAGCTCGAACTGTTTTTGGAGGGCTTAATTGAGGTCCCCGTCACAAAATTTGAGTACTGTTCACCAGCACCAGTCCTCAGGAGGGATTTTTCAGAGCCGGGCTAGACCCGGGTGTCAAAAAACCCGGGGATTTCTATGTAGTGTAACCACGGCTAGTATATCAGGGTGATCGGATTTAATCTGAATGTGAATGACTGGTCGTTTCACCAGCGCACAAACGCCAGTTCCGTGGATTGCCACTAGGGAATGAGCTCAGCTATAGGTAGCCCCCCGCCTTAAAGATCCGTCAGAACGCAAACGTATCGGGATACGTATACGTTACGGTTTAAGGATAAGTAGCGGTTCTCAAGCTCTCCTCTCTAATATCAATATTAACGAAATCGGTGACATGAGACTTGTAGGCCCGAACTTATAAAGGATGTCTATATCTTAGACAAGTCTAACTCGCCAAGACAAGTCTAAATCTGTCGTCTAAACTGCGATTACAGAAGGATGTCTAGCTTAGACGTGTCTGAACCTGCCGTCCAAAGATAGACAACGGTGTCTAAATAAAAAAACGAATCGCAAAACATGCCAGGGGGTTGTTGTCTAAGCTTGCGATTCATTCATATTTTCAAGTTTTATGGTCTTAAAAGGTGTCCTAGTGACCCTAGATTATTTGTATGAAAAGAAAACGTGGCTATAAAAAATATTCAAGGAAATATGCCGAAAAATTAGGTGGGCATTTACTTTTGACTAAGGTGTACTATCCATCCAGTCACAACAGCAAATAGGCCTATTATGACGAATGCCGCGCAAATTAGGTCATCTAAGATGCCCCTTTACAATTCATTATATAATCGTCTCAACAAAGGCAGTGCGGTCCGCGATAGCCCTACATGTTTAATCACCTGTTGGACTTGACTAGCAAGATCAACGTCCTTCGTTGTTTAAATTCCGATAAACACCGGTGTTTTGGCAGACATGTCTAAAGGCTCGTCTACACGATCATACATTTGTTCAAAACATCATCATACATTTGTATGATGATGTCCAAGCTTGTTTGTCGATTTCTCTCTTGTGACAATGCAGCTAAAAGGGCATGTTCTTTTTCGGAACATTTTTCCCAACTAATTTTTCATTTAGTTGCAGGTGTTTGATTTTCATGATAACTTCAGGTATAATATTTTATAATGTGAACTACATGAAAGAAAAATGTGACATTAGTTTCATTAATTAGGAAAACAAAGAGCATTTGCAAAATGTCTGAAATCAGCATGAAAGCAGTGAAATTATTCCCTAATGTTTGTTGTACTGGGAGAGTAATGGTATTATTTATCATTCATCATAAAATCATTACTGAACACATTGGTTTTGCTGAAATATTTGCATAAAATCTGTGATTTTCTTCATTTCTGCACCCCTATTTATGTGGGGGGGGGGGGGNACATAAGCCTACCCACATGTCATGGTTGATAATATACATGTTGTAACTGATATTGATCATAATCTTTAGAACAGCACATCTAGGCCTGTCTGATTTGAATGGAATGCTGTAGTAAAGATTATGATCAATATCAGTTACAACATGTATATTATCAACCATGACATGTGGGTAGGCTTATGTGATCGGTGGGACGTCAAATTCAAGTTTCCCTTTTATGACCTTATGCAACACCAACAAACCACTTCACTGATATTGACAATAATCTTTACCACAGCATTCCATTCAATTCTGACAGGCCTGGATGTGCTGTTCTGTTCTCCCCCCACATAAATAGGGGTCCAGAAATGAAGAAAGTCACACATTTTTTGCAAATATTTCAGCAAAACCAATATGCTTAGTAATGATTTTTCGATGAATGATAAATAAAACCATTACTCTCCCAGTACAACAAACATTAGGGAATAATTTCACTGCTTTCATGCTGATTTCGGACAGTTTGCAAATGCTCTTTATTTTCCTAATTAATGAAACTAATGTCACATTTTTCTTTCATGATTATGTAGTTCACATTATGAAATATTGTACCTGAAGTCATCATGAAAATCAAACACCTGCAACTAAATGAAAAATTAGTTGGGAAAAATGTTCCGAAAAAGAACATGCCCTTTTGAACATCATCATACATTGTTCAAAACAGCATCATAGACTTGTATGATGATGTTCAAGTTTGTTGGGGATTTCGATCTACAGTCCAACATTCATGGACATTGCATGATGAAGTATGATGGAGAAAGGATAATGTTGGATGCTCTTCAAGTTTGTTGGGAAAACCGTCTACACGATCATACATTTGTCCCTGAACATCATCACACATTTTTTTTGGGATGTTTTGCATTGGCAAGATGAAACATGCAGCTAAAAATTTGAACATCATCATACATGTTCAGGTTTGTTGGGAAAACAGTCCACACGATCATACATTTGCCATAAACATCATCACACAAATTTGAACACCATCATACATGTTGGTTGCTGTTCAAGTTTGTTGGGAAAACAGCCTACATAATCAAATATCTGTCGATGAACATCATCATACAAATGTATGAGGATGTTTTGAACAAATGTATGATCGTGTAGACGGGCCTTAACAGTTGTCTTACAAATGTTTAGGCTTAAACAAGTCCAAGTAAAGACAGGCGAAAAACACCTGGAGTTCGTATTTCGTACTTCGTACTTTCGAAATCTTACTCTTACAGAACTACGAAAACGATGGTGAGTAAGATAAAAAGCTTTTTTCGGTCTTACTTTTGATTGTTTTGGCAGAGTAAGAAAACCCGTTAAATACGGCAAGAAAACGCGTTAAGGTCCCGAGTAAGAAAACCGGTTAAATCAGCGTAAGAAAACGCGTTAACAAATGAGTAAGATATCCCGTTGAGAGTAAGAAAACCCGTTGGAAGGTGTGCGTCAGATCTTACTATGAGTAAGATTTCCAGTCCAGTAAGAAAAGCCGTTGAATAAGAAAACTAGTTGTAACAAGGCTCATAGTGCGACATATCTGAAGCACACTGTCGACTAAAAACGAGTTGTTAACTTTGATTTTTAACATTAAGGTTATACTCGCAAAGATAAGAGTTAGAATGTGCTTCAAACTATTTGTCGGGTAGGATGAAGCACGCATTGATTGACCTTTTTCCGCCTAGGACACTTAGGGAAAAAAACGTTTCAGCATCATAGTGGCAGTATATAATAACACATTTCTATGCCAGCTAAACCCTAACAATGTAGGTTGTAGCAATGCAATAACAAATTTCTGAACCTACTACACCCTAGGCCTACTCGATTAGTTCATAGCAAGTCAATAAACATTAACTCAGTCAGTGTATTCCGGGGGAAACTTCGGTTCTTCAGCCTAGGCCTAGTTCTCTGAGACCGCGCAGGCAACGTGTTAATGAAAATGACAAGGACATACCAAGGTCTATTAGTGCAAAGGGTAATATAGGGCGGTAAGGGCAAGACAGTTTATGCATACAACGTCTGTAGATTTTATCTAACCTGGCCCATTCCCAAGAAAACAGCATATATATCCATGTTCATTGACAACCTATCAATAGTTTGTCGAAGTTTCAATGAAATTGGCCAATGCAGTAAGCTTATTTAGGGAAAAATAACTTTGACAACTTCTGCAAAATTTTTGGCCATCAAACACATCTTTTCCTCCCTTCAACATGTTCAATCACATTGCCCAAAGAAGTTTCAACTTAACTTGGCCAAACTGCATCAAAAAAACTATTTGGCAGGCTTCATACTCTGTATAATCTCTTCTAGTGGTAAATGCAATAATGCAGTGTTTTGGTAATCCCTTGTCGGATGGATTTACTAGTATATTTGGACATACTGGGTGTGTTGATAATCAGAACATTGTTCCCATGGAATTTTAGCGCGAAAGAGAGCGTGAACGTCAGTGATTCAAGGCGAAGCTGCCATTTCCACCATGCACATGCTGTTTTTACATCTCCGTCTCCATCGAATATGTGTTTGGTTACACGGCCTCCCTGAAGCGGCCATGAACCTCACAGGGACACTACTTTCCAAAGGCGGATGACTTGCAGAAATAATTTCTGCTCTATGTATTCGAATTTGCCCAGTATTGTAGGCCTATCTAGAAATAATAATACCAAAAGTGGCGCTCGCCTCTCAACTAGAATTTGTAAGCATTTTGCAACTGATCTTAAATTTGTTCAACTGGAAATCCCTGACTTTCCCGGCCTAGTGCTACATTTTCCTTCTCCGTGTACATTGATGAAAGAGGACAATAAATATAAATAATCAGTTTCAAGTTTGATTGAGTGCAGTGAAAGATTTATCTGACTTCATCCCGAACACCGGTTTCCGCCTTCATTTTTTAAGATAGCAAATTGATAATATTCGACGAAGGAGAAGACATTAATAGTCAGTTTAGTGTTGAGAAGCTTTTTATTGAAATGCAAAAGGCATTCACGTCAATGATTTCTTTGGAAATAAATTAAGGTCTTTGTTCCCCATTCTCAAGACTGCATTTCGATCGATTCGATTCAGTATAGAAGACGGACTCGCCTCGGCATCACTACACCTTGGAGGAATTAGTATAATTCCTCCAAGATTACACACAACTCTTCCACCAGCCCCAGCAAGTCCATAATCTGTAGTAGAGTATACGGTGCATGTATTTGTACTATAGGGTCCTTATTTGCGGTGGTTATTTGCGGTCGCTTTGTTTCTTCACAACCATACCTATTAGCGTTTATGTGATATTTCACCCGATTAAAATACATGCGTGTGTTACTATGCTAACCTGTTAAATAAATTCTTGGATCAGCTAAAGATGGAGCGATGCCCTTTCGGACTGAGTTGTGTCAGCCACGCTGACTGCTTGAAAAAACATACTTTTGATTGCGATTTCATCTCAAACCTTTTTAAGCTAATTGCGCCTCCCATACATGCCATACGGCACCAGTGATTTCGATTTCTTTTAGAACATGGCTGCATTTCTCGCCCCTTTCCTCGGGGCTGTAGTGAAGTGATAATATTCCCTCCCCGACCCGAAGCCTGCTCTACGCGGCAAACCCCACACTCTAGATATATGCAGATTGAACATTTGTTGAAGAATGAATTAAATCCTCGTCGACAATAATTGAGCCACCCCTATTTTTGCCACATTCCTCTGGCGGAACTCCACCCTATTGGCCTCGGCGGCTTCCACCAGTTTAGACCCCTGCCCCAACCCGTGGAACTCAATCTCCGTTAATTTACCCTACATGTACATGTACATATATCCCTCACACCAGCTGAATCGGATCCAGAGGGAGTTATAGGCCTATGCTACATCCTTCTCGAACTCTATCCCGTTGTTTCTGGTCGTTCTCACCAGACACGTTCATACCAGAGTGCTAGGCCAAAATGAAACAAAACTACATCCCCAGCCATTGGCCTCTATAGCCGAAAAGAGTGGAATCTGGATTCTAAACGGGTGATAGGCCTATGCCACATCTCTATCGAACTCCATCCCGTTGGTCCTGATGTGACATCTGCCAATGTTTCCCTTTTGTCAGGGTTTCCCCTTATTGTTTGGGAAACGCTGACAGATAGATGGCATGATTGTCTGTGTGTCCCCTTTTGTCAAGACGCAGCCTATTTCGTCAGACGTTATAAGGGCAAAACTCAAACTCACAGATGGGGAACATTCAAAAACGTCACATCAGTCGGTCTCACCAGCCGATTTACAACCAGGGTGTTTCGCCTACGTCAAAACGACATTGACCGCTATCGCCGAATGCGATAACAGCTGAGTCGTGTTCCAAACGGGTGGTAGGCAGGCGACCCCTACCTCAAGCCGGCACGTTGTGGAAATCGCGTTGTTTGTCTCGTGGGGTCTGCACATACCCCCCCCCCAAAAAAAAACTGTTTAAGTGTTGATACAAAAACAAGCAAGCAGGCCATTTCATCAATGAAGAACATGATCTCATGAGTAAATAATGTTCCTTGAGTGAACGAACTCTCATAACTGGACAGCAACACTATAACACCTAAAACGCAACGATTCATGAAAGTCATCTGAGACAAACCGTTGTATCTTCTCTAGGTTACTATAGGAGTATCACTGATGACAAGAGGGAAAATTGATGTATGGTCTGTCCGTTTTATATGCAAATTACAAGTGAAGAAGACAAATCTAACAACCTATTCACAGCAAAAAACTCATTGAAAAATACGTTATATGGCACTTGGGGGTTACTCAGACCCCTACCTATTTCTCGGCAAAACGTTCATCTGCAAGATGATATATCTCAAATCCATTATGTCAAAATGAACCCCTTTCCAAACATCCCACCAGACCGAGGAACGCTAACTGCACTGCATCATTGAAATGAGAAATATCTCTGGGGTCTACCCAACGTGGTTTCTGGCTTTTGGGCTAAGTTGACAGAGATTATTGTAATGATTGTGCTCCAATGATTTAGCTATAAAGTGAGATATACATGTATACTCTCAAACAAAGTCACAAAAGGACAGGCAGAGAAAATCTCACGTTTCTGAATTTTCTGCAAATTATGTGGCTGGGGTCTTGGCAAAGCCCACGTGGAGTGCCGGCTTAATGGCTATCGAACTCCATCCGCTGCTCCCGGTCGGTCTCACCAGACGAACTCCAACTTAATGGCTCGCCAAAGATGAATTCCACGAATTGACAACAGATACATAAACCGCCCGGTACATAAACCGCCCAGATACATAAAACGGCCCGGGTCGCGAGTTTTATCTCGCTGATGATTCCACCCGGGCCGCGATTCTCGCGGCCCGGGTCGCGAGTGTTGCTTATCGATTTGACCATCACACTGATACAGTGACATTAATGCTTCCAATTTAACATTAACGTGACCCTGGTCTGCTTTGTTAATCGTGTTGCAACATGAATGCCAAAGATGTATTGGGATTCAGACCTTTTTGAACGAAGAAAGAATGCATTTGACATGAATGTCATTCGTCATATACTAAATGATACCTGGTGTTGGTTTTCATTTCTCCGTTGTCATTAATGACAAGCGGCATTATGGTGTTTGTCTTGAATGTCAAGTGACAAATTCAAAACAGGTCCAGGGTCTAGTTTCTTGGGATGAACAGCGAATCCCACAAATGATCAATCCCATTCAAAATAATAACGTGTTCTACATGGATATCCTAGGAACGAGAGTTACTACATGTACATGTACATGGGGCGAGGTTGATAATAGGTACATAATGTCAATCGCCATTAACGCGGTTATGTTTAGCAGAGGATAGGGACGGATAAGACAAACAATCAGCTCACCAGTTCCTTCGAGAGATTCGCCATGTTACGGTGGCAGATGATGTTTTTTGCGCCCCCAGACCCATTATGCCGCCTTTCTGGAAACCCTAGATCTGCCCCTGCACCTTGTTAAATGATCGTGAAACAAACTACGAATCTTTTTCAGTTGGATCAGTCTACTACAGAACCAGTCACAAGACGACCATCATTTTCAAACACTTCACAAAATTTCATTTTACACGATCAGCAATGGAATGTATCAAGTTATGCACAACTTATCAGTCGCGATGCAGGGACGCCCTCTATTTTGCAAGCAGAAAGACATGTGGGTGCTCTGGGGGCAGGTCGCCGGCTATTCCAATGAAAACAATACCCAGACTACTTTTTCCAGCATACAGATCGGTCAATTTTGAGGAATATACGTAACACAATATCATATTTCAAGAGAGAAATGACTTTTGATTCCCGATTCATTTGCACAAAGCCTTTTTTCAAACAATAAATTTCTTATTTATTGTTTGCTATCCATCACCACAAGACTATGACCAGCAGAAGATCAATTTCACCATCAAGCAGGGTATGCGAGGAATCTACAAGCTTTGTGTTGATTTCAATGGTTATTCATCAGTATTAAATACTGCCCCATCGTGTCAGCTCCTTCAAATTCAAGATGGTGGAGTTCTCTGTCAAATTCACCTGATGTGTGCGTGAAATCGTGACGATTTCTTTCCAATTTTTCTCAGCCCTGAATGGGACACTCGCGTGACAATTTATCCCGACAAGTCAGCTCTGCATCATGAGCCCTGTTTATACACTACTAGAAATTCCCGGGCTTTTTGGTACCCATTTCAAGCCCGGCTCTGAAAAATCCCACCTGAGACCCGGCAAGCATCAACACCTAAATTAAGCCCTCCAAAACCGTTTGAGATCGGAGGGGCTTAATTATTAGCACAGGGTTTTGCATCCCCGGGTCTATTAGACTTCCGCTTTTAACCCTTTCGTTAGTGGCATGTATGCTAAACAGCTTACGGAGGCCCATATTTTCAAAACTGTTTTATCTGCAAACCATCTTACCAAAAATCTGTTCTAACTTAAACCTTCCACACACGACGTCTGACAACGCTGAACAATTGCAAGGCATGTGCTATTGCATTTTAATCTGGTTGATGATCAGTGCCTCCTTTCATTTTACCAGTACATCATTGATCGGAAATAATCTAGTAACATCGGGCGTTCGAATAGCCTCAACTCCGGACTCTGGATTTTTTATGCTGGATTTATTGTTGGATTGCCCTACCCGGATTTCCCAACCTTGCCTCCAGGCTTTAGGTAGCTACATGTAATTCCAATCCCGTCTCGAGGCAGAAGGAGTCTAGCTTGGCCTAGACAGCACTGAGAAGACTAAGGGCCGTATTCACGGATCGCATTTTAGCCTAAAGTATAGCTTAAGTTAGACTTTCTCTATGCTTGAAGCATTACGAAAAGTCAGACTTTAATGAAAGTGTGGCCCGTGCATACGGCCCTTGGAGTGTTTCTAAGAGAAAGCACTGAGGCGCCAGCATCCAGAATCCACATCCGCTCAGCAAGTGACAGGTCCAGGGTGGGTAGATCATCAGGACCCATAAGGCAACAAAGGATGGAAATACGAACATTTCTGGCATATTTTGTACTTTTAGGATTCTGGCAGTCTGTTGGAAGAATACCAAAAGGTAACAATTCCAGGCAGTTTGTACACGAGATTCATAAATAGGTCATTGCTATGGTAAACATGCAAATATCTTTCTCAAATACAACTCAAGATCACTGATCTTGCCGTCTGCATCACTGCCAATGTCTTCCCTCAGCCTCATCAAGATCACATCAGAGTGACTCAAGATCATGATTTTTGCTGATATCAGATCGCACCTACAATTGCCTGGCCCAATTGCCTGTGCTAGGACGGAAAAGACGGCATCAAGTGAAGAAATCACGGTCAGGTTGCAAACGTGAAAATGTGTGCGCTCATCGTGGAACAGGCGGCATCTGCGCACAGAGAGTTGTAACTCAAGTCAGGTCGACACCTGTCATGATTAAAATATTAGTCAATGCACTGAAGTTGAACATGTTCAACTGTCAGTGTGTGTGTGTGTGTGTGTGTGTGTGTCCGTCTGTCACGCCTTCAACGGCTACAGCTCTGGTAACACATCCTACCCTTAGGTTTGTCAACCTGGGCAATCTAATGAGCTAATTATTTTCAATATCAGATGCCTCCATCATGATGTAATCAACATATCAGACTTGATATTTTGTCCGTCACGCTTTTATCTGATGCTATAACTACTTGTAGGCTCCTTTAACACATAGAGCAATGGAAATAGGTTATACTCTTAGGTTTTCATACCCTAGGAATCGAATGGACTGATTACTTTTGATCTGAGATGTTGGGCTCATGGTGATATCGATATCACAAATTTGATATTTTGAGATAACTTGCCATATTGTCAGCTGAGCAACATGAAACAAGTCTTACCTCATGCCTGCTTATCCAAGGACTGGACTATGTTAAAATTCTCAGCCCCATGTGTCTGGGTAATGAGATATCATGAGATTTTGATATATCAAACTTGATAATTTGAAATATCTGTGCCTGTGGTAGATATAGAGGCATGATATCACCCGTACTTTGGTTATTGAGGATGCCCATTTCGATTATGCAGTGACCTTGATGATCAGAGGCCATCAAGGTCAAGGTCAAACTCGATAATTTGAAGTATCTCTTCCTGTGGTAGAGGTAGAGGCATGATATCATCCATACTTAGGTAATTGAGGATGTCCATTTCGATTATGCAATGACCTTAATGATCAGAGGTCAAGGTCAAACTTTGTAATTTGAACTCTCTCTGCCTGTGGTCGACACAGATATATGATATCACCCATACTTAGATTATCGAGGATGCCCATTTCGATTATGCAATGACCTCGATGATCAGAAGTCAAGGTCAAGGTCAAAGTTGATAATTTGCAATATCTCTGACTGTGGTAGTGTTAGAGGTATGATATCACCCCCAAGATGTCCATTTCCATTATGCAGTAACCATTTTTTATGACATTTACAATGTCTTTTTGTTTTAATATGCAACCGATGGAAATCGTCACCGGTGAGACGCAACTGGCAACTGATTTGTTCCACGTGTTCTTGCCTCAGACGCAAAATGATCCATGAAGGTCAGTCGTCGCCTATTCTGTGCCGTCACAAGGTCGACCTGACATCAGCATTACGGTACATCTTTTTTATAGAACGTCTTTATTTTCAGATATAACAACCCATAGTACGGCTGAAGGGGTTGCTGTCGTCCTGCGTATACATAAAGTGTACCCAGGTTCGATGTCGTCAAGTGACACTGTACCCTGGGTCCACTTTCTTGTTCCAAACTCAACCCAGGTTCTGATTTAGAGACCTCGGGGCAAGGTTGTTCTCGGTGAAAAAGAGAAGTTGAAAGAATTTTGTTTTTGACTCGCTGGACAGTTTTCAACCTCGGATGTTACAGAGAAAGTTACCGGTACAACTCGCCAGCTGGACAAGAAAATCTGTCATTCCCATGTACGTGTGAATGTGTCAAGTGTGCATGGCCAAGATGGGTGTGTCTGATCATTAGCAACAGTATCACCTGCTGGAGAATCGTGGAACCAACCTACGCTAATTCACGTATCTGACGAGATTGTGATAATGGACTCGTCCCTCGGTCTCTAAGTCAGAACCTGGGTAGTGGACCCAGGGTACAATTTCACTTGACCACATCAAACCTGGGTATGTGGACCCAGGACGACAATAACCCCTTCAACCATAGTACACCTACAGCAACAAGCATAAAAGATTTGATTTCTTTTTTCAACGTAAACAGCTCGCCTGTCTGTGAACCTTGATGGCAATGATAAAGAACTACGGTAAGGACACCAACTCACCCTGCAGCCCCACTGTTCTAGAATCCAGCAGGAGCTCAGAGCGTGATCATCGGTGTGCGAAGGCTAATCAACGTGCCAATCAAAATCCGTGTTACAAATGTGTGAGGGAAGAGAAGAGAAAGTGCCGAACGGCGATTTAATTCACGAGTTGTGGTTGGCTCAGAGGCGAGTCAGGTTGGGGGCAGATTCATTTATAATTTATGAGTTCACGCAAAAGATGGCATGATTGGGACAAGGCTAAAGACACAGTCGATGGCCTTGTTTGGGCAAGATGGGAGTAGGCCTACCTACAAATGTAGAAACCAGGGCCCAAATCCATAAAACCTTGCCAGGCTTAGCTGCCTGCTAAAGTGCCCAGTTTGTACAGGCCGATGTACACAACTAGCAACCAACTAAGCTAGCAAGGTTTTATGGATTTGGGCCCAGGTTTCTATACGTTCCAAGTGCCGATCACCCGGTGGCCGGTGGATGGCTTTTAACATTGAAAATGCATAGAGAAATGGTGCTGCTATCTGTGAATCAGTGGTTTAACTACGTCTGCGTTCACCTTTCATCATGATAGTGAGATGCGATGTACAGGACTCACGGTTTACGTCATGTTACGTTACGGTCTACATCATTTAATATATCCAAGATGGCAGCGATAGATCATGTGTGAGACACTTTGGCTGGCATGACCTATTCACTTTTACCCAGTTGTCATCCATTAAGCCTAGCGCAGATCGCACTTTACATTCCTCTCGCAGTGTTTTGTTTCGCTCCGTACCTACGCTTCCCAAACCACTGCTTCGACAACCGGAACACCGGGACCAAATCCCGCGAGATATTGCGAGACTTGGGTTTGGGATTTAGTCCCGGAGGAAAAACCAACGCCGCCATCTTGAATATATTATTGCGCCCCCACCTATAGCTGGGATAGTGATACGGCGACCGAACAACCTGGATCTACTTTCGGACTACTTTGAGTCATCCACGAGAAGATGTAGTTCGGTAAAACTCATCACTTTTGTATCGTAAAAGAACCTAACGATGTCAGTTTTAGGATAATTTAATACAATATGACACACAAAAGTGAATTTCACTAAGATTTTGCGAGTTATTGTACGTTTTTGCTAAGTCTAGTTTTTGCTCGGCCAAATCGGGATTTCCGTCGGGGATTCCCTCCATCATGCCATACACTACAGAATGTACAGCGCACTGACATGCATTTCGCTGTTCTGATGCAGTGCGTGCACTGTGTATTTGTTTGCCATTCCCGAAACAATAAAATATTCTATTATGGGTCTTCTGATATAAATATGCGAATAAATTGACTCAAATATATTTACTTCATCGGAAATCATCATAAAATACAATAAAAGTAGCACATATTTATCAGAAGTGTCATTTCTTCAGGAACTACTTTTACCGCGGAAGTATGCTCCCGACACCGGCGCTGTGATGCGCGACGCATCACATAACTCTACGCAAAATGGCGGATTTGACTGTTGTTCGTCAGGGTCACAAACCGACGCAACGTCACCAGGTTATTTTGGAGGCTTGTGCCCTGTTGTTCAGGTTGCTGCTTCGAATGGCCGGTATTCTGCCGATTTACCGCCAGATGGCACCACTACTGTCCAACCAATCAGCGCCCGCCATCAGGCTGCAACTGAGTAAAATCCTAAAACATTTTCTCCAGCGCGGCAGCAGGAACAGTAGTGGTGCCATCTGGTGGTAAATCGGCAGAATACCGGCCATTCGAAGCAGTGGTTTGAGAAGCGTAGGTACGGAGCGAAACAAAACACTGCGAGAGGAGTGTAATCGCACTTGTGACTAGATACATCAAGTCGCCACTGAGCAACTGGCGCCTGGGAGGATCTAGCTGGAAATGAAGGTGACTGATTAGCCATTCACCAGAAATAGTCAATCTACGCACCCTTGCGAATCAATGGAACTGAGAAATCGCCAGTTGCTATGAGATGCTCATGTTCAACTTCATAGCAATTAGTTGTATCCAGTTTCATTCAGTCGCTGTACGCGAGGTTGCGACTGATCCGTGCCAGTTTTCTCAACGAAATCGAGTCTCNCCCCCAGACACTTACCCCCAGGACTTTTACCCCCAGACATTAAAGAAGAGAATGAAACAGGAGTAGAGTTTGCTTGTGTTTGTGCACAGTGTTCTTTGAGGTTTGTGCTTGGCTCATCCCAATCAAGCGGCAGATACACTTTACTGTGTCCATAGAAGACTTTGACAGTCATTTTGCATCCATACAAGCTACACTGGTAAATTGAAACGTCACAACAGCTTAACTACCCCCAAAAGACGACACTTCAAAAGGGGCTGTTCACTTTCGGAACCATTTTCCCAACTAATTTTTCACTATGTTGCAGTTGTTTGATTTTCATGATAACTTCAGGTATAAAAATTTATAATGTGAACTAGATAATCATGAAAGAAAAATGTGACATCAGTTTCATTAATTAGGAAAACAAAGAAAGAGCATTTGCAAAATGTCCGAAATCAGCATGAAAACAGTGAAATTATTCCCTAATGTTTGTTCTACTGGGAGAGTAATGGTATTATTTATCATTCATCGAAAATTCATTACTAAACATATTGGTTTTGCTGAAATACTCTAGTTTCATCGATTTAAGACCGGTTCATTATAAGCGCCTGTGACCGCCCCCAGTGCAGGCCACGCTCTCTTGCTGTTCATTGGCGCACATTTTCTACTTGCGCTGGTGGGCTGAAAGTGACTTGTGGTTGTCAGTACGGACGAACAGATTGCTACTTGTGGTTTAATCTGTGTACCGTGCGGTTGAATAACTTTCCGTTGGGTTTTGTCGTTCGGGGACCATGAGGTAACAGGGTAATTCACAGAAATGTTCAACAAATAACACCCGTATAGGCCTACTGGTGGGCCTAGTTGTCCGTGAAAGTCGTTATGCAAAACCCACGGTCAGTGAGTGCGGTAGGCCAACTCATTCGGCATCGGTTATCCAGGCATTGCTTAAATTGTCATGTAAACATAGCACAAAAGAGGTCAATCATACATGGTGCGCTCTATTCATTGATTCAAACCATGAGGTCAAAGTTTTACAGCGTGGGCGTGGCTTGAATATCCAGAACTAGAGTATTTGCATAAAATGTGTGATTTTCTTCATTTCTGGACCCCTATTTAAATGGGGGGGGGGGGGGGNGAAATATTTGCATAAAATGTGTGCTTTTCTTCATTTCTGGACCCCTATTTAAACGGGGGGAGAACAGAACAGCACATCTAGGCCTGTCCGATTTGAATGGAATGCTGTGGTAAAGATTATGGTCAATATCATTGACCAGTGGTTTGTTGGTGTTGCATAAGGTCATAAAAGGATATACTTGAATTTGACATCCCACTGATCACTTAGGCCAACCCACATGTCATGGTCGATTATGCATGTTGTAACTGATATTGACCATAATCTTTACCACAGAATTCCATTCAAATCTGACAGGCCTAGATGTGCTGTTCTGTTCTCCCCCCCCCCATTTAAATAGGGGTCCAGAAATGAAGAAAATCACACATTTTATGCAAATATTTCAGCAAAACCAATATGTTTAGTAATGATTTTTCGATGAATGATAAATAATACCATTACTCTCCGAGTAGAACAAACATTAGGGAATAATTTCACTGTTTTCATGCTGATTTCGGACATTCTGCAAATGCTCTTTGTTTTCCTAATTAATGAAACTGATGTCACATTTTTCTTTCATGATTATCTAGTTCACATTATAAAATATTATACCTGAAGTTATCATGAAAATCAAACAACTGCAACATAATGAAAAATTAGTTGGGAAAATGGTTCCGAAAGTGAACAGCCCCTTTCATTCTTTTATAAATTTCATTCCTTTATAAATTTCAGGAATATATTGTTCTACTATAGTACAGGTGTGACCGTTGGTGTGTTGGCCTCATTTCTCATTATCTTGTTCATCGTTAGCAGGCTGATACCAAAGGTGAGTGATGTCAGCTTGTGAGCCGTGTGTGTGTGACGTCCGACAGATTAGTGAAGAAATAGGCAGAGAATTGGCAAGACACATGCAAATATTCAAAGTAGAATCACGATTTCTAGTGCATTGAATGATAATCATATGAATCATAAACCATTATCTACCAATCTATCTTACCACTTTGGAAAAGTCTGTTGAAGCTTCTCGGCCAACCTGAGATAAAATTATTTTGCAACAGATGCAAATCTTGGGAGGCAAAGTAGATCATCACATGGGCCTCCTATGCTGTCTCCTCTAACAATCATTTCTTTTCCAGCGGACTGGTGCCGTCGCTGTCTTCACGGCCGGGTCGTCCATGTCGTTATACGCCTTGCAATATCTTTACAAGCACGTATCAGAAGTCCTCCAGGATTACAGCCGCTATGTGATTGGATACTTCCTCATCGCCGGAATACTCAGTTGGGCATTTTGTTACTGGCGAGGTCCGGTCACCAATGTCCGCACATTAAACTTAATCAAGTGGTCCATCCAGCTTCTTTCACTCATCCTCATTTACAACAGTATACAGATACAAACCATGTCCATTGTTATCATCGTTGCCATGGTGATTGTGCACAACTTCCCGTATTTCATTGTGGACTTTATAGCAAGAAGATGTCGGACAACATGGTAAGTTGCGGGACATGATTTTGCCGAGGAATACTTTCAAACATGTTAGAATTTAGAGAAATTCTGCTTGTAATTGAAGTTAAACGACTCATTGCTCCGTCATCTTTGACTTCAGGAGAATCCTTCATCTTACAGGTACCGACGATTCCCACCCAAGAAAAGGCGTCTGACGCTTGAGGAGTATGAACAAGAAGCTACCATTGAGACAAGAAAAGCTTTAGCTCATCTGAGAGAATATTGTCATAGTCCTAACTGTGATGCCTGGAAAACAGTCAGTCGTTTAAAGTCACCAAGCAGGTAGAGACACTCATCTTGACATTCTAACTGGACATATTCACCGTACGCTATACCTCATTATGTCACATGGTAATACAGGCCTGGGGGGGGGATTTGCGAGGGGGGGGGTCCTGATGTGAGAAACCTTTCCCTCAACAAGTCAACTCATGACTTACAACAGAAACTCTTATTGCGGCAGTTGGTGTAGATAGAGTAGACAATGGGTCATATGAATAAAGACTAGCAAATGCTTTTACTTCAAGTTTGTACAGCATTGCCTAGTGCATTTGTATTGCAAAGTTCAAGTAAAAGCATTTACTAGTCTTTATTCATATGACCCATTGACTTGAGGACTTCCACAAGAAAGTAAACCCATGGCAACGATTTGCCACTGTGATGAGTTGTTTCTGTCGTTACAGATTTGCCAGCTTTGTAAACGGAACCGAACACCACTTAACCCAAGAAGAAATTGACACGTATGAATCTGATCCAAATCCATCGTTTTCAGAAGATTCTGACGATGACAGATTTGACGATTCGATTGATTACACATTGAATTCACCGTGATTTATCACCTTCAATAAATCTCATAAATGAAGCAACTGAATTTGTTGTGATGGCACTCTATAAAGTTCTGCTCAATGCTTTTATGTTTTAGGTTTTATTAGTATGTAATTTCGTAATAATACAACAGTTAATGCCCCAATAAAATTGTTTATTTTTCCTCAACTGCTCGGTTCCATTGTCATTGCTTTGCACGCTGCTGCCCCCTATTACCTATCACTGACACTAATATGCTGATGACCATGATCAGGACAGATCAGAAGTGCTGGACCTCATGGGGGATAGATTATTACTGATGTTCAAGGACGAACAAGAAATCAGTTTTGGCTTCAGCATTTCATTTTAGTTGGAAGTTAGCTAATTGCAAAAATACATGTGCAGACAGGTCAGAGAAATGACAAGATGATCAGCTACAACTATTCTATCGTATTCTACCGGCTTTGGTAGAATCTACCGGTATACAAACCACTGCCCCCCCCCCTCCCCGGCGAGGGGGACACAACCTCATCAGAAGAACTAGTTTTTCTAAAAAATATACCGGTATATCATTTCTTCCATTAAAGAAACAAAAAAACATTACACAGCTGTAATTCATTTTGTCAAGTTTTATACCATTAGTTGCCTCGCTGTGTGACAGCAATGTTGGTCTTCATCAGTTTTGGGCCAACTTCATGAGGTGCCCGGCGCAGTGTCCCGTACGTGGACCTTAATTTGACATTAAGTCCCTGTCTCTCATTTTATGTACATGGTATATTCAACAGTCTTAATGCATACATCATCATAAATAACTCTAGGGAACTATTCACAGAAGATCTATTATACAAGTTATATCAACAATAACGATACCACATACCTCAAACAGTTTATCTTTTTATATGCTTGACAGCTGAAGATCAATTAGGTACAAGCCAGCTGCCGCTCAGATTGAGCACATCGACTCCTGAAAATTTGCAACGGGTGGTCAGAACTGCATGCAAGTACATGAGGCAATACAAGTTATGCACATCAGAAGGTTGCTTGATTCTCAGAGATCTTGTGATCTCGGTTCTGATTTACTTATTAGCACAAAATATATGTAAGTGGACGGAATCGTTGCCTGGAGACAACAGTTACCATGGTGATGGTGTTTACGATGCAAATATACTTAACAACTGAACAAATATAGGAACTAGTCATGGCAGAAGTACAGATCATTCTAGGACAAAGTCTTGCTATAATTTGTGCAAAAAAGGTCAAATGCTGAAAGTATTCACACAGAAAACAAGGCACGTGAAATCTCACAAGAT
>NMRB01000437.1:200912-220884 GCA_002633025.1 Notospermus geniculatus | reverse complement strand
CCCCCCCCCCCCCCCGCCCTGTTATCATTCAGCCAGTTTCTTCCCAGATTATCAATACCGGTAAAACAATCCAATAACGACCCAATGCTATTCATTCAGCACTCAACTCAAGATGTCTCCATATTGACTCAGAGGCCACAGGTACAACCCCAGCCTTCATCAGTAGGCCTAACCCAGTCCTCACCCCACCCCCAGGCCCAGCCTTCATCCCAGTCCTCCCAACCCAATCACACTCCACTCAGTCCCTGATCTTGTGGTTTTAATTTTTTTTATGAAAGTTTCCAGTCATCTTTCACAGAATGTTTCAATCAGAGAAACGATAGCCTCATGATTTTGACACACTCCCCAACATTTTGCCAATCTTTTCATCATTTCTCATGATATTTGACTTGACAGCAGCGATCAGCACAAGTTGATCAGCGATCGCCTGATCGAGGTCTTTAAGTTGACCCTTCAGGGGCTCGATCGACATCTCCGTCACGCTGGAAGAAAAAGAAGACGGCAATCAGATACAGACCATCAGAATAATCTGCTTCTCAACGTATCACCGGGACAACAGTAAGCTTTCATGACATATGTGATTAAAGAGCATTTCATGTTTCCGTCAGCCTATTCCTCTGAAGTCACTCTCTGACCACACCCGCCTGGGGCCTCAGCACATTAGAATTTCCTATTACTACAAAAAATGCCTCCTTTTGTAGATGTACCGATTCATGTATGACCTCAGACAAGTCCCACCAGATCCCGGCCAATCTCACCTTTGTTCTTGTTTTAGTGATAACGTATGTTCCTTGTTTTCTTTCTTCCACTTCTCCAACTCTTTCTGCATCGAGTCGAGATCTTCTTGAACATAATCCATGATCTTCCCGAGGGGGTTTGCACTCCTCGTCAGGGTCTGGATACTACCACGTAGTTTATCAATCTCTTTCTGGACCATCTCACGTTCCTTCCTTCTGGTCGCATCAGATACAACTGGCTTTTCCTGCAAAGTGAACAAGATGGCTGCCATCAGACATTGGAGTGAACTAGGTATTACACCAGCCCGGATTATCATCTTAACAGACACAGTAGACCTAGAGGTGGCGGGTGCAGGGGTTGAGGACCCGTCCATCTTCGAGACAACTGGCCTCACCACCACCCAAACAGACACCTAGGCCTAGTATTCTGACCCGTACTTACAACTTCCGTTTTCCTCGTCTGACTCCCACCCTCCAACTCTTTCTTTGTTTCTAACATTTTCTTCACCAATCCTCCGTGTTCGCCGTCATCTTCTATTTCTTNCCATGACCTGTGGAGGGACAGACATAAACTTACGCTGCCATGACCTGTGGAGGGACAGACATAAACTTACGCGGCCATGACCTGTGGAGGGACAGACATAAACTTACGCGGCCATGACCTGTGGCGGGAGATCATCTTCACCGACTGTACCATTCACTGCTTCATCTTCCTTCTTTTGATTGTCAGCACGGAATTGTTCATCTTCATCTGGATGGAGAAGTTAGAGACGATGGAAGATTAGGACAGAAAATATCACATCATGTCGGCAGAAACATCACATCATGTCGGCAGAAATATCATATCATGCCGGCAGAAATATCACATCATGCCGGCAGAAATATCACATCATGTCAGCCGAAACATCACATCATCAACAGTAACAGTGTTTCGAGAAGTTTCCAGATGAGCAGCGAAGTTGACCAAAGTTGAGTCTTCTATTATTCACAACTAACTTGTGGCTGAGAAAGTCACAACCGACAAAGGGTGTTATACTAGTATAATCAGCCACGCCAGGAAAATCAGGCATGAACATTGAACAATTGTTGTCTTCTGGTAGGTTATTCATGATGTCATGGTCATGTCTGTGATTGGTCATGATTGAGACAAGCAGGACAACCAACCATAGCCAACACGTTCACCCACCGTCACATTCCCAATCACTTGTCTAACACAGAGAATGAGTTATGTATACAGACTGGTATTAGCTTAAGGCCTACACTGTAGTCTTACCAGCAATCAAGCCACTACCGGTACACATTTTAGATTCATAACTACACTACACATTGTTAGGTGTGCTAATATTATTTAGTGGTCTATTTGTTATAATCATATGCCTTATCCAAGAGTTTGAGACCCAGATGTTGTTGATTGTAAAGTTCCCTACCCCCAGCTATAGTTAATTCAGTGAATCAGGATTTGAGAACAGACAAAGACATGATTACTACCACCAATCAGAAAGAGCATGTGACATGGGGAAAACATACACGATCAGCTCACTGACTCCTTTTCACATAACTTATACATCCAGCCAAAACATCGTTGGTTCTCTCCAACAACTGTTCACTTTCTTAAAACTTTCACCATTCAGTCATGTTTTACTCATCTGAATCCTAGCCTGGCCACAGGATCCATCAAGTTGTCACACAATGAAAACCTTACATTTTACTAAAAATATCTGAGAATATCCACCACACAGCATGGAGAGCCCTCTGTTGGTCATCAGGAGAATGACATTATGACTCATGATAGGAAAAAGTCTACAACAGGGTAAGCTACAAACACAAAGGAAAGAGAGACCTACAGACAACACTACAACTAGAAAGAGAGCAGATGGTAGAAGCAACAATGATACGATATGTTGATGAACTCCACCAGTTCACACTGACATTAAAATGCCGACTTTCTCGGTAACCCCAACAAAACTTCTTCCTTACCCCTGACATTAATCACGGACACATAAGGCAGAATGAAGGAACGATCTCTTATTTCCGAGTTACACGCAGGGAAAAATCAAAGTACAGGTATTTTTACTCGCAGTCAAACTAGACCAAAAAGTGACGTAAGACTGGCATTTTGTCAGGCAACTATCTGAGTTGCCAAGATCCCTGTTTCCATGGCAAAGTGTAGCAAACACAGTTAACATGAACCCGGAGTAAAAAGATAAGTGATCATTCCAGTAACAACAGAAGTTAACCGGACAGGCAAGGACAGAGCTTTCCTCCCAGATCTATAAACCTACAGTGGCCCGTGAGGGATGACCACCATCGATTTCTCCCTACGGTGGCCCGTGAGGTATGACCACTATAGATTCCGCAGAGACGGCAGAATACAACAGATGAGTGAGAATCTGAAGGTGCAGATATGTTAAGACCAGCTACTGTTTCTTAAGCTCAGATCTGATCAGATATGTTAAGACCAGCTACTGTTTCGTAAGCTCAGATCTGATCAGATATGTTAAGACCAGCTACTGTTTCTTAAGCTCAGATCTGATCAGATATGTTAAGACCAGCTACTGTTTCTTAAGCTCAGATCTGATCAGACATTGGTTCACAATTAGAACATGGGATGAGGAGATGGCTCTATAAGGCTCAAGTATCTATAAGCATCTATAAGGGTCTAAAAGTCTTTAGGATCCCATTGGGGTCATCAGGTTATAACTAAACTCCCCGAGGAATCACCAGGTTATGACCAGGGCAATCTGCCCCACTCAGCTGGCAAAGGAAACAGTACCTGGATGTGAAGTGCCATCTAGTGCTGAAAAATCAAACCTTACCTTCATCGCTCGACTCAGCACCTCCCCTGCCTAAAATATTCACACGAAAACAGAACATGCACATCGTTAGTGCCACACACACAAATTAAAACTTGTGCAAAGTCAGTCAAATCAAATCACTTCAAACACATGCAGATGGGCATGTTTCCAGGTGGACAGGGTGGGAGGGGACAGGATGTAGGAAAACTTGTCACAATCACAGTTTATGACACCCAAAATGTTCGTTCATTCTAGAACTCAACAAACATATAGTCCAGGGCGGGCCGTCACGAAACTCCGATAGCACTAACAGTGCCTAACAGAGAGGTATGCAATGGCTTTTACCATTGCAGAATTTCTCTGTTAGGCCCTGTTAGTGCTATCGGAGTTTCGTGGCGGTCGGCCCTGTTGATTGATAACAGCCAGATAGGTAAAGTTTTATGCAACGAAACCATGAGCCTGTCCCCGTCCACACCCTGTGCACTTTTATATCAAATACTTCTGCAGCAATTGTCTTTAACTTAAAGATGTGCTAATTGTGGTGTGGTGAATGAGTAAAAACTACAAGCTCTTTAAGAAATCCAAACAGGTTTGTCTTTACTTTGTTGTACGTCAATTAAAATATCTTGATATGGTGGTAATTAAAGGATTGTTGTCTGGTTGCCGTGGGAGACCAACCCAAGAACAAATCATTTAGATTCTCATCAGAAAGAAAGATTTAGAGTAGTACAAAATATTTATGATAACACAACGATAGCTTGATACACAACAGATGAAAATCTAAGAAATCAGAAGAAAACTATAAAGTGCGTGGGTTAAGAAAAGGAAAGACCATCCATGATGTTTACATGGTCACTGCCTGTCAACCAGTCGTCAGACAGAACATGGCATGGTCTAACGTGCAGACGATAGTGAAGGGGGACTAAGATGGTGAAGAGCCGGCAGAGTGCAACATTATAAGACTTGGTGTTATCGCTCACAACCATCACCTCATTCATATCAAACACAAGGTTCATTATCATCTCAATGGACCATATACAAATCCAAAGCTAACCTGGTCCCTATCAACCCAGAATTAGTGCTGCTTTCTTCTCGTACAGAATTAATCACTGCATTATGAATCGACCCAAACTTGGCATTTGAAGGAAATTTGATGACCGCTCTTTGGGAAAATACAAGTTTTTTTGTTCTGAGAAAATGCTGGCCCTGAGTGGTTGGTCTGAAACAGGACATCTGCATGCATTTAAAGGACTTTATGTTAGATGTTACAGCAGGTTAGTTTGCCTCCGTCATAATAGGAATTTGATATCAATTCCTCAAGTTATGTCCAGTCCAAATCATGCACTCTGCATTTATGGGGCATGGTGTAGAGATCAGGCCTCCAAGCAGAGATAGGACCTCCAGGCAGCTTCCGAGCAGACATAAGGCCTCCAGGCAGTGATCAGACCTCCAAACACTGATGAGACCTATGCCATATGTGAAAAGCCTTTGATAAAGAGAAACATTTGAATCCTCCAAAGAGAGACAAGACCTCCAGGCAGCAGCCATTCTCACATCATATCGGGGGAGGCATCCCCCATAGCAGGGTTTTTTGCTTTGCTCCTCTTCATCCACTCACAAGATCAGAGCCCTGCTATTGGAGGATGTCCTTAGTGAAGAAGTAAAAACTGAGAGAAGAACAACAGAGCAAATAACGTCTGGTTGTTGGTCAACCTCAACGAAGATAAACTAAAAACAAAGGTCTTTTTACAGAAGAAAATCAATGAGATGGTATAAAACGGGTCAAGATTACTAGTGATATCACCATGGATACAGATGATATCACCATGGATACAGATGATATCACCATGGATACAGATGATATTATGATCATAAGTCACAGAACCAGGTGAGATTGTCATGGAAACCCAGTGTCATGAAAACCAGTGAAATATCAAACCACATGCAGTGTCGTGTCATGTGTAGCAATGTTACAACCAGAGCCGATACTAAGGACATATATACCTTCTCGGTGGCGCCGCCTAGAGCCCTTTGCTGATGATGGACGAGGAATTCTTGCAGCAGGAGGTTCTGTTGGAGCCTGGAAATGAAAACAAAACAACATATATATACATGTAATCTGATCAGTCCTCTTACATGATTTTATTGATCACATGAAGCCAAAAATTTGTAAGCGTCGCTTGCCTTATGAATATTTGATAAACTAGAATAATAACAAGCGTGATTGCTTTCATAACTCGGGATGATTTCACTGAATCTCTGGAGTGTTTGCGACATTCACTCGCAGCGAACATTGGTATGTCTTATAGATCCATGAATATAGGTACCACCTGATCTATAGAAAGAGAGAACTCAACCCTGATTGGAGGATGAAGACGGAAAGGAGGACCACACAAGCTGCTGGTAGGATTTCAGTGAACACAAAACATGTGATGACGTGTTTGATGACAGAAAATTTTCGAAACAAAAAAATACCTGCTGGGTTAATCACAAATGAAACCACAGGTTAAAGTGACTACTAGGAGGTCCACACAAGTTTAGAAGCTTACTCACAGATGTAGATTAACATGATTTAACAGAATGAGAGTGAAAGTCACTGAAGAGAGACAAGTCCTCCAGATAATCACGTGATGTGTGGATACAACAGATGTCCACAACGGAAGAAGTTGAATATGAAACGAAACGTGACATTGAGGAAGAAAAGGTTTTGAGACGAGGAATTCACAATCACAACACAACATTCTACCTCCACATCAGCTTCTGGGGTCACACTCTCATTTCCATCACCATTAGTGTGAATGTTTAATACCCCAGGGCCCGGCGCTTCCTCTTCCTTTACTTCCTTCTTATCTTTCTCACGATCACGATCTCGGTGACGCTATTTATATTGTACACGTGAAGAGATGATGATATGAAGTGTTAGTCAGAATGAATGATGACCTAAACTCCCAGATGTTATAGTGTCAAGTGAGATGAAGCCAGCGGTCAGAATCCTCTCGTCTCAAGGAGTAATTCCATTTTATGTACATGTATTGGGTATCCACTTTCAGGGCAGTCACTTGTATTCAGCCCAGACTCTGAATATTCATTACATGAACACTTGCTAAGACTTCAAGAATCCTGCTGGGCATATTACATAATCATGAGCAAGCTACATATTAGAATAAACGCTATCCAATTTTGCTGAACTAGAAGCGTTATAGTGCTACTTTTCCTATGCACTCACATCAGCAGTGTTTTCAATTTCATCCTGTAAAATCAAGCAGACTTCACTGATGAACAATTCTGATCTCAACATAACATCAAACTCAGACTCAGCAATGTGAGACAAGGACCAAGATCTGAGGAGAATGGGAAATATCAAACAAGCATCTCCCACACTTGAAATGACTCCCTAACTCTGCTAACTACCCACTCAACATCAAACCAACCTTTTTTCTCTCCTCTCTCTCTTCTCTGTTCTCTTTATCTCGATCCCGCCGATCACGACTTCGTTCCCGATCACCTCCATCGCGACCACTCTCCCGATCTTTGGACCGACTCTCTTTTTTATCATCTCTTTCGCGTTCGCGGCGATCATGGCTGCCTGACCCCCGCCGTTCTCGGTTTTCCTTCCCACTGCCGTCTCGTTCCTGAAATAAGGCATTTTTCATGAACACAGCCAGCTGTGCCTCCTGGTAAACTCACCCACTCATGAACACAGCCATATAGAGTGTTTGCACGTGACGTCACAGCGGCCATGTTGGAGGCATACAACAGAAGAACAGACTTTCAAAACAATCGAAGTTAATCTCTATAGACCGTGACTGGCGACAAATTCTTTTGTTCATACCTCCAACATGGCCACTGGTGCAAACACTCTATAGTGTGTCTGTTAATCATGGCAGCTGTGCCTCCTGGTAAACTCACCCGCTCATGAACCCAGCCATATAGTGTGTCTGTTAATCATGGCAGCAGTGCCTCCTGGTAAACTCACCCGCTCATGAACCCAGCCATATAGTGTGTCTGTTAACCATGGCAGCTGTGCCTCCTGGTAAACTCACCCGTCTTTTTTCATCCCGAGATTCCTTATCCTTTTTTTCTTCCCTTTTAGAAGAACCCTTCGGTGGTTTTGAACCTTCTCCTGGCTTCTCACCCTTTAATAAGCGCTTCACATAATCATCATTGTCAATCTGAAACGAGAATTTGGGAGAATGCCATCTGTACTTAATCACTGGGAAAGGACCAAAGTTCAAGATTAAGTTTGACCAAACACCGGAGATTTTCATTGATATCAAGTGCTCTGACCAAGGACTCACCTTTTTATTACAAACAGTAGCTATTTCCTGTAAAAACTCATTGGTTTTCTCGGGTTCGTGCCCAGCCACAACTTTGGACGGTCTGACTGATAATGACTTGCCTATTACTAATGCTGAAACCAAAAGGAGAATGACATTACAGCAAGAATTATGTAACAATATAGATCACCAAGTTTTAAAAACTGAGGATAACGTGACATCTAAAAGATTTCTAAGCTGGCTTGCCTCTTTGGATGGTAGGGAAACTTACAGACAAAATCTATTGCCTTTTGTAGAAATGCCATCTTTGATTCCTTATCCTAAAACAGGAAAGAAAACTGGATTATACCACAACAATAGGAACCAGGGGTGAAAATAGTATCAAATGGACATAGTGCGAAACGAGCTCCCGGGTGTAAACAAACCCACTTTGTACAGCACCCTCGTAGTGCATTTGTACACAACCTCGGGTTTGTTTATACCCGGGAGCGTCGTTTCGCACTATGTCTATTGACAACAAGTTTGCAGACTTAAAGGAGCTGGACGTCCAAGTTGTAAACACGATATTCACTAGTCTCGGTCACCCAGCCGAATCTGAGGATCGAACGTTTGTGTCGCAGTACCTGCGGAACGAAACGGTTGGCTGCGCGAGACTAGATATTCACTTCAGTACATATCACCGATAATAGGTGGCAGCACAGCGTGGATAGAGAACCAGTGAGTGGTTGAGTGAGTTGCATTGGAGCGGGCACCAGTCTAATGATCACGGGGCGCTACTGGTGCTGCCACCTTCACGAAGGAATAAAACTAGTTTGCCGACCACTGTTTGTAAACAAACTGGTTTGTTTACAACTTGGACGTCGAACTCCTTTAAAAGAATCACTCTAGCAACAATGAGTCAAGAACTGCTTCTCATCCAATGAACAAGAAAGGAAGTTTCGATCTTGCCTGCAGCTTGACTTCACTCTCACCTTGATCTGATCTGAATTCAATTCATTTTCAGTATAAAGACCCTTCATGACGCCAGTATTTTTGATTACCTGAAGAATAAAGAAATAAGGTCAAGGAGAGAGAGAACAGGTACACAGCCAGGCACAGGGAGCCTGAGCTGACAAAGTCACAACGACACAACGGTCCAAGTGGAGTATAGCGGGCCAAGCCATGGGAAGTGCACTGAGTGTGTAACGAGCGCTGTGTTTTGCGTGGTCGCGTCGATTTTTCATAGGAGTGGGCAGCCGCTCCTGTGTTCACGTGTCCAGCCGAACTTATGCCCGTGAGATTGTGTGCTGGAAATGTGAATGTTTTCCGTTGCTATATTTGACTAAATGTAATTTTATTCATCTGACGGACAACAAATCTCTGTCAGCATGGTATAAAGTGAGGTCAGATGAGAACTGTCTGAGAGGCTTCTCTCCCCGAAGAGATAGGCCCTAGACCGATCTGACGTTCCTCGTGCGGCGCTCGCGATGACGTCATTTCAATGGAGCCAGCCGATCGGCGAATATGACATTTTTGCCAATTTCAACGATGTAGGCTAACTGCTGTGAAACATAACACTTAGCTACATAATAAGATACCGGCAAGAAAGACACGTCGATAGACTTATGTTTCATCAAAATCGGCCCAGCCGCTGCGGAGCTATCTTTGATAAAAACCTCGCGCCACTTGTAACTGGAATGGACAGTAGGCCTAGCCAGCCCAGGCCTAGCCCTAGGGTAGGCCTATGTGTCAGCCCAAATCATGCAAGTTGACACCGTCTTAGGACGGAGCACGGTATTGGATCTCAAATGCGTTATTTGACTGCCGTAGAGGGAGCCACCTAGCGGCAGTAAGACGAACTACAAAAATGCATTACAAAATGTACGTAGTTTAACTTGGCAGTTACACACCAGCTCAAGCCACAAACTTTGGCAGGATGCAGTACAGGCCTAGGCCAGGATGCATGCCTAGCTGCCTAAGCCTTCCTCTTCATCATGTTCATGTCTTGTTCTTACCGATGTAATGATGTCATGAAGAAAACGAAAAGGAGGTTTCTTCAACAACTTTTCTGTCAGGGGTGGCTTCTTGATTATTTTTCCCAATGTATCTTGGGTTTTCCTGACTATTTTATCATCCATTTTGGTTTTTAAATCTATATTGTATCTGGCCTACCAGCACACAACGTTCATAAAATCAATAATTGGTAAAAAACAGAGAAATATTATCAAATAATTTGGATCACATCCTGATTTTCTTGTGAATTCGTCAACCATGTCCAAGTCGGAATTCTATACCACAATGCATTCGGAACGCACGCGCACTTGCTCCCTTCCGTCTGTCATCGGCGTCCGTTGCTTGGCAACAGGGAGAGTCAAGTTGTTATTGATAGATGGCGTGGCAGCATAAAAACTCCAACAACTATGAACCTGCTCAAAAGTCAAAATATCACAACCTATAGCTTAGTCTGATGTCTCTACTCCCCTGTACATACTCTTTTCTCATTTTGTCTGTATTTTTCTACATAGTTAATCATCGATCTGCCACATTCAAGTACCTGCCTAGGCCTACATAGGCTAGGCTTATGATCATGTCATCTTTCCTTGCCATCTTGATGTTACAGTCCTTGTAGGCCTATCTCTTGTACCATAATAGGGCCTACTTGCTATGGTCTGAGAACTTAAACAAATAGGATTCCAAGACCCCGATTCCACGCATCGGGTAGGGAAGACTGGGGCTAGTTCGCCCCCTTTTTAGATAAATGCTCATATTTCTTCCAACCTTGGAGGAATTTTCCTCCAAGTTCCAACATTGCAAGAAATTGAGTCTATGTGATAGCTAGTTATTCGCTACAAAAAAAGCCTGCGTTTGATTTGAAGGGGCACTATTTCCCTGAGTTAATAGGAGCAGTCAGCCGCGCTTATTGCTAAGAGATGGCAGCACAGTCTTAGCGGACCAAATGTACAGGAAATCTATTATGATCGCTGCTCGATCGATAATGACTGGGTCCGCTAGATGCATTGAATTGGGCCCTAGTGACACCTAGTGGTCAACTCGCTGACAGCTCCTATTGATGTTGAGAAAAAAAAATTCAGACTGGGCGAACCTGCCCCGTCATGGGGCAAGTTCGCCTACCCCCCGGGGCAAGTTCGCCCACAACGGGGACAAGTACCCCCAAAAACGATTTTTGTCATTTTGACTTATTTTCATTCGTTTATCAAGCATGATGAAAACATTTTAACAATTAAACATTGAAAACAAAACTTTTTGAGCAATATTTGCTAAGATATAGACTGAGCTGCAAAAAAAACATCAATTTGTGTAAAAAAGCACAAAAGTAGGCCTATAAAACAAATTTACATTTTGAGGTATTTGACATGGTCTGATGTTGACCAAGGTCTCTAATAATGTCCCAGACATTTTAAGGACCATTCACTTGTGGACCTAAAATTTAACACTAACATGGGCGAACTTGCCCCGTCGTTTGGCCCCCTGTGTCCAAAACCAAAGCATCTTCAGGAACTTGATTTGGCCATTTGTGATTAATTGTCACATACAAAGCACTTACTGCGGATATCGACGTCTGCACATTTCATTGGCTTCAGGCCACAAACACACCTTTGATATCGGACACATTTTTCACTTTCATGGGCAAAAAACGATTTTGTTGCCTGAATTTTCTATCAGGCGTGGTCCTGCCGAAGTAAGTTTCTTGAAAGGTGTGCAATGGATCACCCGACAGGATGTGGTGGTGGAATACCATGGGGTGAGAATGACTATCGAGAAAAACGGGGTGGGCGAACGTGCCCCGGGGGCGTACTAGCCCCGGTCTCCCCTAAGGTCTCGCAACACAGCAATGGTGATTTTTTTAGCCCTTTTTTGGCACTGACCTCATATCAACAAAAGTACCGCGCCGGTCACCCAGCGTAGTGATCGCGCTCTCCGTTGCTTAACTTCTAGCGCCGAGATACGCTAAAAAATTGATGGGAACGCGCTAACCAGTAGAAGGTCCACTTTAGGCTTGTTGAATTCTGCCCTGCAAACAATAGCTGAACCTTAGAGTTAAGCTTCAAGCGGAATACGGCCCTTTATTTTCAAAAGTGGTCGGAAGATGGCCAGGGTGGACAAAAAAGCCATTACCGGGTAGGCCTACACTAATTTTGCGAAAAGAACATTTTTGGCCCTTGAGCCATGCCGGCGTGTAGTTGCTGGAAGGGGTTAATTTTGCATGTGACCCGCCAATGTTCTGAAGAAATCACTGAGGNCCCCCCCCGCCCTATTTGGTTTTACAGGGATCCGCCGACAGAAATCCCAGGTCTACTAGGAAGATAGGAAGGGAGAGTCAGGAAGTCCATGGCTACAGGTTCCTATAGCAACAAAACATAGGCCTAAATTGTTCGGGGGGGGGGGGCGGGGTCCCAGCCCTCTGTCACGTCCCTGAATTTTCCCCGCTCCCCCATATAAAGCAGTGACCGAGACCAAAGGGCGCATCAGGAACGTTTCCACTGCTGGGGGATTTTGTGTCGATAGCACGAAGACATCGTGCGCTAGATCGGGAGAGGATCTGGGGGGGAGAGCTGTCCCCCACTGGGAAATTCAGGAATGTGGATGCTCTGACATGCGATTTCAGCACAACTGAAGAAGATTAATTTTTACACATACCGGTACAGGTCTCATGTGAACGGTGAAGGCACCAAGCGGGTGAATCTGAGGCCCTCCTTATTATAAAGAAGATTTTGAAATCTAAATATTCTGAGATGATTTCTGGCCAATCCTGACATAAAAATGACTGGCGCCGAAGGGGCCTGGGTGTTCTCGCAGAAAATTTCAAAATCAAGATTTGTGACTAGATGCTATTTCTGGCCAACAATGGCGAAAAATCCGGCGTTATTGCCGAGAGGAGAGGATTTCGGGCCCCTGGACCCCCCACCCCATTCCACCCCNAAATATCCGGCGTTATTGCCGAGAGGAGAGGATTCCGGGCCCCTGGACCCCCCCACCCCACCCCATTCCACCCCACCCCTGGATCCGCGCCTGAACAGAGAGCACAAAAAGCCGTTAGGTAGACCATTAATTTTGTGGCCTGCCAGTTTTTTTCACGTTGCAAAATCTCGATCAAAACAAGTGTGATGGAATAAATTACGGAGTCTTTCATGCGAAGAGGGAGAGGTGTTGTCTGGTACAAGACGGCCGAGATCCCATTTTGTGGTAATAATGAAAAAGAGGCCACGGTGAGCGTCAACAAGATTTCTGTTATCTAAAGGTTAAAGAACTTAAATTTATGATACCAATAAAATAATTTTAATAGCGACACAAACGTCAAAACTGATCCAGATCCCAAAATATCGGTGTCAGGAATGAAAAATAGTCATTTTGTTTGTTGTAAGCGTTTAGAAGATTTCTGAGAAGACAAAGAAAAAATGGGGGCTTGTTATGATATCAATCTCCCAAACAGCGACACATGAATGTAAAATGGTCACTATAACCATAAAGTTTCTCAGGTAAAACTTTTAAATGGTGGAATGGGACAAAACATCACTGACTCGCTTTTAATTTGTGCCGTCTAGGGTGTTATTATTTTTGAAATCAATCAAGTAGTGCAATCCAAAATGACAGAAAATCACAAAAACCAAATCACCGCATTGATATCCCACACCGATAAATCGAAATAAATTATTCCCAATAAATTCTCCAGCACGGATTCAGTGGCATGACTTACGTCAGGTCGTAACTTTTGCCCCACAGTATTCAATATTGCAGTCACTTTCCCACCAACTCGAATTTACCTTCCTACGGTAAAATTCCTAAAGGAACATGGTCAATCATCGCCATCAGGTTTCCTTCGAGCCCGGTGTGCCCCCTGACCTAGGCCTATCCCACAATGCCCAGGGAGGCAATGGAAACATCCTCAGGCTCACGCGGTGATTTTCAGCGTAGAACATATACATTATGATGAACTCAAATGAAGAAATTCGATAACACCTTTTTCATGATCAACTTAGGGCCGTATTCACGGATCGCACTTTAGCCTAAAGTATAGCTTAAGTTAGACTTTCTCTATGCTTGAAGCATTACGAAAAGTCAGACTTTAATGAAAGTGTGACCCGTGCATACGGCCCTTAGTATTATTGAGACTAGCTTTCGACCCTTACCCTACTAGGGGCCGTATGCACGGGCCACATTTTCATTAAAGTCTGACTTTAGGCTAAAGTGCGATCCGTGAATACGGCCCTAGGTCTTCATCAGGTCTGATGGAAAACATATCTAATGGAAAACCAATGTTTTCCATTGTTTTCCATTAGACCTGATGAAGGCCTAGTAAGGGTCGAAAGCTAGTCTCAATAATACTATTAGTTGATCATGAAAAAGGTGTTATCGAATTTCTTCATTTTTATATCATTGCTGATCAACACGGCACCCATCAATACGTTTATGATAAACTCAGAATGTCCCCCCTCTCAGAATGCATCTCATGTACATATACCCCATCCTCCCACAACAAGGCTTTGATCTCGCTCCTCTTCATACACTCGCACAGTGAGTGGATGAAGAGAAACGAGGTGAAGCCCCTACTGTGCAGGGCCTTAGGATCACGGGGGGGGGGGGAGGGGCAACTGCCCCAACCCAATATTTNCTCGCTCCTCTTCATACACTCGCACAGTGAGTGGATGAAGAGAAGCGAGGTAAAGCCCTTACTGTGCCTTAGGATGACGGGGGGGGGGGGGAGGGGTAACTGCCCCCACCCAATATTTGGCTTGTCAGAAATAAAAAATTGGCAGGTTCAGCATTTGACTGCCTTATTGGTCCCAAAAAGCCCAGCAACCCAATGAACCAGACTCACATGGCCAAAGTGTCCAATTTTGCTCTCAAATGCCAGTGTAACGTTTTTCAGTGTAGCCGTTTTTCTGTGTGATTTCCATTGTTCGAAACACACTGGGAAACAGAGACTCCCTGTTTCTCTGTGTGTCGCTCATTGTCAAGTCGCCGCTTATTCCGTCAATCTAGTACACACCGGCACACGGACCTCACTGAAAAACGCTACACCTAAAATTTTAGATATTAGGTCCGCGATATTCCCTCGACAAGCTGTTGTGTTTCGCATAGGATCAGAGCCAGAGAATCACTGCGAACATAGACGACAGACAGTCTAAGAACTGTTACTGAGGAGCTACGATTTTTTCATTCGTCCCTTATCTCGGGCCAAAATTCGCCAGTGGGACACTAATAGGGAGTTTTCGCAAATCTGACGAAAAACGAAGTACGAAATACGAACTTGGACGTCATATCCATGACGTAATGTATTTCAGGAAATGGTTCGTACCACAAATGTCCCTCCTGCCAGTGCGTCTTTTAGCATGTCTTGTAGGATCGAAAGAGTTATGGCGCATCTTGAATTTTTAAATTTCCAATTCGTATCAACGAAGTGGAAACGAAAGATAAATTTCGAAGTTTAATGGGCACCGTACCTCTGTCGTTCTAATGTCATAGGCTAAAAGACGCTCTTGCAGCAGGCGATATTTGTGGTACCAGCCATTTCCTGAAATACATTACGTCATGGATATGACGTCCAATTTCGTATTTCGTACTTCGTTTTTCGTCAGATTTGCGAAAACTCCCTATTATAAGCAAGTCATAACGCAGAAAATCAGCCGTGGATTCCGTCTTGGTTCCTCAGTCTGAAATGTTTTACGCCTCTCACCCTCTTGCACAACTAGCAGTTGAGATACATTCTAACGGACAATCTGTTTCAATCTCATCTTGTTTTGTCTCTTCTGCAATATACGGTGACAATAAAGTTTTTGAATTTGAATTTGTCAAGGATATTGCAGCTGTGTTGTAGGCCCCTATTGTACTTCGGCAGACTCCGTTTCGGAACCACGTACAGAAAAACTGCCGTGGCCCAATTGAAGGGATAATATTTCAAAGTAACTTTGAGTCGTGATTAGACATTTCACATTTTGACTTGTGCTGTTTTACTGGACAACTCCACATTCCAGAAGGATATTGATATGAAATTTCTGTCTCTTTATCTCATCACCTGATTGTGATGAAATTTTATGGAATTCAGTTGGATACATCAGGAGATATTGGAGTGTAAAGTATTTTTGAATACCGCCGCACAATTTATGATACGGCACTTTTTGACTTGTATTTTTGTACCGGATGTCATTCCACACTCGTGAGGGATGAATTTTATGATCATTCATGATCATTATCATACCTCAGGAGGTATGATTCAAGATACAGAATAGCACAAAATTGACACACAAAATGATAATAAGCAAAAAGTCAATCTCCAGAATTCACGAATTTTCGACCCCAACCGGGGTCTTTTTCAAGTGGAACTTTACAATCTGAAACTCTAGAAAAGACTGAGCTGAAACCCGAATGTAGCACTAACACCTGTGCAGACAGGATGAGTAGGCAATAAGGAAAGAATAGTGTCCAAGCACCACGGATGGTTGCTGGACCTAATTAAGAGAGTGGATGTAATTAAGGAGAAACTGATTTAGCTGAAAAGAAAAGGGTTTAATAAATATGACATGTGTAATACATAACAAGCACAAAGCGAAAAGATGCACGAAGGTCAACACAAAGTAGAAGAATATAAAGGAAGTCAACTTCCAGATTTGTAGGAACTCAACTCAATTTGTAGGAAATCAACTTCCAGATTTGCATTATCCATTCTGGTTTTTTCCTACAAATCTGGAAGTTGACTTCCTTTATATTCTTCTACTTTGTGTTGACCTTCGTGCATCTTTTCTCTTTGTGCTTGTTATGTATTACACATGTCATATTTATTAAACCCTTTTCTTTTCAGCTAAATCAGTTTCTCCTTAATTACATCCACTCTCTTAATTAGGTCCAGCAACCATCCGTGGTGCTTGGACACTATTCTTTCCTTATTGCCTACTCATCCTGTCTGCACAGGTGTTAGTGCTACATTCGGGTTTCAGCTCAGTCTTTTCTAGAGTTTCAGATTGTAAAGTTCCACTTGAAAAAGACCCCGGTTGGGGTCGAAAATTCGTGAATTCTGGAGATTGACTTCTTGCTTATTATCATTTTGTGTGTCAATTTTGTGCTATTCTGTATTAGGAGGTATGATTATTATCTTAAAGATTAAAGAGAGTGCCCCCTCCCCCCGATATTTGCCCCAAGTATATCTCCCACAGGACTCGTCCAGACCTCACCGGGATATTTGCCCTAAGGAGGATCTCCCGCACGACTTCCCCAGGCATCCCCCTCCCCGGATACTTGCCCCCTGGGATATTTCCTCTATCATTCCCTCATGATTCTGTTAAATTTTCCTCTGGCATTTGTGTCAAAACGTGGAATCCAAAACTGAACTAAGCTCGATCCCAATTACCAAGGAATCTGCACCCCTAGGAATCGAACACTGAGAGAACTTTGCAGTAGCCTATCCCATATGGGTTGCCGTTTGTCAAAATACTCCTGATTTAACATTTATGTTAAATCAGGTCATCTGAAAGTTTATAAACTTTCAGATATACAATGTAATCTAAATCTCTGAACAAAAATTATTTTATTTATAAACATGAATTTTTGTATCTTGATTTAACATCTGAGAGCCAAATGCTAAATCCAGAAAAATTAAAACGTTACTTAAGTTTGGGTTTATAGCCTGATATCAATAAGAGTAGAGGTCTCATCCGACTTTACACTTTAACCGCGGTCTATCCTGAAACATTTCAGTAGAACTCAGATGAGCTGCTCATTCAGCGCTACGATCCGAGCATTTCCGAATATATACACTTGGGTGGCGAGAGGCCAGTGAGGCAAAGAAACTTGCCCAACGTCTCACGCCTAGTGGGATTCGAACCAGGTGTAATGTTTTTCACTGCCCCCCGTTTGCCAATGCCCCCAAACAAAAGATTGACGGAATAAGCCGCGACATGACAATGGGGGAGGCACTGATCAACATGTCTTTCTGTATTTGAGTGCCCGCCGAACAATAAAGCGGGCATTGTCATACGGGGGGCATTCTCATACATTACACCTGGACCCTCTGACCGCCAGTCGGAGACCCGGACCGATACACCACCGGGCTCCTCCAAAAATTATGTGCGCTGGGTAGTGTCAAAAAATTATTTACATGTAGCTAGTGTAAATAGTTGTAAGTGATTGCAGTTTCAGAATAATTAAAGCGAATCGATAGCGGATTTTGTTTACATTTGGCTGGTGTTTGTAAACACAAAATTCAGCCAATCAAAATGCACGAAAATTTCTTTGTTGACATTCTGGAGAAGTTTGTTTACATTTTTTGCTGAAAATTCGTCCCCTTTCAAATTCTATTTCTAAATCAAATATTTCGCTTTCGATTCGCTTTAAATCAGGAGTTTTTGCATGTCCAAATGACCAAATAATTATTTGCCGGATGGCGCATGCTATTGCTACAGAGATTTGAATTAGTATTTAACGTATTCTACTGGAAAAAAACAGCATATAAGCAATGGGTAACAGAGAAATTAGGATTAATTTAAAAACACTGAGCGAAAGAAAGTACTGATTTAGATACCAGAATATTGATATTTATAAATAAAGTATTTTTTGTTCAAAGACTTAAATACGTATATCAGAACATTTATGTTAAATTTGGAGCTTTAAACACAAATGTATACATGTACATGTATATTGTGGCTTAAACCCTATCAGTGAATCAGTTCGGAATCAAGAAGATGACATGCTATGAAGAGGGGATTTTTTCCTATACTTTACCAAAAGGGGGATTTTTCATTACTGTGCCCAAAGGGATTCTTTTCCGAGGAATTTTTTCCAACTTTAGCAAAAATTGGATTTTTTCATGGGGGATTTTTTCCAAATTGATTCTATACCTTTTGGTTAGAAACTTATTTAGAAAAATATTTAGAAGAACTTTCTGTTGTTATACTCCATCTTGCGCTGACAAGTGTTCCTACCACTCCTACTCTCGCTAACAAACAATTTTTGACGAATTATGCTGTAAAATGAAGGATTTCGATATCAAGTAAATAAAGAACACAGGTACAGGTATGCTTAACGTTGAATGTGTTTTTTTTGTGAAATATTTTGTACTGGATTATTTTTGATGACAGCAAGTGGGGCTGTGCGTGATAAACGACACATTCTGCTGAGAGTGGAAATCGGGAAGCAAAATGTCAAGGGTGAAGAGAGCGTAGTTCGAAGGGCGAAGTGACTTAGGCCTTTGATATGTCAAGATGTTATACTCTTATCCACCAAATATTTTATCCTCATAAAACATGATAATTGTTAGTGAAGCATAATATATAAAAATGTTACCTGAGACTATGATAGATGCCCATATCAGCAGAACTGAGATTATTTCAAAGATTATCCCGAAAGATCAGCAGAATCGAACTCTGAAAGGGCAGATTTCAACTCTGGATTTGCTCAGGGATGGAAAATAATCGGAATTTATTATTTAACAATCCGTGCAACATTTTCAAAGATTACCGGTAAGCGTGCATGCCAACTGAAAGTTCAGCGGAGTTTGAACTCTGAAAGGCCGGATTTGGATGGTGAACAATGGGGTAATAATTTTACAGAAACTGCCTGCAGCAGTCCCCAGAACTTTCTGTAAATTTACATATGGTATGATTTATGTTTTCCTGTATTGGTTGGGCTCAATTGGACTTTCCATAATGATGCTTTCTGAGAGCAGTATGAAAATATAATTTGGCGAGTCTCCAGCCAAGTCTCTGTTAACATTTCTTTGAGTCTGTAATTTTACAGATCCACGTCCTGAGACTCTGCTGCAGGAATTTTCTGTGAGATCCGCTGTTATTTCTAACAGTGTGGGATAATCGGAGATTATATGTACAAAGAGGCCTAATAGTAGGCCGGCCAAACCTCCAAAAAGTCTCTAGAAAAAAATTAGTCGGTATTTTCTGTTAATGGATGGCATCCCCTCTAGAACTGTAAAATACAGGCTACTGAACAATATTAGGGTGGATGCCACTGTTAAATTTGAATTTTGACGAAGTTACGGCCGATTGAATTTTTGGAACTGACTTTATCATTGGGCCAAGAACTGAGCTTTGTACAGGAGAATGGGAACCGATGTACAGCTAACTTTTGAACGGTTGGATTTACACCCTGTAAATGTATTACCAACAGATAGAAATATGGTGCCTTGTAACCAAATGAGCATGTTTTTAATTGTTTTCAG
>NMRB01000437.1:157837-169689 GCA_002633025.1 Notospermus geniculatus | reverse complement strand
GTTCATTGGAATCCCATTGCAATACTTACACAGACTTGTATTACAAATTGAGGTGTCTATGTACAGCTAACTTTTTTCTCGCCGGTTTTAGACCCTATAAATGTATTACCAATAGATAGAAATATGGCACCTCTCAGTCAAATAGCTATATTTTAAACATTATATGACATCGCTGTAACATAGAAATGACGTGTATGTCAAATTTTGCCCCAAATCCATCAAAATCACTGAAAATGCCATTTTTGAAACAAATACTAATTATCTCATATTCTAAACAGGCCTAACTGACTGAGAAGTGCCATATTTCTATCTATTGGTAATACATTTATGGGGTCTAAAACCAGCGAGAAAAAAGTTAGCTGTATATAGACATCTCAATTTGTAATACAAGTCTGTGTAAGTATTGCAATGGGATTCCAATGAACAATTTTAAGAATCTTAATTAGGGGTATAAAGCTACTGAATTGAAATGTCCATCACATGATTTCAGACACCTCAGACATCAGACTGATCAAAAATCCATGTTGGATCTGGTCACGAAATTGGTAGTCAAAATCGGTCTGGCTCATGGACTATTAGCTGCGTTGGCAGTTTGCACGCTGGTGATTCAAACACAAAATTATTTTATTCGTACGCGAAGTCGTTGACGCATAACTAATGGTGCTTGTCGCATTCGCAGTTCATCTGGTAAATGGAAGGGGTGACGGGTGATTACATAATAAGCTGTCACCCCTTCTATTTGCCTAAACAACTGTAAAAATAGTCAACACGATTAGTTACGCTTGGGTAAAAATCGCGTACGAACAGAAGATTTTACGTTTGAATCACCAGCGTGGTTTGTCTAGCGCCCGATAGATGTTAAGTGTTGTCGCTCAATTATCATTAAAGTACGCAAGAAAATGCGGTCGCTGTTGTTGTAGCCTAGTAGAAACTGTCTGTGGTGCATTCCTGTCTCAGAGTCATGTTTTTGTCCGAGCAGAGGGTACTGGACAATCCGTCTGTCTTGACGCGTGTGAACAGGTGTGATAAAATCTAATGTCCCCACCCGCCTGATGTCCCCCTGCATTGTTTGTCACAGGATTAAGGGTCTTGGTATCTCGAGTCCAATTCAATCGGGCCGCTTAATCCGTAAATGTATTGTTGGGGGACATCACATATCGGGAACATTAGATTCTACTACACCGGGTTGTGTGGGCAGCAAAGACAGGTGCCAGGCTAACCTGGAGGTCATAAGCCGATATCAGCTACTGTATCGAGTAGATTTTGATTTCAAAGTTTATACGTGTATGTAGGGGAGAGTGGGGCACCCTGAGCCGCGGGTACCTTGAGCCAGGGCCTCTCCAGGCCAAGTGGCTTAACATTTGTTCTGAAGCTTCCATTGGTAGTGTCCCTCTATTGACCAGGAAAGACACCAAAAATTATCTCTTCATTTGCTTTTCATTTACCTGTGTTTTCAGAGGACTTTCGATTTTTTGCACCCGAAAGTAACTTTATAAAATAATTTTCTTTTTGTTCTTGCACCATGATAACTTGCAGCAGCCAGTCCTTAAACTGTGTCAAGGGCAAGGCCTATGTACACTGCATAACTGATGCATGACTGGCCTGACCAGGCCAACATATCTCAGGTCACATGGATGAGAAGAGTCAATGTTCCAGATGGGGCACCTTGAGCCTGCTGCTGTGGGGCACCATGAGCCGTGTTTTTTGCAGCTTAATACTGTGGGTCCGAATACCATTTTCAGACTTGGGCCTAATTCCGGTGTGGTTTAATGCAGCTTAGGGCTGTGGTTGAGAATACCACCAACAGACGTAATTCAGGCCCTTCGTGTTATTTTGTGGACCAGCGTTGTGATGTCCAATATTGTATCAGCATTTTCACTTCACTGACACTCTTGAAAAAAGTTCTGTGGAGTTATTTGGCGTAAAGAAGGTGTAACGATACAGAATGAAGTATGTTTTGCAGAAAACCTGGTTGAAAACGGGCTGTTTGATGTGTTGGCTCTAGGTACCCCAGGCCCGGCTCAAGGTACCCCAAGGTCGGGGTACCTCGAGCCACTTCAGAGACTTTCTTGGGAGCGGTATTAGACTGGTATAGAAAAATACCCCATTCTCATGGATCTACCAGAAAATAAACAACATCTTATAGTCTGTCATGCTATTGAAAAGTATTCAATAACATGACACATAAATTGTCCAGGGCACAAAAACTGAAAAAAGGCTCATGGTGCCCCACTCTCCCCCTACGCTAGAGTAGCATTTGTCCTTACCACCAATTCGACGGTTCCACTGGAAGTAAGACACTCAGAATCGATTAAATGCACAATGCCATATTAACATTATTCTCATGGGAACCTTCTCTTTTGTTACAAACAGGTTTAGAGTTAAGGGACGACATAGGCACAGTGCTGCAGCCCAATATGGTGATCTCCATGGAACCTATGGTGATGATTCCAGAGGGTCAGCCCGGAGCCGGGGGTTACAGGGATCACGACATTCTCGTCGTAAAGGAAGACGGCGCTGAAAATATTACAAAGTTTCCGTTTGGGCCAGAAAAACTTATCATCAAGTGAAGAATTACCAACACATCATAAAGAATTTTCAACTGACTGTCAGACGTAATGAATGCAAGGACCTATGTTACAGTTATTGATTATGATTGCATACATGTACATATACATGTATTGAACCATTATGGACCTAGGCCTATTTATCGAAGACTTTGTGGCCTGTATTCCGACTTTGATTTTGCGCAAATTGTTCCTTGTGGTCTGGATTCTTGAAGTGAAGAATGTATGGCATGGTACCGTTGCAGTAGGTAACAAACCGCTTTATGGCCCAATGAGCCTTTAGCACGTGACTTTATGGGCCAATGAGCTTTTAGCACATGATCGATATGTTTTCAAAATGGCGGGCCACATGAAAAGGAGCAGTCAACCATGCTTATCACCAAAAGACGGCACCAAAGTTCTAGCGGACCTAAACAACAGAAAATTGTCCCGATTGGTGCTCAGTCAACCACGAGTCGCTGCGCTTGGTATTGAATTGGGCGGTAGTGACTCCTATTGGTCAACTGACTGACAGCTGCTTCGCACCTAGGAAACTGACCACCAAAACTGTTACCATGGTTACTACCAGCGACCCATGGTGAAGTGTTCTCCTAGATCGAAACCTGTCCATTTTTTGGGTCAACCCCTCGAACGTCCTTGAGCATTGAAAAATCGCAGTTTCAGGTTGTCGGCCTCGGGCTAGCTTGTTTGCATGGAGAAAAAGTTTCAGATCAGCGAATGCTTTTTATGCTGGAATAAACGACTCTGGTTTCATTACTCGATCGTTTGATGTAGTGCTGATACAAATTACTGTGGCACAAAGCAGGCGTCGTTGCTGTGCCACACACAGGCGATGATGTCACCGAGAAGCACGGCACAGGGCCGGCCGGTGTCCATCGAACCCCCTTCGGATGACCAATGCCGGTTTGGAGACCAGGACTTCTTGGTCGATATACATATTACCTTTGCTGTCTACTGTTCTCTACCAGCTCTATTTCTGGGAGTGCCGGGGAACGTTTTAATCATTCTCATAGCAAACAAATGCAACAACCGAAATCTTTCACCGTCCGTCTACATGACAGCCATGGCAGTCGCAGATACGTTTCTACTTTTACTAACAAGCATATTTGGGCCTTTTTTCTACTTCGGTGCAGTACAGCAAAACAGAGATGTTCAGTATATGTAAGTATGTGCTTCTACTGTTTAGCACCGTGCGGTTCAGGTCATTTCACCCAGGTATTGCCTCTGGAAAGGTACGTCGGAGGAGATGATTGAGGATGTGTTTGAAGATGTCGTTTCTGCGGCCAACCTCCAGGGCTGGATTATGGAGTAGGAGTTTTGGGGGAACTGCATAAAGTTGACTAAGCGAAGCCTCATTTACCCTTTCATTTTTCAGAACTTTTTTTGTCCTATTCTCCGCCTCTGCGGTCTTGTCTGGCTACTACCTGACAGCCATGTCAGTTGATCGCGCTATCGCAATAAAGTTTCCAATGGCAGCACCGAACTTCTGTACAACTAGTAGGGCCAAGAAAGTGGTTCTTGTTGGAACCGTTTTCCTGGTTGCAACCAATTGTTATCTTGCGTACGCGTACCATTTTGTAAAGGATGATGTCACAGGTTAGTGACAGGAATTTCGTTACTTGTTTTTGTTGCACATAAACAGCACGAGTTGATCCAGAGAGTGATCTGTAACTTTTTCTCGCGATATTCTGAATCTGCAAAATGAACTCAGCCTGCTGATGAAGGCCCACGCTCCTTATAATATCAAGGACTACGGTCACTTCGCCCTTCGAACTATGCTCTCTTCACCCTTGACATTTTCCCTACTGAATTCCACTCGCAGCAGAATGTGCCGTTTATCACTCTCACCCCACTGCCGTCATCAAAAATAATCCAGCACAAAACATTCACCCAAAAAACATATTCAACGTTAAGCATACCTCCGTTCCTTATTTATCTGAGATCGAAATCCTTCATTTTACAGCATAATTCGTCAAAAAACAATAATTGTTTGTTAAATCGCGACAAACATCGACAGAAAGAAGAACACATCTTGAGAGCCAATCAGAAAAGTCCTCGCATACATCATCCACACACAATCTGAACATCAGAGAACGATTTGTACCAGCATCGTAGCTCTGACGTATATCGGACAGCGCCATATTGCTCCGGGAACTACTTTGATGAAGATCAGTTTAGAAGACTGTTCAGATATATCTATCTGAATGATCTAAGTCACCAATTAGGCATTGTGAGTGTTGCTACATATAGAAGAAGCATGTTGTCTTACCTGATGAAGTGTTAGTCACGCTATAACCATGATAACAGCACGTTGAACTTCTCAAGTAGTGAAGCTATGGCGGCCATGTTTGTTTCGTGATCGAGGTGGGGAGGGAGAAAGAGTCACCTAATGCATACGAATTTTTCAATAACAATCGTTGCAAAATGCACAGTCAACCACTCAAATGTTTTTATATTTATATTCATTGCGAAATAACTCATTTAGTGCGAACAAACATCAGTTAAATAAAAAATTATATGTGAACTATTTCCAGTCTGCGCAAAGCTACAACCGCATCACTTCTGACCTGATCACCGACCACGTATGGTGGTCGAACACACATCCACACTTCGACACCTGAATTGAACAGAGTTGAAGCCGAGTAAAACACAAATGACATCCCTTTCCCGGTCATAGTTGACACAAACAAGTCCTTCCGTGATGCAAACACACGAATAGTATCCTTCTGATGTGAAACTAGCGAAGAAACGTTTAATTTTTCACAAATTTCTGACTCCAAGCGACACGTCGAAGTTCTCAAGCCGTCATGTTTGTTCTGTTGATTCACCATCGAACCTAGGTGTATCCGGTTACATACACTACGTATTTCGTGTACTTCTTTCATTGCTCAGATCCTGGAGGCGAGGTAGCTCGTTACCAGAGCTGTGATTGGCCACTCGTCTTCCGGGCGGCAGTGAGAGTGGAAATGTGGGTAGTATCCGGCAAGGGTGGATTGAGCGAGGGTAGGAGTGATTGGAACACTTGTCAGGGAAGATGTCCTTATATATTTGTTCAGACGATTCTAAAATATATTGGTATCTCGGGCGTATGTTTCAAATGGATAATGCATTAGCCTCATTCTGAATGCAGCGGGTTTGGGTGACACAACCAAGAACCCCGCTCAATGTTTCCAAAATGGCGTCTGGCGTCCAACATTTCTCGCTTCGAGCATTCAGCGAGGTAGTGCAGCGAATGTCGGCGAGATGGATACTCAGTGACCTATAATCCCAACGACGTTTTGTACCCAAGGTACAAAAGGCACAAAATTGACACACAAAATGATAATAAACAAGAAGTCAATCTCCAGAATTCACGAATTTTCGACCCCAACCGGGGTCTTTTTCAAGTGGAACTTTACAATCTGAAACTCTAGAAAAGACTTTTCTAGAGTTTCAGATTGTAAAGTTCCACTTGAAAAAGACCCCGGTTGGGGTCGAAAATTCGTGAATTCTGGAGATTGACTTCTTGTTTATTATCATTGACGTTTTGTACCATTAGCTAAATATCCTGCGGATTGTCCGTTGATCTCCTTTCGACTCCTGCAGCTTGCTGTTAGCGCTGCCCACAGATGAACATGTACACGATATAGGCACGGTGTACTGGTTTGTACACACAGTGCGTGATTTACTGATTTCGGGTCATTGACGGACGGAGCGACGCTTCGAGCGTCCTCCCTGATATCGTAGGCCTATTTGCAATCAAACTGCACTGAACCCTAAATATGAATGTTTAGTTTGAGGTATTTTAGAATAGAACTTAAACCCTCGGCGTCGGGTCTTGGTTGCGACACCAAACCCGCTTGGGTGGAGCAAAATTGCGTCCAAAGCGCCTCGGGTTTGGACTACATTTTAACTCCACCCTCGCGGGTTTGGTGTCGCAATCAAACCCTCCGCCTCGGGTTCAATTCCTTAAGTAAAAAGGGGGCCGAAACTTTAGGGTGTTGTTGACCGGTTTGTTTCTTCGCTATCTGGGGACAACCCTCTAAAATTTCAACCTTGTTCTACGAAATGATCTCCTTCATTTTCCACAGGTGTTGAAAATGTCGTGATTGTCGTGCCCGGGGACCCAACTGGCACACTCATGGCAACAGGAACCCAGTTATTATTGGGAACAATTCTGCCATTTTCGATCATCATTTCCTGTAACATCGTCATAATTGTGGAAGTCAAGAAGGCCAATAAACGCCGGACCAATCTGGGTGTAAGTACAGGCAAAAAGGAGTCGGAGAAGGACACATCAGTCTTGACAACGATGCTAATTTTTGTCAGCGCTGCATACCTTATAACCTCGATGCCGTACAGGCTTTTCATGATGAGTCTCCAGTTCCCACAAATTTCTCAATTGTTCGGTAACTTGATCATCGCCAGCCTATTCACTTTACATATATTCAATTATGCATTGAATTTCTATATGTACTGCCTAGGCGGGGGTAAGAAGTACAGGAATGATTTGAAGGAGGTACTTGCAATGATTTGCAAAATTCGAAGTGAAAAATAGTGTTGAGGGACCGTATTAACGTTAGGTTTCTCATTGAAGATCGTAGAAACTGATTGTGTGAGTTATCTTCAATCAAAACATAACATGCGATGTTTAGAGAACTCTTTTGATAATCGAAATGCAGAGGGCCTTTTCTTTCGTTTCTCTTTCATACCTCGCCCGCTACAAACATCCGCGATTTCTGTTGCAGGGATATACATTATGTGACCCATTCTGCCAAAACCAGTCGCCTGCCGCTCTTACCTTGGCAGGATGAAACCAAATGATTGCCAGTTTCAATACTGTCTGTATATTACGAACAATCAATTTCTCCCATTCTCTCCTGGTGTCATATTGGTTCGTTAAGGGTTACCTTCTGAGCGACGTGCAACTGGTTTTGCCAGAACGGGTCACATACTTTTTCCTCGTCTCTAAGAGGTCAGTCATTAATACCCAGGAGGTGACATTAAGGCAAGGCTAGGCATTGCCAGGTCATTGTGAGTACAATATTCCAAGAAACTTCTTCGTTCTGATTGGTTGAACAAAGAACGAAGCACCGCCGCCTATTATAGTATGGAACAAAGGCCTAGTCATGAGTACTCTGGACTGACCTCTTAGAGGCGAGGATAAAGTATATACATTAAAGCGAACTGGTCGCGCCAGTCAAGGTATCTGAAGATCAAATGCCACCATCTTGAATCTATTACAGTAGGCCTACTCACATCCGGATTTTATTGTCTACTAAGAGCATATTTGCGCAAATGCTGTGGTTTGGTGCCTTCAAATAGTATTTAGTACACGGTCAAAAGCAAATCTAGGGTTACCTTGGGGTAAAATCCGCTAAAATACGTCATTTGTAATTTTGAAATTGTGAATTTCGTGGGCCACGAAATTATTCTTAGTGTCATCTTTGACTGACACGATTAATTCCCTTTAAAATCTACATTATAAAGAAATAAATGTATAGCATGGGCACATAACATTTTTTTAAGGAAACATCACTACAAAACATCTCGTTCATCCGCTGAGGACTCGGTATAATAGCACGACCATGATTTGAGTCCTTCAGTATTCGCCGCCTCGATGGACCTGATGGCTTTGTTGACCAACGCGCCATTCTTCTGACTGTAACATTCGAATGACCGTTGTTTGTTTACTCATTGCTATCGCTCGCCAAAATGTTGTTCAAACATCGACTGATTCGATCAAACAGGAATCTGTGTTGACCACAAAAACAACAAGAGAATGTATGAATGGACACATCAACCATATGATGATGTACCAATTTCTAAATGTGATTTACCAAACAGTTATTTGTCAACATCGAGCCTTGTCAATGGTTTATAGGATATTGTGAGACCAATATTGCGTCAATCGAGGGCAGATCTAGAAGTGTTGCCAAGGTCAGGATACTGTGGGAGGCAGACATAATGGTTTAGGTCATTGGAGCGTTGGCAGAGCACAGACAGACCCTTCCCATTCGGTTATCGACTGTCCGTCTCGTTTGTCGAATTCCTTGCCTCTAGAAAACGTATCCATGATTCACTCAACTGACAGGAAGATTCGGCAGGTGAAAGTCCATCCAGCGGACGGTGGGGAAAAATATGGGCGGTATTTTCCGTCAAAAAGGGATATGTTCAAAGAGGGAAGTCCAAAAAGGGAAGTCCAAAGAGGGAATATTTCTACGTTGTTTCCTTTTATGAGAGCAGTGCGAAACTAACGGATGGAAATAGCAGAAACCGATTTATCCATTACGCGAAATATTTCTGCTACTTCGTCTTCGTCTTTAACTTTTGCAATGTGTGCCGCTTCACAACCTGCTTCTGGTTCGGGAGTCCAGAATACAGCCTCGCCGTCAAGGTCATTCTCTATATTTTTTCCGTACAGCAACCCATCTATGACTTCATATTCCTAGGGATAAGCAGGAGAGGAACCCTTTTCACGTTCATCGAAGAGTGGGACACGTTACAAGAACATAAACGACCCTACAGCCAAGACGTCGAATACAAATCGGCTCTCAAGGTCATACGAATCATTCTTATCGGGAAGGCGGTTTTTCTGGTGATCAGTACTGTTGCAATATGTTGTGCGATCTTCATTATGCCAGCAATCCTTGAATTCTACCGACCTGTCATCACACCAGCATCCAAGGAGCACCCGTACGCCAAGATATTCCTCGCACTTACGATGGCGTCTGGAATTTTCACGATGATGAAGTTTTTCGCCTTGTCTACAATCATCGGCATGTTCGGCTACGTAATCTACAGGGAAATGTATACTTTTCTAGACCATTTCAACAACGCAATTACCCCGTCAGGAGAATTAACCAGTAACTTCGAAACGCTTCGGCTGTGGCACACCAAAATCTGTAACCTTGTTTTGACCTTGGATGATTTGCTGTCTGGTGCGATCTTCACTATGTACGCAGGCACCATACCAGGCTTGTTTATCATAATCTACGCCCTCCTGAACGGCTCATTGTCGGGTTTTACCGTCATGTTTCTGTCGGTTTACATGTCATTGGAAGTTTTCAATGCAATATTCATCTTAACTGCCGGAGTCATTTGGATAAACCATCCGGTAGGTATCACAACCTTTTTGTCATAAACCTTTGGCCTTTTTTGTGACAGGACGATTCTCCGGTGATGTTTTTATGAAAAAAGTTAGCTTATTAGGTGGATGTTGTTTCTCCGCATTTATTGACTGCATGCCTGCTTTTGTAATGTTTCTCTGTGTTTATATGCCCGGTGTAACGTTTTTGAGCGTTCCCCATCTGCGAGTGTTCCCCTGCTATTGTCTGACGGAATAAGCCGCGACTCGACAATGACACAGAGAGAAACGTGTCGATCTATCTGCCAGTGTTTCGAGAACAATAGGGGGAACACTGACACACGGAAACACTGAAAAACTTTACACCGGCATAGTTTTCATTGAATCCATTGATGACGTACATGTATTTTAGTTTCCATACCAACGGGCGACGCTCAAATGAAAGCATGGCGGGATATTTTCCACACCGATCCCGGCGATGCATATAATTTCAGATTATCGATGTCATACCACTTGCCACTTTTGCAGGCCCATCTACCGCTTGAAGACGCATACAAGATTGACCTGAGTAGGGTACCACAAAACGTGGTTAATCAGGTAGGCCATTCTCTCAAAATAGGTGAAGGTCAGCGAGAAAGTAATACGAACCTCAGGAATGACATGGTTCTAAAGGGATACGGTATGCGATCTCTTACCAGGGGCCGATTGCACAAAACTCATGTTAGCGCTAACATGGTGTTAGCGCTAACTTTTATGTTAGATGACGTCAAAATCCATTGTCATTTTACGTCATTTAACATGATGTTAGCACTAACATCATGTTAGCGCTAACATGAGTTTGTGCAACCCAGCCCAGTATTTTGACTGCCGAAGTAGAGGGAGCCACCGAGCGGCAGCAATACGAACTACAAAAAACATTAGAAAAAATGTACTTTGTTCATCGGGTTCATTCGCCGACAACGTAGTTTTTCCCTGGTGTTGGAGAGTGGCGCGCATAGCCATGGTGGCGCCAGCTGTCGAGAAAACGTGGAAATACCGGGCTCCTTTAAATTTCATCGCAAAATACATCGGTTAGGCCTTCTTGTGATTTAGACCCTGCCTGGAAAGTCGTCAATACGACAGCGTCGCCCAGTCAGATTTGTTTACTCTTGCTTAGATGATGTTACAATGTCATTGTCCAGGTGGTCTCGTGCGTCCATTTCAAACAATGGTCGATGTGATAGTCACCATAAACTCCCTACGCAGTAGTTTACCGCGCCCCCTTCGGTTTACTCGATCCCTGTTTACAAACGCGGCGAATATTGCTAATGAAGCAGTTTGGGCGAGCGAGTAAACCGAAGCGGACGCATACACAACTGCGTAGGGAGTTTATAGTCACCGTTGAGTCTGTGTATCGCCAGTTCACCCTCAGAAACAGCGACGCGGAAAATAGCTGGGGAAAAACTAGAGAAACTGATAGACTTGGGATGTCAAATAGGTGACTGTCAGGACCGTTGTCTCGAAATAAAGGTGGCAAAGATCGATATCGCTTCCATCAGATTCCTTTCATATTTGAGCAATAGCACACCGCCCGGTTTCTATTTTTACCAGCGAAAGTCGGACAAATATTAGATAACAAGTTGACTTTACTGAGTAACCACATTGTCGATGGTGAGACAGGACAAAAGCAGGGTCGGACAAACACAATGAAATTGACACGTCCGACGTCACTCGGGCGGTTCGCTATTCGCTGATAGAAACAATTTAGTAACAATTTAGGCTAAGTGTAGATTGAGAACATCGAGAAAAATGGAATTTAACTTATGAAGGCAAACCAGGAACACACAGATATACATAGCTATACTTACAGGACTTCGTCCCTACGCAGGTCCTGCCTGTGACAAACACCCTAACCTTCATATGTGGTACACATAGTACATGGTATCAAAGCTAAGAACAGAGTAACAACTTTAGGTGGAGCGGCCAGTATATATAGGGAACAAACACAAAGGACAAAACACAAAAGAAGGGATTAGACCATAGAGTGAAAGGGTTAGGGGAAAATTAAAGGTGACATATCTGCAAATTTATGGCTCCAACAGTGACAACAGCAGAAAGCGATACTAAATGTTCTTTTCTCCTGACAGATAACTGTGTTTATCAGTCGCCTTAACGGCCCGGAGATCGGTCTGACAGCTCTGGATCTGTTTACACTCGACAAGCCCATGGTTTTAACGGTA
>NMRB01000437.1:116072-157573 GCA_002633025.1 Notospermus geniculatus | reverse complement strand
TTTTTTGAGGGTCAATGATTTTTTACTGCACTTTTTGGAAATCGTCTAGTATTTCATGTCTAAGATGCTGGGAAATCGCATTTCAGAGCTTTGATTTTTCAAATTTACCCGGGGGGGGGCCGGACCCCCCCTTTGTGTGCGCGCACTTGTGGTGCGAACCAACTGAGGGCTTCACCCTCGTGGTTGTGCCCCCCCCCCCGTATTTCTAAATCCTGGCCCTGTTCCGGCCCTGTTTGTTTACACAGGGGGTTAACCAGTCGATCTGGTCGGGCAGTGTACCTGGCTGTTTGAAAAATGCCCTGGTTGTCCCCCAACTTAAAAAGGCTGGGTTGGATCGAAATGTCCTAAAGAATTACCGCCCAGTATCAAATCTCCCTTTTATTTCAAAAGTTCTTGAAAAGTTAGTTGCACAACAGCTTCTCACTCACATCAAACTTCAGGAGCCGAAAGATTCACTACAACCTGCTTATAAAACAGGTCACAGCACAGAGACTGCACTCCTGAAAATAAAGAGAAGGCGAGCACAAAAATCGACACACAAATTGATAATGTATATAAAGTCCATTTCCAGATTATTTGCAAATTTTGGACCCCAACCGGGGTCTTCTTCAGGCTGGCACTTTTACACACTAGATTTCAGAAAAGACTCCTTTCTGAAATCTAGTGTGTAAAAGTGCCAGCCTAAAGAAGACCCCGGTTGGGGTCCAAAATTTGCAAATAATCTATGGACTTTATATACATTATCTCCTGAAAATAAAGGCAGACATTGATATGGCCCTTGATGGTGGAAAAGGCGTTATACTGATCCTACTAGATGTCCTCCGCCTTCGACACCATCAGCGATGAGATACTCTTATCTCGACTTGAGAATGATTTTGGTGTCGGAGGCATGGCTCTGAACTGGTTCAGGTCGTATCTCAGGGCTAGGAGCTTCACACCGAAATGTTTTGCATAGAAGCAATGTGTACTAAGCTGCGCATGCGCAGTAGGTCTTGCGCATGCCCATTAGTTGGTCGGCTAGGGCCGGCATTCAAAGGTAGAATCAATTTCTCATGTCCAAACCCACCTCGCGCAGCGTGTTGCTATGACGTGTTGATTAGGATCCACCCCAATCCACTGGTTGGCTCACATGATTATTAGCAGTGAGGTAAGGTACTGTCAGTGGACGAAAGTTAGATGACTGTAAGGCGCAATAGGCCTTGTGTCACCCCAACACAATGCGCCGGTTTGAGCCTATGAATAATGATTGATGTGGGCTTGGCCAGAGTAATTTTGTCTCGCCGAGTTCACATGAAAACGCCGACAGCTTTTTTGGTAGGCAATGAATACATTTGGCAATGGTATCATTGCATAGTTAGTAAGTATAGCTATGCTCACAATAAAGTTGAAGTTGCTGTCGCGCGTATACTAGAACTAATGCCTGATTGAAATAAAAACCTCCTTATTGAGACCAGGCCGCTAAGAATGTATCATGTCAACTGGTTTAAAAGCTTCTTTATCAAGCAACGTTTGTGGGCCTGGTAGAAAACTGCTTGTTTGATCCCTTCGAAGACAACGCCGTTTGTGGCACGCCCGGATGCCCCTAACACCACCACGAGCACTACGAGAGATTTTAGGAAATATCTGACAATTTTGTCGCATTCTTATACAGAGTCCTGGCTACTCATGGGCATAATGCATCGCATCAAAGATGGCTGCGCCCATTGCTGGTTTTGCGTACACTAAACATTTCGGTGTGAGCTTCAGTGTTATTGTCGATGGCAAACAGTCAGATCCAATGCCTTTGTTTTCGGGTGTGCCGCAAGGCTCTGTGCTGGGTCCCCTTTTCTTCTCCCTGTAGATCCAACCCCTCGGTACTATCATTGATAGGCATAACATGTATCGCCAGTGGTTTGCTGATGATATCCAATGGGGTACCGGCAAACTCAATCCGCGACGCGGCGGTGACTATCAACGTGGGTAGAACTGCGTCATTGAAAATGAGGCTAACGTTATTTTCCAATTAATTCTGAATAGCACACCTTGTTTCCAGGCCAAATATAATTAAAACGCTGCACTGAATTTCTAATTTTACTTTTCTGTCATTAAATACAGAACTGCTAAAATTTTGGACCAAATGACGAGATTATTTAGGATCATTTTCATGCGGGTCCTCTGTCCTCGACTCCTATTGTACTGTAGGCCTATAGCGGAGCGGTGACCCATTGTGATACCTTTTCTAACCCTTCATTAGGTAAGCCACTATACTTCAACTCATTCTTTCATGTGTAGCAACAACTTCCACGCTTAACTGATAACTAGGATAATTCAAATACTTGGACATTTCCACAGTCTTTGTTGGCCACATTCCGCTGTATACACCACATCGATCGTATGTTCATGGATGAACCAGGTCACGGAAATAAACATACTGTAGCATAGCGCCTGTATTCAGGTCTCACCACACAGGGGAAAGTAGGACATCTTCATCCAATAATAGCAAATCTTCCTGATGGCCATAGACCAGCCTGGTTTCTCTGGCCATCGATGGTGGCGCTGACTGATAGGCCTATTTACGGTACGTTAATAGGCCTGTGCCCCTCGCCCTCATGCCAGCGAACCGTTGTTGCCATTTGGCTTGTATCTTATTGCTTTTGAGCAAAAATCTCTGCGGGAACATGATGAATTTAATCGATAAAATTGACCATTTTAGCGTAAATGACAGGCGAATGACCGACGTCATGGGTTGTGGATGACGCAGTTTTTGTAACGTCAGAATGACGCATGTCACCCGATGACGTTCAACAATTGCAAAAGCATGCGCACTTGCATTTTACCCACGTTGATGATCAGCGCCTCCTTTTGTTTGCCGGTACCCCATTGCATTATAGCCCGTTTACGCTGACTCCTGATGGTTTGAGAAAAGCCTTGAGAGAGGCCGAGGCATGCGTAGAGGATGTAAGGAGATGGTTGAGACTTAATCATCTCAAGGGTAACGATAACGATGACAAGATAGAATTCCTAATTATAGCGCCGAAGCGCGGCATAGAGAAAACGCGGAATTCCACGGAATTCCGCTAGACATAATTTGGTGGTCTGCAGGTTATACAGTACTATTAACTGGTGTGAAACTTGTCACGTGGATTATCCCCTCCCGTCCCCTCCCCTTATCTCTTATCATATTGGCTTTACATAAAGAACACAAAGGCGGGGGATGCTATTAAAGAATTTAATATGAAAATATACATGTAAAAACTTGGCGACATTCCCGGAAAACGCTCTTATCATATTGGCACTATCCTAGATACGAGGTAGCAAGGTGGTTGGGCTACAGAAACAATGCCGCTGTGGCCGCATTCCAACGGCTTTGCTTGGCCTTGTTATTTCATTATTATTATTATACCCTACAATGTACATGTGTTAAGGCCAGTGTATAGTTTATTCCATTGTTAAAAGCTATAATTACAGTTTCGGATTCTTGGCGGATTTCCGTGGAATTCCGCGTTTTCTCCATGCCGGCCCCCAGATCCAGATTGGATCAACTTATGTTTCTTCTTCTCATGTTCGCAATCTTGGGGCCCATTTTGACAGTAATATGAGTATGTCCCTGCAAGTGTCTAAGTGTGTTCAAGCAATGTTTTTTCCAAATTAGGCAACTTGCCAAGGTGCGCGGCTATCTGGACAACGCTACTTGTGCACGGGTTATTAATGCTCTTGTGATTTCTCGCCTCGATTCCCATAATAGCCTGCTTCTTGGCTTACCAGATTGTGAGGTTCACGGCTCCAAAAGGCACAAAATTCGGCAGCAAGACTCTTTACACGAACAAAAAGGCGGGATCATATCACCCCGGTCTTGCAGCAACTTCACTGGTTGCCTGTGGGCTCACGCATCCAGTACAAAGTCCTCCTGCTTGCGCATAAGATCTTGCATCAGGGGGACAGTCCAAGGTATCTGAGGGAGTTGGTCGGTCTGCGTGTGCCGTCCCGCAGGCTGCGGTCCTCAGAAGACCCCTGGCTGTAACACGGTCTAGGGGTAAGTACGGGGATCGCAGTCTGTATTTGTATTTGTATTTCATTTTTTCCGTCTGGGCTGACGCAATAGCATTGGTAAGTACGGAAGAGGCCATCACAAGCTACTCATGTTCCTCACTTGGATGGGGCCTTTTACTTGCCCTTGCAAAGACACAAGAAGGTACAAGCACCACGGCTTACTGTCCCATGCGACGGACTATAAAGAGCCGGGAATGAAATCCCATATGGCCCGGGCTGGATTCGATCCCGGGACCTGCCGCTTGCTAGGCGGACGTGATAACCACTAGGCTATCAGGCTCCCAGGCTGTGGAACTCGCTCCCACTCTGGATGCGTGAGCTCTCAGACACAAATCGCTTTAAGAAATTTTAAAAGACAGAGCTGTTTAGACGGCATTTTGATTATTTAATTTTACCTCAATGTGTGATTGATTTTGTGATATATGGCTGACGTTTTGGATGGTCTTTTAATTCCCTGAGTTTCTTTTTTCAAATGTTTTCATTCACTATCCTAATTATGGTCCCCAGACTTACAGTCTGGGGACCATATTGAGATCACTCAGGTTCTTCTGTTTCTTCTTCTTATTCCACCACTCGATTATTGAGCCAGCCTGGCGAAACTGGTGAATAAAGTCAACAACCTTTACCCGTAGTCCATTCTTGTAAATTGGATCCATGGAAAGACACAAAGTGCTTTCCAAAATTCTGCCAATTTCCAGCACTTTTTAAGCGTTTTTGGTAAAATTTTCACATTTTGCTCATGAATAAACATGAACTTGAACTTTGGCGAGGGCAAGCTGAAATCAGCCAATGAAAGGCAATCTGCAGGTAAACAATGCCATGTGCTCGAATGGGAATGGTCCATAAGACATGGCTTCACCCCACCATTTTGTTTCTCGGTTCGAACATTTGGAGAGGCAGTGTATAAAGAATGTTGGCGAAATGGATACTCAGCGAACTATTCCAAGCATATTTTGTATCCTCACCTAAAATTCCTGTGGAAATTTCCTTGAAAAACACCCTCTGGCATTGGAGCCTGCTGTGATACTGCGTTACTCCGACACGACTCGACAGCCAGCGCCACCGTCGGGCGCCCATAGAACCAGGTTAGACACGCACTTTCTAAGATGCACTATCTTGCATGTGACGTCATGGGTGTGACGTCATGTAACTCGAACTGGGGTAAGTACAACTCGAGTATTTAATCTATATAGCGTATTAAATCTACACTATTAAATTTACAGAGTGTTAAATTTACAGAGAATTCAAAACATGTAAAACAGGTTTTACAAGGATACAATGAAGTATTTGAAAATTTATTTTGTCGTAATTTGTTCAAAACACAGCGTCCGTTACTCTACTCGACTATGGTATCGTCACACGGGTTGGCGCATGCTCAGTGATTAAGTTCACGCCATGTGGTTTGCTTCTGTCAAGGTCACGTACCTGTAATGCGTGGCCAATGCATTTACCATTAGAAATGGCGAGATGCCCGTGCTCGTAGATTGGTCCCAGAGTTTCGTTGGAAGGAACCGTTCGGACACAACATACCCCTAGCCTAATGCTTCAAACCATAAAGTTTTCGTTGTGGGTTGACCATGATAATTTCAGGGTTTGGGGGTACTGAAAATATGAGGGGTAATTTCGCACGATATTTCAATGCAGCCACTCCATATCGGCGTAGTAATACACTTAGCCCACTCGAAAACAGGCTTATGATACCATCACTATCAAACTTTCCCAAAAGTTGAAAATTATTTTTCTCTTAATTATTTCTGTGTCAAACAGAATATTTAAGTGCCTTTTACTCGATATTATCTATGATAAATGGAGAAAACTGGGTTTTTAAAGATCTACTTTTACCATGTAACCCCGCGCTGATTGGTCAATTCCAGGCACGTGACCTCAAGCAAGGTGAGTGCGGGTTATTATTCCAAAATTGAGTCAAAGATTGTGGTGTCCGTGTGTTTTATTATTGCACGTCGATGATTTATTGCTATTACATGAAACGCTCCGTATAAAACAATGTAATTAAGATTGTTTGTCGCCCGTGACGGTGCATTTGTTCGACGGCTTGGCTGGCTGGCGGCCCATCCCATCCGACCATGCACATGATGCATCCACCATCCATCATCATCTCATGATCTGATCATGGCATGATCAGATGATGGGGTGGCCATGAATGATGGCTCTGCCCTGCCTACCGGTAGGCCTAGCGTAGGCCTAGGCCTACCCTACCTAATCATGCTAATCTAAATCAGCTAGGCCTAGGCCTAATCAGCTGCTAATGGGGCCTCGCCCCCCCCCCGTAGCCTGATGATGATGATGATGTAGGCCTAGGCCTATGGTCATGCATGCACATGACATGCATGATGATCGATGATGCATGCATGCAGGCATGCACGATGACAATGGACTTAGGCCTACTTGTAAATTCCTTCCTTCAACATGTCCAAGCAATGGATGATGATCACCTCTCACCACCACTCATGCACATGACACTGACAGTGACCAGCATGACCAGGGCTGCGAGTAAAACTAGGCATGACCATTAGCAGGGCCTAGCCTAGGCCTATTGGAAGATGATCACGATGATGATGATGATGATGATGATGATGATGATGATGATGATGATGAGGGGTGACTGTTACCAGACAGTGATGTCATTGCATTAATATTTTGAAATTCAAAAGGCAAGCCAAAGAGCCAGAAGAAGCCCGTGGCCTACTAGGCGTACCCGGTAGGTGGCTAGCCTAAATATTGATTTACAAAGTTGAATGACTGTCTGTTTTTTCTCTTTTCAGTCATCAGCCAACATCTGGTTACCATCACGCTGTGCTTGTTCACCATACGAGTATACTGCACTGTCCATTATCTTGTGTCTATATAATACCAGTTAGGTATGTATAAACAGGTGCTATCACATGACACACTCTGCTTAGAAGTGCCTTCAGAAGAAATACCTCAGTTGTTCCCACTCAGAAGGCAACGCCTTTGTATCAGGCAATGGGAATAGCTGCAACTTTTTGGCTCAGCTCTCATCATCAGTCGTCATGTGCATTAATATTTTGAAATTTAAAGGCAAGCCAAACAGTCAGAACAACCCCCTGGCCTAGCCCAAATGGCTAAACATACTAAACATTGATTTACAAAATTGAATGACTCTGTTTTTTCTCTTTTCAGTCATCAGCAAACATCTGGTTACTACATGTACATGTATATGCTGTGCTTGTTTACCATTGCACTATCCATCATCTTGTGTGTCTATTACCAGTTAGGTATGTATAAACAGGTGCTATCACATGACATACTCTGCTTAGAAGTGCCTTCAGAAGAAATACCTCAGTTGTTCCCACTCAGAAGGCAGTGCCTTTGTATCAAGCAATGGAAATAGCTGCAACTTTTTGGCTCACCTCTCATCCTTAGTCGTCATGTGCAAAATATATTGAAATTCAAAAGGCAAGCCAAACAGTCAGAACAACCCACTGGCCGAGCCCAAATGGCTAAATATTCATTTACCAAGTTGAATGACTGTCTGTTTTTTCTTTTTTCAGTTATCAGCCAACATCTGCTTACTATATGCTTAGCTTGGTGCCACATACGAGTACCGGTATACTGCACTGTCGATCAGCTTGTGTGTCTATTACCATTTAGGTATGTATAAACAGGTGCTATCACATGACAAGTTCTGCTCAGAAGTTCCTTCAGAAGAAATAACTCAGTTGCTCTCACTCACAAGGCAACGCCTTTGTACCAATCAAGCAATGGAAATAGCTGCAACTTTTTGGCTCACCTCTCATTCTTAGTTGTCATGACGTTGTGTCATCCGGCGTTGGCATCTGTCAATATCGTCTGATATTTGACATGGGTGGCATGTTTCGTAACTACTTTAACCTACTGACTTCATACTTGGTATACATGTATGTACATATGCCCCTGGGTGACAGCTTCTTGTACACCAAATCAACAGGTAACTGAGCTAACTAAGCTTGAAATAATGATCACCAGCACCAGTAATATTATGATGCCATGGGGGAGATGGAAGACGCACTGCACGATGCAGCAGTGAGCAGCTTCCACAGGTATATGCCAGTATCCTTCAATGCATGTACAACCATTTACATCAGGCTGTTATTATTGTCTAATTCGTTCTCTTTTTCTTCCAGGTCTGTTTCCATTTGAAGGCAGCTGATCATCAACTTATACTGTCTATCGTATATCATACCAGTACTACCTATCATATTATATCTCATATCATATCTCATATCATATCATATCTCATATCATATCTCATATCATATATCATATCATATCTCTCATATCATATCATATCATATCATATCATATCATATCATATCATATCATATATCATATCATATAGCATATCATATCATATCATATATCATATCATACATCATATCATATCATATAGCATATCATATATCATATCATATATCATATCATATATCATATCATATATCATATCATATATCATATCATATATCATATCATATATCATATCATATATCATATCATATATCATATCATATATCATATCATATATCATATCATATATCATATCATATATCATATCATATATCATATCATATATCATATCATATATCATATCATATATCATATCATATATCATATCATATATCATATCATATATCATATCATATATCATATCATATATCATATCATATATCATATCATATATCATATCATATATCATATCATATATCATATCATATATCATATCATATATCATATCATATATCATATCATATATCATATCATATATCATATCATATATCATATCATATATCATATCATATATCATATCATATCATATCATATATCTCATATCATATCATATATCACATCATATCATATACCAGTATCTCATACATTTACCAGATCAAATATCTCACCTCATTATTTACCTCACCAACTGTTCACTACAATATCTCGGCAGACCAACTCTCCTGCTTACATGTAGTATCTAGCTATCTTGCCACGTGTCTGTTTCACCTAGGTTTGTAAATATGGCTCACAAAAGGAAGAAGAATGAAAAAACTCGTCGAAAAGAGAGACAAATAGCATACACGAAGGCAAAAAGCCAAACAACAAAAGTTCATGATTCAAATCTTGGGCATGTTAACTTGGCAGATCTCCAAGCCAGACAAACCACGTCATCTACTGCTGCATCATCCACTCACCGGACAATCACCACTCCTCGCCTTCAGATTCAGGGATCATTTCATCAGGGTTCTGAGTTTTTTTCAGATAACTCTGCAGGGAAACAGTGCACAGCTATGGCATATGTTGCAATACTATATTCATATGTCAAAGGTACAACCTCAGTGTGCACCAGTGACGTTGATAGTATACTTTGCATTGGAGATAACATATATTGTGCGGTTCCACATCAGCAAGATTACCTTGAGTATTCTGAACTTCCCTTAGCAGTCTCACTTAATTCACTGAATAAATCAATAAAAGCTTCATTTGGGCCAGTCTTCTATGGTATACTGAATCAGATACATGATACTGGTGAAGACCTGGTGTCCCATTGCCTTCAGTCGGCTCTGTCAAAATCTCTCAAAAGCCAGTTGTATGTTGGGTGTCTGTTGATAGCTGCTGGGTTCACAATTTCTGTGTTCAGGCAATCTGAAAGGTATGTCTTGTTTGACTCCCACAGTCGGGATGTAGATGGTCATGTCACCGAAAATGGTGCTGCTGTGATGCTGTCCTTCACAAACATACAGGACATTGTACTTCATGTTCGTTCTCTCTACTCTTCAAATCTGTCTGCAGAATTCAATGTAGTTCCTGTCGCCATCAACTCTGTGTTACCAATACACCAACCTCCCCAATCAAGTGTTGGTACAAGCTGTACACATCATGAGGTAAAGTCACAAGCAAACAACCTCATGGCAACTTACTTCATGGATCAAGAAAGGAAGAGAAAACTGTCCAAACGAATGTTGTATAAAACAGATGCTCATGTTACTTCTGCTGGAGCGAGCAAAACAAGGAAGAAGAAACCCACATACCAGTCCAATGCCACTTACAGAGAAGAGAAAAAGAAGGCACAGAAGAAAAAATATCACTCTGATATTGACTGGAGGGAAAAACAGAGGCAGTCAGTAAATAGAAGTTACAACTATGATGCTGGCTATAGAGAAATGAAGAAGGAAGCATTGAAAACAAGATACAACCAAGATGCTGAATACAAGAAAAAGAAGAAGCAGGCATTGAAAACAAGGTACCACCAAGATGCTGAATATAAGGAAAAGAAGAAGACTTGTGATGCCAAGATTATGGAAAAAAACCAGCAGAGGGAAAAGAAAAAGTATCGCAGCAATGTAGATTACAAGGAAAAGAAAAAGGTAGCACAGAAAAGGAGGTATCAGAATGATGATTCATACCGAGAACACAAATGTGCAAAGCGTAGAAAATGTAACAAAGATGCTGGTGAGAAACTAACAGTTGACCATGCAATTGAAAGATTTCTCAATGCAGTGAAAAGTGGTCCAGAGTATGTATGCACTGTATGTCATCGCTTGCTCTTTTCCAACCAAGTTGTTCAGTGCAATAGAAGCGTTTACTCTGCCACCCCTGCAAATGAGATAAATTCCAATATGTGTCTGACTGGTGAGTACATCCGCGATTCATGTCACTGTGGTGCAGTAACTGATTCTGCTTCCTCTGAACTTTCAACCAACACTTGTGACAAATGCATGAAAGAGTGGATATGTCATGCTTGTCATAATTCATTGAAAAATGGCAAAGTTCCTTCATTATCTGTAGCCAATGGATTGCGACTAGATTACATTCCCAAAGAAATGCATGACCTCAATTTCTTAGAAAGGCAGCTCCTTGCTCTGCATATTCCATTTGCAAAAATGTTTTCCCTCCCTAGAGGTGGTCAGAAGGGTGTTACTGGTCCAGTCATTTGTGTTCCTTCAAATGTCAGCCAGACTATTGATGCCCTCCCTAGGCAAATGAATGAGTCTGCTTTCATCCAAGTAAAATTGAAAAGGAAATTGGAATACAGGGGATATATGTGTCATACCAATTGGTTCGCCCAAATAAATTGCAGACAGCTCTACAGTTTCTTGTAGCTAACAATGAACTTTACAAACAGGTACATGTAAATAACACCTGGGAAGATGAGAATTATGCATCAAATGAAGACATAATCTCAATCACTCAACAACAATGCGACAACAATAACAGTAGATGTAACTCAGACGAACGAAGTCAGAATAAGTCTCATAACAATCCTATTGATGAACCTGAGATCAGTATCTCTGACGATAGTAGTCATTCTACCTGTGCAACAATTCCATGTCACATGGATGGAAATGTGACAGAGTCCTCAGACTTGCAAACAGAGCAAGATAAAAATCTTTCACAAACAAATGCCACTGGTATGGAGGATTCTCCAGTTAGTAATGAAAGTACCTCGACCAAAGAAGTCACAGATCAAATGCAAAGCAACTACATGATGCCACTTGACACATGTTTACAGCCAGTTGACATAGCTCAAGAGGTCTTGGACCAACAAACTGTTTACTGTGTAGCACCTGCTCAGGGCAATCGTCCTATTTCAATACTGAATGTCAAAGATGTTGAAGCAATGTCTTTCCCTCAGCAATTCCCATATGGAAGAAATCATTACAACACAGACAGACTTGTCAAAATTGGCTTGAATCCATACTTCAATGCAAGGCTTTTTAATGTCGACTCAAGATTTTCATCTGACAATTCATATATTTTCTTTGCCCAATATATCAGTGAACTGAGCCAAATTCTCTCCAACATTTCCATTGCGATGAGAAAGGGCACTGCTCACACTCAGTCTGGCAAGAAAATCACAGCTAAAATGTTGACCAACAAAGATGCAGTGCGAGAAATCCTGATATCCGACAAGGGTTTTCGATTTCTACAGCCAGTTCGTGGAACGCCACCATACTGGGAACGCACTTTAAAGGATTTGTTTGCCATGATCAAACAAATTGGTATACCAACTTGGTTTGTCACATTCTCTGCTGCTGATCTTAGATGGCCTGAGATTCTCCATGCTCTCCTTCTGTCTTCATCAGATCCAAAAAGGAACATTGAAGATCTCTCATTCCAAGAGAAAAGCAAACTCCTCCAGGAGAATCCAGTCCTTGCTGCCAGAATGTTTGATCATCGTGTACATGTACTCTTTCATGAGTTGCTCTTGAGTAAAGCTGAACCACTTGGGAAAGTAGTTGATTTTTGCATACCTCCATGCATCTTGTAACTATTTGTTGACCGTTCATCATCAATCAACAATTTGGGAAACGTGCTGGCCGAATATCCAACCCGTCCCTGCCATAAATCCACCATGCTGTAATTATTTACTACCATGCTAGTAAATACTTATTTTCTACCATGGTAGTAAATAATTCTTACCTAGGTAATAATTCGTACTACCTTCCGTTTCCCGAAGTACGAATCATTACCTAGGTAATATTTATTTACTACCATGGTAGTAAATAATTATTACCTAGGTAAGAATTCGTACTTCCGTTTCCCGAAGTACGAATTATTTCCTAGGTAAGAATTCAATATTACTATGGTAGCATAAAGACATTTGATATGTTTATGATGGTAGTAAATAATTATTACCTAGGTAAAATTAAATATTACCATGGTAGTAAATAATTCTTACCTCGGTAATAATTATTTCTTACCATGGTAGAAAATATTTACTAGCATGGTAGTAAATAATTACAGCATGGTGGATTTATGGCAGGGACGACTTGCGATAGTCGAAATCATTGACAGAGCAAAAAGAATTGATATTATTAAGCTGCAGACATGACGTCGACGAATTTGAAACTGGTCTTTTTGCCCGTGTCGCACGGAAATAGAAGAATTTCACCGCGGGGTGAGAACGCAATACTTAGCTTTGCAGTGTTAAAACCATACGTGAGATGAAATGAGAGCCGATTTGGTGGAAAGGATTGAGAAGTAGATATTAAGGGTCCTCTTGGTTTGCAGAAAATGGCAAAGCCAACTAACATGCTTGGCACTGTGTAGGTGGAGTTGATGCGTTTCAATTGCCAACCTAGGCATGACTGATACCTTTCATTCCAGTGTATTTCATCATGCCAAGGCTGCCGTGGAATACCCTGAGAATTCTTCAATGCGCATCTGTAATTTCTACTTCTTCTGTAGATACAAACGTGGACATCTTTTGATTTGGCGCCCAGAATGCAAATGACATCCTCGTATTCTGTGAAAAATGATTCATCGCAATTGCCCATATCGTCAGTGACTTCCAATGTCACACCTGATGACAGAATTGCTGTCATAGTCAAGTCATCTAACGCTATTGACCTGAAACATGTACATATATTATATACCCCTATGTCGTATGACCTATGACGCCAAGTTTCAGTCCGATTCGATTCTTGGCTTGGCCACCAGGTGGCCAAAAGCAAAAACACAAAAGTGCAATAAAACCCTTTTTTAAAATATGAACGTAAAATGCGTTTTCGTCGAAGCGTTCTAAACCTAAAGCAACTTCGAATGTATGATTTTTCCTAAAGACATTGTTTTATCTTTTTAAAATACATTTTAGCGTAAAAACAGCTTTAAAAATATGGGCCATAGTGTTAATGTCAAAGGTGCACGACTATCACGACGGGTGTAGTGCCCAACACCCCTTTGGCTGCTCACACACCTTCCCTGACCTACGATCTGCCTTTGTTGCCAATTTATAGGACGGAAGGAATATTTGCATCAAAGGTCACAAGGTCAAGGCCAAAGGTCACATCGCGAAGGTTGCAGTGCGCGACGCACCTTCGACTGCTCACACACATTCCCTGAAAATGCTGACTCAAAATCTGCTTTCGTTGCAAAGTTATAGGCCGGAAGGGATATTTGTGTCAAAGGTCACAGGGTCAAGGTCAAAGGTCACATCGCGGCGGTTGCAGTGCGCGACACACCTTTGACTGCTCACACACCTTGCCTGAAAATACTAACCCAAAATATGGGTTCGTTGCAGAGTTACAGGCCCGAATGGACAGACTGACGGACGCACACACAGGGGTTTCTCGATAACCCTACCGAACCTTCGTTTGGTGGGATAATAAACTAACAAACTTGACAAACCTATGGGTGTGGTATATTGTTTCCTGTGCTGTATGTGGGTTACCTATCCCGCCAGATGTTTTTTTTTAGATCTGTACAAAATTTTGAGATTTGATATGGCAGTTGCACCCTGACCGGGATATCGGAGAATGAAACCGATTAACTCATCTGAAGTGAAAGTTTGGACCAACGAACATGGGGGTAGGACCTGCTTCGCACACACGCACGCACACCACATACAAAATCAACAAGATGACATTGTAAATGTCGTATGGTTCGCGATGTACAGGTGCTTCTACCGGTACCCAGTACATGAATGATACATTGATAGAGATCAAGGCACGTTGATAGAGATCAGAGAAAAAGGTACCGGTAAAAAAGGTACCGGTAAAAAGATACTAGGTAATAAAGGTACTTGGTAAAAAGGTACAGGTGAAAAAGGTACTGTATAAAAAAGGTACTACGTAATAAAGGTACTACATGTAGGTAAAAAAGGTACAGATAAAAGGAATTAACCTAAGTACGCCTAATATCAGGCCTCTGCCTCTACCTCTACTATACGCAGAGATATTTCAATATCAAGTTCGACCTTGACCTTGACCTCCCATCATCAAGGTCATTGCATAATCGAAATGGGCATCATCAATAACCTAAGTATGGGTGATATCATGCCTCTACCTCTACCACAGGCAGAGATATTTCAAATTACCAAGTTTGACCTTGACCTTGATCTCTGATCATCAAGGTCGTTGCATAATCGAAATGGGCATCATCATTAACCTAAATATGGGTGATATCATGCCTCTATCTCTACCACAGGCAGAGATATTTCAAATTATCAAGTTTGATATATCAAAATCTCATGATATTTTAATCACCCGGACACGTGAGGCTGAGAATTTTAACACAGTCCAGTCCTTGGATAAGCAGGCATGAACTAAGACTTGTTTCATGTTGCTCAGTTGACAATACGGCAAGTTATCTCAAAATATCAAATTTGTGATATTGATATCACCATGACCCCAACATCTCAGATCAAAAGTACAGTCCATTCGATTCCTAGGGTATGAAAACCTAAGGGTAGAACTTGTTTCTGTTGCTCTAGGTGTTAAAGGAGCTGAGTTATGGCATCGGATAAAAGCGTGACGGACAAAATATCAAGTCTGATATGTTGATTACATCATGATGGAGGCATCGGATGTTGAAAGTGATTAGCTCATTGGATTGCCCAGGTTGACAAACCTAGGTGTAGGACGTGTTACCAGAGCTGTAGCTGTTGAAGGAGATATAAAGGTGTGACAGACGGACACAGACAGACAGACATACTGTTGTAGGAACACTTGAGGGGTGCTGTACAAATGGGGTGCGGGGGTGTACATTTTGTACATGTGGGTAGCATCTTTTGTGTCCGAATTTCTGTGGGGTGTTTAATAATAATAATAATATAATAAATAGACAGACAGACAGACAGACAGACAGACAGACAGACAGACAGACACACACACACACACACCTAGACACACACACACACACAGACAGACACACACACACACACACAGACACCAGGACAAAAAACAATATGGTTCCCGATCTTAGTGATCGGGAACCATAATAACTTTATGCTTCCAGATCATGAAGATCAGGAACCATAATTAAGCCAAAATTTGTGAAATAAACTTTCTGTCTATTCTTGACCTTGAATTTCAGCGCGTTCTTTTGGTCAAGAAAGTATACATTTACAAGCAGTTACTAGTGAGCTGTTAAAGGGGGTGGTTCAACTAACCCAGTGGCTCAACTAACCCTCCCTTCCCCTACATGCATATCGGAACACGATTCTAAAGGTAGAGTATAATGAAATGGGACACGTTTTTTAAACACGAACATGTATACTGAAAATGAAATATAATATCTCGAACGAGAGAGTTCTACGGCGATACAGGGTACTGGCCTATCAGAGTAAAATTACTTAAAAAACGTTACAACTGGAGGCAATCAATAGACGCGATACATTTCAAAATATTCACATACCAGTATATAAATTACAAACGTGCAATACATTTCTATTCAAGACGAAAAAGTTTAGGCTGCGTGTTCTGGCAAGAGACTCATCTGATAAGTGCGTTTAGCGATTCCGAAGATATTGGTTTTCCTTCGATTCAATCATTGTTCACGTTTCGTTCATATTTCATGAGTTTCTGAAGACTAGAAATAATAGAGGTTACCTCCTAAGTTTTTCCCACTATGGATTCGAATGTGACGACACTGTTCCAACCGAGCTTTACAACATCAATTCATGTGTTAAAATGTCTCTCTGGATACAGATCGAAGGCCATCGACGGTCAGGTTCCCTACCTGAAATTCATTCTTCAGGGGCCGATAATGCTGCTGATCGTGCCTCTGGGCATCATCGGGAATACTTTGGCATTCGTAATCTTCGCGAAAGAAAGGCCTTACACGTCGAGATGCATCATATTCCAGGCTTTAGCCGTCGTTGACAGCGTCAATTTGATGATGGAATTTTTCCGTAATACCATGAAACGAATGCACTATTACGTCGTGTTGATGAATACCTTCATGGAATTTCAGAATTTAGCGTATGGATATATTTATTATATCCTTCTGTTTGCAAAGACTTCGTCTGTGTATTTTGTTGTGTACGTTGCAGTGGAGCGGTACATAGCAGTCTGCAGGCCATTACAGGCTGCCGCAGTTTGCACGAGACGCAACGCACATTTAGCTGTCGCTTGTGTACTGATCGGTTCATGTGTGTTCCGTGTCCCACTCATATTTGGTTATACAGTCAAGTACAAATACGACCCTTGTGTCGGAAGATTGCGTCCAAAAGAGTACCATTCCGAGTTGTACGATACTCCTGTATACAGGATCGGTTATATTTCTGTCCTGCCGGCTGTTGTAAACACTTTATTCCCCATGTCGATTCTTGCAGTAATTACCATTCGTGTGATAAGAACTCTCCGAAAGCGAAGTGATGACAAAATGAAGATCAATTCAGGCATCCGTAGAAGTCAGGCCGATACAGCTACAACAATGGTGTTGGGAGTTTTAATAACCTTTCTGGTCCTGGAGACACCAAAGGCTGTACATCATGTAGCGTCGTTTCTGACAATCGTATTTCCCTCGCAGGTAAAGAGAACAAATTTGTTCTATAATTTGTATTACATTTCCCATTTTTTCTCCCAACTAAATGCATTTGCAAATATTTTCATATACAGCGCGACGAATAGACAATTTAAAGCTGGTTTAAAAGGGTTATGTTGTATTTCGTCAAGTACCCGCAATTCCATCGGCAACTGACCGACAAATACAATGACAATCAAAGAGCTCAACAGAGTTACAAAGGTCCACATAAAATGAGCCAGATGTTTAACAGAAGTGTTTTCAGGTATTCTGGCCAAAGGTACTTAGTTGACCTCAGTCACTAAACTGTAATGCTGTGATCACAAAAGAATGTTGCACAACCCTTGGCAGCCAGTGTCATGGATGACTGGCTTTATCTCAGACCGTGAAAGAGCTATTGATTACGCCAACCCTAGGATAATCTAGTGTTGTGCAACACCACTCTCTGTTGGTAAATGTGATCTGGTCACATTCCTGAGCTCAACTAAAGCGACCCATACACGATTAATATTATTGCACAATATGAGGATCACAATGGGCAATATTATTGCCAATCTTTCTTCTACCCATCATGCGAAAAGCACACGACCACCCATTTGGGCCCATATTGTGCAATAATATTGTGCCGTGAATGGGCGGCTTAAGTACCTTTTGCCAGAACGATATGATAAACACTATAACAGAGTTCATCTATAGCGTTGAGTCCCACCGGCTACATGGTATTGGGTCACGTGGTCACCATAGTGAGCCATTATTTTCGTCCTTTATTTTTCCGCCGGAAAAAATTGCGCCTAAAGCCGGTGACAGACTAGCGCGACGCGGCGCGGAGCTAAGCGTTTTCTTTTGTATTCTCAGGCACCACTGAGCACCATGTGCAGTGGAGCGCAAAAACACAAAAGAAAACGCGTCGCTCCGCGTCGCGTACGCACTAGTCTGTCACCACTGATTTGTAATCCACCGCGCTATCCACTCGGTCAACGAGCCAGCTGACAGGGTCATGATTTATGTTTGTCATAGACGTAGGCCTTCGACTTACCCGTTATAATGCTACGAATAAGAGAAAACATGTGAAATCTTCCAACAAGTTCGGTGGCCGAATGGGGAAGACAGCGGGACAGAGATAACAAGGCGCGGGTTCGATTCCCAGCTGGGTCAAACTTTTTTCTTTGAAAAAAGTGTTCAGCAGGAGCTCACCAGAGGATGTTGGCACCTTGAAAGCTCGATGACAAATGAGGTGGCGCCCTCCTGACCTCGTGGGGCCTATCATGTTCTGAGCCTTCGTTTGAGGTATTTGCAGGGCGTTTGCAATTCTCTTGCTCGCCGCATGAGGGCTTTTTGTTCGTTCACGTCAGCTTTAAGTGACCATTTGTATCCATTTTTGATGTTATGGTTTGTGTGGGTCATTTTCTCGTGTCCAGCAGATAATGAGCTGAGAACATTAAGTGTGAGCAGTGCAATAAGGACGGCTTTGTCAGTTTTTGTTGCCGGTTTCATGAAGATGAGTTGGTCATGGTTTGCTGTGCATCACCGTACATGTTTGTGTGCTACCGTGCGCCAAGAGTGGTCGACAATGGAAAAATGTTGGACGTTTGGCAGACGCTAGTGCCTTCAAAGAACCATAAAATTGCACCCTGGTGGGGGCTCTCGTCTTAGTCTAGTAATCTGTTCACCGAGTTCGTTTCTCACCTGGATTGTAGTTCGTTTAGTAAGTAAACGAAGTCGAAAATCATTTCCTGTGTAAAACTAGTGCTGATATCATGGCGGCAGTGATTATAAGTTTATCGGGCTGTGATGCATTGTGGGATATGGCAAGAAGACCAAATGAACAATCTCCTGGATTTTCCTCCAATGAACGGCAAGTTCACTAAGACAGGTGTAGGGTCTGCTTTGATCAGTCTAAAAATGTCAGTGACCTACTAGTGACTGATAAGTAGATATACAGTTGGGGTTCATGTTAGCCTCTACCATGAATCTGGGTCATCGTGGCATCATGAGGCTGATTATTGATGAGTGGAGTGTATGTGCAATAACAAGCGTATTAAACTGATGGGGGTTTACAACTTTCGCGTCAGATCCCTGTGCTGTCCATGGCACTAGGAGCTGAATGTCCCGAATGGATTGAGCTCTTGTATCTATCAGTCAAGACCCCGCCCCACCCATCATTTTAACTGCTTATGTGACCCGTCACAGCAAAGGTAGGCGAATGTCGCTCTGAACTTGGCAGGTTGAGGCCAAATGTTTGTCAGTTTCAATATTGATATTGTCTGTCTATTGTGAAATATGAAATGATCTATTTCTTCCATTATCTCCTGGTGTCGTCTTAGTTCGTTGAGGCTCACCTTCTCAGTGACAATGCGCCTAGTTTCGCTTTGACGGATCACATATTGCTTCATCAACTCACGATCCACCCACCCAGGCCGGCAGTGTAGACAGACGGGTCATAATCGGCGAGCATAGTCTCGGTCACCCAACCGCTGTTTCGAATCTGGGAATCCATATTACAGTACTGTGCGGGGTACTGTGTAACGAAACGTCTAGCTGCGCAAGACCACACGCAGCATTGGGGATTCCCCGAACCTCGATACAGGATAATGCTATAATGTGTGGTTCTATACGTTACGCACGCCTGTAAATAAGGTTGCACTAAATTTCGGCAGAACTGGACGTGATTAGCTGTATCCTGTGCGACTTTAAGTTTTAATATCCATCCGGCTTCAGTTTCCACGAGTGAGCTGTTTAATTCCTATAGAGAAATCGTAGGACCGACAATCGTGTAAAGTACATGTACAACCGACCTTATGCCGTCAATGAGGAATCTGACTTGTGATCTTTGACACTATAATGGAGAAAGCTATGTGTAAGCTCTGAGGGCTCGCAACATCAGGAGGGAAACACGTTGTTTAACAAAACAACAGGAAGTCATTCTACATTGGCAAGTGGTAAAATGGATATGTGTGATGTGGTAAAATGGATACAGATAGAGTCCAACATGGCCTCCGGGGAACTCCTAACCCTAACCCTAACCCACCCTAGCCCTAACCCCAACATTCGCCATTCTACATACGGACAATTCCCCGGTCTCACTTTACAGTTTACAATGACACATCCGGATCTCAATACAGCCAGTCTCACTGAGGAGTTTTACTCTCGTACACTCAATACACTACACTATGAAGCTGCAAATTGCAGCGATAATCCTGTACAGCGCAACAAACGTGACAAATACATGTAATCCCTGCAGTTTGCAAGTGTATAGCTTTTTCCGTTTTCCCAAGGATCAAAACTAAGATTCCTCGAGTGACGAAAATGAGCAGCCCCTTTTCTAATGCCTGGTGTAAAATAAACATATATCATCAAAATTAAAATGAAGGCCCCGTTGTACACTGGGTTTAAAAATCCTCATCTTTTCGAATGTGACACCCGTCCAACATTTGTCCAAGCCAGTCTGTTGTCCTCGGCTGCTGCATGCGCGGCCATATCAGAAATTAGGGAGTTTTCCCAAAGCCCCCGAAACGTCAACGCGAACGCGTTAGCGTTTCGGGGGCTTTGCGAAAACTCCCTATTGTCTCAGCGCCCGTAGAGAAAGAGAGAAAAAAGACGAGGACGTAAGAGTTGCTCCTGCACCCAAACCGTGTTTGCATGGAGAGTGGGGCAAGTCTACGATCTCTTTTCGAAAACGGCACCCGCCCAATTCAGAGTGTTGTCCACGGCTGTTGCGTGCGCGGTCATCAGTAAAACTTACATCATCGTGTAGCTAAAATGAAGGCCCCGTTGTACACTGGGTTTAAAAATCCTCATCTTTTCGAATGTGACACCCGTCCAACATTTGTCCAGGCCAGTCTGTTGTCCTCGGCTGCTGCATGCGCGGCCATCTCAGCCATTAGGGAGTTTTCCCAAAGCCCCCGAAACGTCAACGCGAACGCGTTAGCGTTTCGGGGGCTTTGCGAAAACTCCCTATTGTCTCAGCGCTCGTAGAGAAAGAGAGAAAAAAGACGAGGACGTAAGAGTTGCTCCTGCACCCAAACCGTGTTTGCATGGAGAGTGGGGCAAGTCTACGGTCTCTTTTCGAAAACGGCACCCGCCCAATTCAGAGTGTTGTCCACGGCTGTTGCGTGCGCGGTCATCAGTAAAACTTACATCATCGTGTAGCAGATGAAATTTTCTTTTAAACTCATTCCTTTTTTTCTTAAAACTAATATATCCGATAGCGATAAGGACAACGTCATTTGTCTCATTCTTCCTGTAGAAAAATGTACGGGTAATCTTTTCATGACGCAACGTCAACACCTAAAATGACGTCAATGACGTCGTTTCGGTACAATCGCTCGCAGCGCCAACCTGTCGCGATAAACCGCAGGGCGAGTTCCTCATTATTTGTGTCGTGGGATTATATAAGTACGGTATTCCTACACGTACAAAAGATCCGACGTGAAACACACCCCGTTGATTGAACGAAAGCTTTTGAGTCCNAATCAGGAAACGTTCCACCGGTCACCTGACAATGTGCACGTGCTCAACACGCACAGGTCTTTCTTGGTCGCTCATGTAATCGGCAAGTGAATGTGTTTGCAACGAAGCGATCACTGAAGCGATTATGTAAAGAGACCAGTCGGAGAGACTTACCGCGCGACCAAATTGTGTAATTCAGTCGCGTAACAATCTGCCGCAAAGAGGAGACCAAAAGGTAAAAATGTTGAGTCGCTGGCCTGGTCGCAAGGCCGATCGCCCAGAAAATCGCTCGAAAAATCGCTAGTGTGCGGAGCCCTTTAAGGGCTCCGCACACTGGCGACTAAAATGGGGGCGACTGCCGATGCGACTACTACGTCGCCTGCGATAATTACCTTTGAGGTCGATCAATGATGTCATCCACGACATCACTCATCTTCCATGGAAGCATTTGTCACAAACGAGTCAACAAATACTAAAAAAACTAAAAATATGTTCAGTCGCCTCTGTGGTCGCAAGGCCGGTCGCCTAGAAAATCGCTCGAAAAATCGCCAGTCTGCGGAGCCCTTTAGACACAGGAAAGATAGACGTGTGTGATCATCGTGTGGGTAAATGTCAGAGATCAGGCAGCATACAGAAGGCAGGACAATAGTTTTATAGGCCTTTAACCTGTGTAATGCACGCCGTTTAGGCTAAACACCATTTTTGAATACGGCCCTATAATTTTGGGACGGCCCCTTAATATCGTCAGTTTCATTCCCCGTGGTACATGTATATTCTCTTGTAAATATCAACAGCCGTCAAATATTCCTTAGCACCAACAGGTATCTGTTTAGGCCTAAAAAGATGCAGCAAGGACCCGTCACTTCGCCAGAAGTTGTAATGACCAGTCACAGTATCTCTAACTGGCGGAGAAACCACTGTGTGTATCGTCAAAAAGATGGCGGTCTTGTCGATTCGGCTCTTTGCAAGGTCATGTTTGGGGGCGAAGTTCTGCTTGAACCAGACAACGTGCGGACCTGGGCCGCACATCAACAACAGCATGTCGGAGAAGGAGTCCAGGGCGAACACGATGTGGTTGCAGTGATTCAATTCTTCTCCCGCTCTGACTAGATATGCCATCGGTTGGTACATGTTGCTTTTGCGGAACGCAATGATACGCGGTGCGACAAGAGCGTATACATGAAAATCATGTCCCAGGATGATATTTTGGGTATTTGCTGGGATATCAGTGCCATTTTTAAGAACCAAACGAAGATTCCCCGTCCTGTTACTTTCGAACATGTCGTAAAGAGTTATTTTACAGCGATCAGCAATTGAACAGTGGACGACGACACTGTTAAAAACACCAACGCCAAATGTAATTTGCGGAGTAGCAGCGAAGCAGACATCTTGTCTGGGAATTGAAAACCCTCCAGAGAACACCCCGTTAATTGTGTTGTAAAATATAAAGTCACGTAATTCTGGTCGTGGATTACTAAAACATACCATGAACTCATGGTATAACTTTTCAGCCAAACATTTTACGTCCTTGTGACGAAATATTGCGAACGATGCCGTACACTGTATTTGCGACGCCCTCTTTCATAAATAAGAATTTGATGATATGGCGTCGTGTACGGCACTTCAGTCAACACTAACTTTCCCGAGCTCTGTTGGTAAGTCCATATATCGTGTTTTCGTGCACTTATCGGGGGCAGCAAGGGCATTCGTCCAGTATATACCAGACTGATTCTCCTAACGTCCTATTTTGAACGTAAAATCAAAGGTAGATTCAGCCATTAATGGCAGAAAAAACAATGGGCCTTTTTCTGCGCTAAGTAGGCCTATAAAGGTTAACATGGTCAGACTCAACGTGGTATATTTTTTGGTTTTGAAAAGTAGCTACTGTTTCAGCATAACTTGTAATTCGGTGCAATTTTAAGGATTTTTGTTCGATCATCTCCGCCTGAATACGACTGATCCCTTGATCGCTTCGCGGAGAACAACCAATCAGGTACGCCTCCAAAACATTCGACCGATTCCGAGTCCAAAATACAGTGAGACCTAGCGTCCAGTTTTGCGCTATCAGATTTCCGACCGGCACGGGGTCCGTCCGTCGCTTCTTTTTAGATGAACCGTCTCGCACACTACGAAGAATAAAGAACTCGCGAGAGATGGAGAGGACGTAAAACATGTAAAATTTCGTTCTTCCATCGACTTTTGATATGCATACTGATGACATGTCCTGGTCGTGGAGGAAGGTAATGGCGCTATTCAGTGACATCACGTAGACCAGTCCGTCGTCCGTGCGTCGCAGGATTATATCATACGTCCTGGTCATAATCACCCGCTGTCTGAGCGATCGGCAATAGAAAGTAATCATGGGCGATAATCCCCAGATTTCAAACAGCGGGCCTCCATTTCTGCGACTATAATTACATGTTTCGTTGTGAGGTATTAGAAGCCGCCCGACATAAGTTCCATTCAGTATATGATACAGAAGAAGTTTTCTGTCGATTTTAAACTGATATGAGGACAAGCGGGCAAGACGCCGAGACAGGCGTTTGATACGCAAGAAAAGGTAGAATTTACCCGACAGCACTTGGAATGTACATGTATAATCTGAGCGAAATATTGAGTAGTTAGCGGAAAGTCGGTACTTGTTTTGACTGCATGGCCTATAGACAAGGACCCTTAACCAAGGTACGGGGTGTTCGACATAAGATATCACCGCCCAAGGGCGTGTGCAGAGGAATCTAATGTCTATTTTTTTGTTTTTGTGCACTCGATGCCGAGGAAGGGAAGGTATAAATGGTAGCCGTTTGCTTAAATGGTAATTTTGCGTGAGTTTTTTTGTCTAGATATGGCGTCATTTAGAAACGAAGCAACCATTATGAAACATTAAAATGCAAGTAAAAATATCAAAACAAGCCTGGCGGCGTAAAAGGTTCACGTGGACAGAGTTTGAAATAAAGAATGTTCGCACAAACACAAATGCCTTCGATACGAGAACACAAGTGCTCAACCTGACACACTGAACAGTCAATTACTCCAAGGTCAAATGAAGTTGTCAAAGCAAAGTGCATTCGATTCAGGCCAAAACGCCGACTGAAAAACGTAAACAAAACAACACTTCCTCTTCATCATGATCGAACAGGCCTAACTCAGTACTCACACAAAAAGAGTGAGTGATAATCCACGGCTCGTCGTAATTGTCAACAAACGCTAAATGTATACCCCATCTTGCACCATGGCTAAAGATAACAATTTCTATATGTACATGCATCCACATGTGCTTCTCAACGTCGGGGCCACATCGAGGTCACACTAATTATACAAACCATGCTCGGCCGCCCTGGAGCCCGAGATGAATGTGTGACCCCTGGATTCTAGCCAACCAAAATCGTTTCTTAATTATGAAATCTCTAGAAAACCACAAAATGCCGAAAAAACGTATTAATCGCGAAATAATCGCTAAAATAAATAGCTGGGACAATTCTAGGCATAAAAACTAACATATCTCAGCTCATTGTCTTGAGATACGCTAATGCTTTAGTGCCGAAAAATCCGTTACGAGCTCAAATTGGACCCAATATAATGGTCACTTAAAGGGACTATAGGCCCACGTGAACCAATACATGGATTTATAGAGGATATAGGAAGAATGAAAGACGTTCATCACCGTTTTTTGAAACATCCTCGACCCTGGGTATTGGAATGCCTCTTCCTTTTCCATGCACGTTCCTCTTTTCTGGTTTAACTGGCACACAACCTGTTCATTCTCGGGTAATACATCGAATGTTGAGCATCTCTGTCGTTGCACGCACAGAACAGCACAAATCAAGACTGAGACAACGTGTTGATAGCCCATGTCAGGTGCTAAGATGCCCCAGTCAACCGCGACATTGGTATACCTACCATAAGAGTTGCTCTTCATTCTAACGTTCCGCCAAATGTCTGCTGCGCGAAATCATAATCATCGCTTGCTTGTTTGGCATTCTGACGTCAAGGTGACGTCATTGCAAAAACCGCAGAATCAGCATCAACTTATTTAACTTTCCCAGTTTCGGAGTTATCAGAGAGTGTGTCCTATGTTTATCCTGGATAATCCCACAGGGACTTTCTGTGGATAAGCTTTAAAGTCCCTGTGGATAATCCAAGCATGTGACGACTTCAAACAAGAGTAGACGACATAATCTAAGCTCCTTCAACAGACCGCCCCTTCTTCTGTATCCGTTCAGTATGTCATGAATATGAAATAGAAATCGGGTTTCTTTAGGTGAAAGACATTGTTTCCTACCAGATTCGAACCACGGACCCTCGCATGAGGCATCAATCGCCAGCACTAAGGGGCAGCACGCCTTAACCACTATGCCAAATCACCATCTTCAAAAAATGATGGTTCAATGGCCTATGTTAAACGAGGGCAGGCGTCCAGTATGTCAAATAGGTGATACAGAGATGCGCTACATCTTCGACTCAGTTAGGCTACATCATATACAAATAAGCCTACTGAAACCTGAAACATAATTTTGCCGTACAGGTCTACCTTTAATTCATCTCAGTAAAAAGAACGAAAAAGGAGCTTGAAAACACACGGCTTCTTGTACTTGACTCGGCGACTCGATGGCTCGATGACTCGAAGACCGCCAAAATTATCCAATGATTTTCAGCTGGTTACTTCTAAAATGTGGAATAAATCCATGGCGGAAGCGGATCGACTTAATGTCGCCAGTCACCGTTGCTACAGCATGGCGCACAGGAGCGACAAAATCAAGGCGACTGCCAAAACGACCAGAAATCTGATACATTTGACGCCATGTCTGCGGCAAATCGTCGTCCCAACCGACAGGTCGCTTTGTCGACCGACTAATCAGTTTCGTCGCCTACGTGATCGGTTCAGGTGGTCGTTGCATCATATGCGGACTATTAATGCTATGACCGACCATAACGATCGGTTTGAATGGTCTCTCGGCGACCGAAGATCCTGGCGACCAAAATTCAACATGTTGAACTTTGGTCGCCAAGGCCGATTATCCTCGCGACTTATCGGCCGACCAGGAAAAAGACCCGCAAACTAATGCGATGCGACCTGACGATGGTCTGTGGCCTAAGTCGCTCTGGGAGGTCGTCTGTCGTTTGCGGATTCTTCACAGAAATGGTCGTCAGTGTGGTCAGCGAGCGATGTCGCTAGCGATGGTCTCCTACGACGTCGCCAGCGATGGTCTCGTCGGCAGTCGCCTTGATTTTGTCGCTCGTGTGCGCCATGCTTAAGAATCAGGGCCCGTTTGCATGAACAAGCATACCAGGCCTAGTATCATAAGTTCCCTACTGAACTCCATACATGTCTATACATACTGTACGTATATCTCGCCTTCGATGATTTTGATCCTGCATGCATACAAAAACACGGAAAAAGACAGGGCTTCACGCACAACCACAATCATGCATTGTGTTCTGAAATGCGGAACTCGAATTAAAAGAAGGCATTCATCAATGAGGACCCGTGACGTGGCGCTGACGAACAACTGAGTTAAAAGTATGACGTCGTAAGTCAAACCAACGTTATTTGCCATTTAATTCTGAAACTAGACCCTACTTCTAGCCCTAAATATACCTGAAGTAATCCACTGAATTTTACACGTCCTCCATCATCAAGTATAGGACTGACTCAATGTATCTGAGTACATGTATTTTCAAAAGAAAATTCAAACGGGAACATGATGAATTTCATCGATAAAATTGACTAGTATTTTAGCGTAAATAACAGACCGAAGAGCGACGTCATTGATTCTGAATGACGCATTTCACATAACGTCACGACGTCAATGACGTTTTCAACGTCGCAGCGCATGCGTTCTTGTGAAAAAAACTGACTTGTTGCCCAGCGCCTCCTTTTAGCACGCCGGTTCCCCATTGATATACAGGAAATTTAATTGGTCTTTTTCGCCTTTTTCGCGCCATCACGTCATCGCGTATCGAGCCGTCGAGTCATCGAGTCAAGTAAAACAAGCCAAAACCCACGACTGGCAACGCTCTGATTTCACACCTGAATTGATGGTTAACTTATAAATGTCGACCGCACATTCTGTGAAGGAAATTTGGCAGTGTTCGTCGATTCGTGAACCAGAAGCCACTCTGAAGAAATGATTCTATCTTTAAAGACCACTCCGCCTGTTTGAGGGTAGAAATAGTCTCGGCAGAGCACTGCAAAGGAGTGCACGTAAGCAGTCAGGGAGTGCTTGCTGCATGGAGCCTGTTTGAATGACAGTTTGACGTTATCGAGGTGCGGCTTGCCAAAATGGAAAATTCACTATCCTTGTCGATACTCTCTGCAGTTTTCCGATTCCACAACGACAAGTTCGTTCGGTCCGAAATTCAATGCTATTGTGTAATCTGCTGATCTGTTTCGATTTGTATTTGTGCTGAATAAAAGGTTTGATCGAATGAGCTATGAATTGTTTCTCAAAACAAAAGTATGACTCATGATCTACAAAGTATCCTCACTGGCGTCCATCAGGTGCCGTGTTGTGATCAGATGGGGAGAGCGATCTGGGGTGGTGTTCCCCAAGCGTAAGGAATTCCTTACAGCTTCGTTAGCCCATCGTAGAATACGCGACGCTGTTCCCGAAAGGCTCGTTATGGTTAACGCATTCGTTATTCTAATGAGAGGGTCAGAGCTATCGTTTGGCCATCCTTAAAAATAAAGGTATTGGAATAGCTGTGCCCGGTGTGGGTAATCAGTGCATTACGGGTATAATAGGCCTAATTATGTAATGGTACAAGTACTTTAGCCTCTCAGGGATTTCACTTATGCAATGTTGGTCTAAGCAATGCATAAAAAGATCTTGTTCTGTTGTGCTGACTGTCAGTTTGCAAGTGTAAATGGATGCAGGATGTGTAAAATGGCTGCTGCCTATTTACTTGTGCAGACAGGCAAAATCGACCGGACCGACGGAGGCAGGTGGCTCCCCGGAGATATGTTGTCAGAGGAGACCCTCTGGAAAACCAGACTGCCTATTTACTTGTGCATAACAGGCAAAATCATGAGCAATCGTAATTATTAGCTTAAAGCTGAACTAGATCGTTAAAAGCAGAGCACGGGAGGTTTTAAAAAATAAGCCGCGCCATCGCGCGGCTTAAATGTCAAACAAGTGCCCATCCGCCATGTTCCAAACGCCCGTCCGCCATGTTTTGAATGTCTCTCCAAACCCAAGAGACTTCCAATGTCCGTGGTGGCGCCAGCGTATTCCAAATCCAATCGGCCAAGGAGTCGCATCATGGCCTCGTATGAAAAGTACACGAACATTGTACACGGCAGTACATGAGGCATCAACGTGGGCATCACAATCACTGCAAACAAAACAAAATAAACATTAGTTAGAAGGATGAAACGATAAATAGGCTATAAGCAAGCATTACGAAAATAAAAATTGAACTTTCATGGTACATTCGGACTGGGAGCGGGCCGGAAATTTCCATACGCCAACATTGTTAGAATGAAACAAAGAAGGGCGAGGCCAGGGCCAGTTGAATCGACGCCCTCTTTCATAAATAAGAATTTGATGATATGGCGTCGTGTACGGCACTTTAGTCAACACTAACTTTCCCGAGCTCTGTTGGTAAGTCCATATATCGTGTTTTCCTGCACTTATCGGGGGCAGCAAGGGGATTCGTCCAGTACATACAAGACTGATTCGTCTAACGTCCTATTTTGAATGTAAAATCAAAGGTAGATTCAGCCATTAATGGCAGAAAAAACAATGGGCCTTTTTCTTCGCTAAGTAGGCCTAAAAAGGTTAACATGGTCAGACTCAACGTGGTATATTTTTTGGTTTTGAAAAGTAGCTACTGTTTCAGCATAACTTGTAATTCGGTGCAATTTTAAGGATTTTTGTCCGATCATCTCCGCCTGAATGCGACTGATGCCTTGATCGCTTCGCGGAGAACAACCAATCTGATACGCCTCCAAAACATTCGACCGTTTCCGAGTCCAATATACAGTGAGACCTAGCGTCCAGTTTTGCGCTACCACATTTCCGACCGGCACGGGGTCCGTCCGTCGCTGCTTTTTAGATGAACCGTCTCGCACATTGTGAAGAATAAAGTACTCTCGAGAGATGGAGAGGACGTAAAATTTCGTTCTTCCATCGACTTTTGATATACACACTGATGACATGTCCTGGTCGTGGACGAAGGTGGTGGCGCTTTTGAGCGACATCACGTAGTCCAGTCCGTCGTCCGTGCGTCTCAGGATTATATCATACGTCCTGACCATAGTCACCCGCTGTCTCAGCGATCGGCAATGGAAAGTAATCATGGGCGATAAGCCCCAGATTTCAAACAGCGGGCGTCCATGTCTGCAACCATAATTACATGTTTCGTTGTGAGGTATTAGAAGCCGCCCGACATAAGTTCCATTCAGTACATGATATAGAAGAATTTTTCTGTCGATTTTAAACTGATATGAGGACAAGCGGGCAAGACGCCGAGACAGGCGTTTGATACGCAAGAAAAGGTAGAATTTACCCGACAGCACTCGACATGTATAATCTGAGCGAAATATTGAGTAGTTGCCGTTAAGTCGGTACTTGTTTTGACTGTATGGCCTGTAGACAAGGACCCTTAACCAAGGTACGGGGTGTTCGACATAAGATACCACCGCCCAAGGGCGTGTGCAGAGGAATCTAATGTCAATTTTTTTGTTTTTGTGAACTCGATGCCGAGGAAGGGAAGGTACAAATGGTAGCCGTTTGCTTAAATGGTAATTTTGCGCGACTTTTTTTGTCTAGATATGGCGTCATTTAGAAACGAAGCAACCATTATAACATTAAAATGCAAGTAAAAATATCAAAATACATGGATTTATAGAGGATATAGGAAGAATGAAAGACGTTCATCACCGTTTTTTGAAACATCCTCGACCCTGGGTATTGGAACGCCTCTTCCTTTTCCGTGCACGTTCCTCTTTTCTGGTTTAACTGGCACACAACCTGTTCATTCTCGGGTAATACATCGAATGTTGAGCATCTCTGTCGTTGGACGCACAGAACAGCACAAACCAAGACTGAGACAACGTGTTGATAGCCCATGTCAGGTGCTGAGATGCCCCAGTCAACCGCGACATTGGTATACCTACCATAAGAGTTGCTCCTCATTCTAACGTTCCGCCAAATGTCTGCTGCGCGAAATCATAATCATCGCTTGGTTGTTTGGCATTCTGACGTCAAGGTGACGTCATTGCAAAAACCGCAGAATCAGCATCAACTTATTTAACTTTCCCAGTTTCGGAGTTATCAGACAGTGTGTCCTATGTTTATCCTGGATAATCCCACAGGGACTTCCTGTGGATAAGCTTTAAAGTCCCTGTGGATAATCCAAGCATGTGACGACGACATAATCTAAGCTCCTTCAACAGACCGCCCCTTCTTCTGTATCCGTTCAGTATGTCATAAATATGAAATAGAAATCGGGTTTCTTTAGGTGAAAGACATTGTTTCCTACCAGATTCGAACCCACGGACCCTCGCATGAGGCATCAATCGCCAGCACGCCTTAACCACTAGGCCAAATCACCATCTTCAAAAAACGATTGTTCAATGACCTATGTTAAACGAGGGCAGGCGTCCAGTATGTCAAATAGGTGATACAGAGATGCGCTACATCTCCCGGGCTACATCTTCGACTCAGTTAAGCTACATCATATAAAATAAGCCTACTGAAACACAATTTTGCCGTACAAGCCTACCTTTAATTCATTTCAGTCAAAGGGACGAAAAAGGAGCTTAAAAACTTCTAAAAACTTCTAAAATGTGGAATAAATCCATGGCGGAAGCGGATCGACTTATTAGGGACCTTAAGATCCGTCACGTCGCCGTCCCCGTCCCCGTCGTGATCCCATTTCTGCGTCCTACGTCATCAATTGGTGGGGATTCCCCCGCGTGGACGACGTCACGGCGGACTGTAATACGGCGTGGAAGCTCTGACGACGTGAGTCAATTTCCAACTCTCCGTCGTGAATTTTGACCAGTTTACTATCGAATTTCGGGTATATTTAAGGCATATACTTTTGCTTAAAGTCTCCCAGCGTGTGGACAACACGTTTATTTACTCAATCTTTGAACAGATTCACGACAATCGATGGTTTTATTGATGCCCCAAAAACTGTTCCGTGTTCAGGAATCAGGAGTGCATGACGCCATGACGCCGTGACGTTGTTTTCCCGCGACGGGGACGGGGACGGGGACGTGACGGATCTTAAGGTCTCTAATGTCGCCAGTCACGAGCGACAAAATCAAGGCGACTGCCGACAAGACTGCCAAAACGACCAGAAATCTGATACATGTGACCCCATGTCTGCGGCAAATCGTCGTCCCAACCGACAGGTCGCTTTGGTCGACCGACTAATCAGTTTCGTCGCCTACTACGTGATCGGTTCAGGTGCAATCTCGTTCCCAGATCTACCTCATCCGAAGGTATCTCTGGCAAGGGCTACGACCTGACCAAAATTTCTGGTCAACCGCTGGCAGCGTGCCAAAATGTTTGTTTCACACAATATTTCGTTCTTCGATGGCTGAAAAACATTATATATGCCTAAAAGGCCATTTAATACTCCCAAAACACGAAGTTGTTTGAGTATTAGAGCAATTTCAAACGAATAGTTAGCATGGTTTGTTGCGAACATCATCGCGGCCTCGGCGTGATTCGCCTCAAAATTAGTAGATTGCGCATGCGCAGTATTCCTGAAGTCGTCAGCCCTTTCCAGTGGTGTTGTAGGAACGTAAACCCACTGGGGACGAGTTTGGTTCAGGTGGTCGTTGCATCATATGCGGACTATTTATGCTATGACCGACCATAACGATCGGTTTGAATGGTCTCTCGGCGACCGAAGATCCTGGCGACCAAAATTCAACATGTTGAACTTTGGTCGCCAAGGCCGATTATCCTCGCGACTTATCGGCCGACCAGGAAAAAGATCCGCAAACTAATGCGATGCGACCTGACGATGGTCTGTGGCCTAAGTCGCTCTGGGAGGTCGTCTGTCGTTTGCGGATTCTTCACAGAAATGGTCGCCAGCGATGGTCTCCTACGACGTCGCCAGCGATGGTCTCGTCGGCAGTCGCCTTGATTTTGTCGCTCGTGTGCGCCATGCTTAAGAATCAGGGCCGGTGTAACGTTTTTCAGTGTTCCCCATCTGCGAGTGTTCCCCTGCTATTGTCTGACGGAATAAGCCGCGGCTCGACAATGGAGGACACAGAGAGAAACGTGTCGATCTATCTGCCAGTGTTTCCAGAACAATAGGGGGAACACTGACACACGGAAACACTGGAAAACTTTACACCTGTTTGCATGAACAAGCATACCAGGCCTAGTATCATAAGTTCCCTACTGAACTCCATACATGTCTATACATACTGAAGGCATTCATCAATGAGGACCCGTGACGTGGCGCTGACGAACAACTCAGTTAAAAGTATGACGTCGTAAGTCAAACCAACGTTATTTGCCATTTAATTCTGAAACTAGANTGGTTGTCACTCGAGGAGTGCTTCAATATACACCACAGCAAACAAATCTGTCATTTTACATCTCAGCAGAGCCGGTAATGGTGTAATGTAACAAGATGTCCCAAAGAAAATAAACCTCTATCAATAGCAATGGAAGAAGCAGAAAACATTTCTTTTAGGCCTATTATGTGTAGGCCTATTTCTCCTTTTCATCAGCCACAGGGGATCCCGCAGTGGCACAAAATGAAAAACAACGGAAAGAGTGGGCCTTTAAGGCGAACTGGTCGTGCCAGTCAAGGTGTCTGAATAGAGAATCAAACGCCGCCATCTTGAATCAATTACAGTACTCGCATCGAGAATTATTGCGTACTAAGAACATATTCGCGCAACTGCTGTGGCTTTGCTGCTTTCGAATTAGCATTTTTGAACACGGCCGACTACAAATCAAGGCTGAGCTTGGGATATAAATCCGCTAAAATACGAAATTTGTAATTTTGAAATTGTGAATTTCGTGGGCCACGAAATTATTCTCAGTGACATTTTTCACTGTCGCGGCTGATTCCCTTTAAGAGCTGAACCAACTCTGCCTTATATTCTGAAGAATCTTTTTGAAAATTCCAAACCTGTTTGGATTGGGATGCCCTTTCTCCACCTTTATATCAATTAAGTTTCATTGAATTCTTATACTTTTATCAAATGTTTAGACCTAATGACGTTATACAATACTTTCGCTCGCCTTTCAAATTTTTAGTTTTATACCAATATAAATCAGTCAATATAATTAGCAATATAATTAGCTTTTATACAATATTAATTATATTAATTATATTAATTAGCCTTGGAGGAGATGTTACTGAGATTCGTACGGATTCATAGCCGATCAAAGGGCGTCAATTATGCCTTTTTCTTCCTTTTGAATAGAAGTTAATCAAATTTCCAGCTGGGGCCGATTTCGGAAGACGTCGCCCTGAGCAGCTGCGCGTCATATCATAATTGAAGAAAAAAAGTGCCGGTCGCGAATGAGTGGGTATCATAAAGGAATCAAACATAAAGGTTTAACTGCGAACGATGAAGTAACTGAGGGATACAATTCATGTGTTGCCACCAGATGTCTCTCAGTGCCTGAATTTTGGCTTTACGTAATAGGCACGAGCTTCAACTTTTTTATGGTAGTGGGGGACATGAATCTGTCAACTTGATGCCTTGAATTCCATTTCTGAGGATAAAAAAGCTATTTTCGGCACAATTAGTGTTCCATGTGCAGATGTACGTTTATTAGCCTATTCAAATGTACACAGATGACCCTGGGCTCTCATCGTTCGTGGGGTTCTTATTAATTCAATCATTTTGTATCATAAGATCAACTAGTCTGAATTCAACAAAATTTGCACTAAACATGCACAAGGGTCCTGCCTATCGTATGGAAGAGTCGGAATGCAAATCTGTTGAGGTTTAAAGGGATACTGTCCACATTTATAAAATGCAAAATTTGTAAGTTGAACCGTTATGTTTGATTCCTTAAAGGTATGTCACACTGAGGTAGTTTTCAAAACGTCCTGTCCCGTCCTATAAAAATCGTAAAACGGGCTAGAACGTGTAATGTTGGCCAAGTAATGTCTCGAAGTGCTGGAGCACCCTTCCCGTCCAAGCCCGTCCATGAAGTTCGTAAAAAGACCGTAAAAAGGTGCCACTACGTCCACTTCGTTCGCACACAGTTTGAGCCCGTTCGGCAACATTTTCAAGAACGTACTGAGAACTAGCTCAGTGTGATGGGGGTATTATGATGGTATGTTCACCATCTCGACGAGATCCAGAATCATTCTTGATTCCAAACAGTTATGCCTGGTATTGAAATATACAGGAAGCAACTTGCATATCGGGACATGAGCGGCATATTAGATCAGGAGAACCTATCGAGGACTCACAATGAAATAATTCCGCGGCGGGCGAAACGCAGCGGAACTCCGCCGTTTTCTATTCAAGTAATTTTCTCATATTAGCCGAGTCAGAAGTTATCATTTCTTGACTATTATTCGTGATTTCTCCACTATTCATGCTTTATCAATGCCTCGTTTGCTCCTCATTTAACCCCCATAGATAAAAATGGAAAATATGTATTTATACAGCTGTGGGGTCCCCCGGTCTCATTACCGTAATAAGACCGAACAAGAAGACAGCCGAGATGCCCGGCAGTGCGCGAATTTGTCCTACACTGATCAGATATAATATAAACATGGCGTACGCCGGATATGTAATCTCGACGTCTATATTATGAATATTTGCTTAATGAATCTGATTTTATTTGAGAGAAACGAATTAGCCTCTGTCTTGATGGAAGCGGGGTAGACCCCGGGGTGACTAAGAGCAGCGGAAATACACAAGGAGTGACACGACTGCAATATGGCTGTTGACTCCTACACAAGCAGTGAGCACGAGTTTAATGAGCCAGGTAGCGTCGATACGCGCTCGGCGTTAAACTGCCGACGCTTGTTAATGAAGCAGACGACAAAAGAATCTTTGAGCAAAGGCGTAGGCGAAAAGACGCGATATTATTTTTCAGAATTGCGAAGAAATGATTTAATTGACGTCGCATTTAATTAATGCAATCGTCCTCACGGGTGCTTTTGAAATTTGCCCATGGGAATTTTAACTTTTATTGAATGAAGGATGCCTTTTCAATCGCCCGCTGGGATGCCTGATTTTATGAAATCATAAGCGATTCGATTCATTGTTGGAAATCGAGTTCAAGTGAGTTATAAGATGAAGCAGTTGTGATGATTGTGTTGCACCCTGAGAGCGAGAAAGCAACTGTCGCTGAATAGAAANGGGGGTCCTCCCCCACCAAAAAATTGAATATCTACATCCTCTCAGATGCATTTTCCCGACATCTGACACAACAATAACTTGGCTCGAAGAGGGATAATGACCTTTTGGAGGAAAAATTTGCTTTGTCCCTTTTGCTCTGGAGGGGGGCATTTGCCCCTGCCCCTCCCCCCGCTAGCTACCACTTAATGACGGTCCTAGAATTCAGGAATAACCCCGTAAAGCATTTGAATAAAAGCGATGTTTTATGCTCCAATCTTGTACCCATGGCTTTATTATGCCAACGAGAACAATTCTGTTGGTTTGTAAAAAATCCGAGCGCTTGGCTTTCATTATTAAGGCTTTGGAAATCGATTTTCCCACGCTTTCCAAAAATGAAACTATTTTTCTCCAGGCCCATTACGTCATAAGTGATGACGTCATCTCGACCCCCTTGTTCGGGCTGCTCAGAAGCATCTCGAAATGATACTGGATATCCATCGTCGGTCATGTGTAGATCAGGCGGAATTCACCACGAGCTGGCCGTGCAGTCATGCATTATAAAAACGTACACTTAGAAGGACACATTATCAGCACGTCATCATGACCAGTCACGTGATCCAAGTATGAACCTCAAAGGCATCTGTCCAGTCTCAAATCTCCCAAACTGCAACAAAAACGCAATCTCAGATCTGTCGATCTGCATTTGAAGCAGTCTCCGCGACACGGATCAATTGTTTCCAGCCTAATATCGGAAGAATGATTAACTGTCAATCACCGCGTCACCTGTCACATTTCTCAACAGTAATTGTTTATTGATTTTAAAATTGAAATTAAAACGCTTCGTATTCCAACAGCGGGAATTGTTCGCCCTGAAATTGGCAAAGTTTTCAATAATATTGCTTGAGTGCTATGATGTGACTCAGGTTACACGCGATATTGTGAGGATTCGCAAACCTGGCGAAACGCGAAGTACGAAATACGAAATTCAACTTGATTTCCAGGACCTAATGTATTTCTGGAGATGGTTGCTGCCACAAATGTCCCTGCTGCCAGCGCGTCTTTTAGTATATAATGTAAGACCGAGAGAGTTATGGTGCATCTTGAAATTTTAAATTTCCACTTCGTAGCTACAAAGTTGAAACGAAAGATACGTACACAGCTGACCCTGCGCTCTCATCGTTCGTGGGGTTCTCATTAATTCAGTCCTTTTGTATCATAAGATCAACTGGTCAGAATTCAACCAAATTTGCAGTAAACATGCAGAAGGGTCTTGCCTATCATATGGAAGAGTCAGAATGAAAATCTGTTGAGGTTTAAAGGGATACTGTCCACATTTATAATAACAATAATAATAATGCGAGTTCTTATATAGCGCATTTCCAGTTGAACTGCTCAATGCGCTTTACATTATTACCCCAGCTACATTGTATATACATGTAGGTCTGTTCATTCCAATTTCCTTTTCTCCACTCCCTGGGGAGTATTACAGTCCCGGCAGTCGATTTCAGCGCTCTTGGACTAACATTCACATAGACCATCACTACCAGCTAGGTACCCCTTTTACACCTGGGTGGGGTGAAGCAAGTGAGGCAAAGTGACTTGCTCAAGGTCACAAGTGAGCGTGTTTATTTTTCTTGGTCAGGGCTGGGAATCGAACCAGGTGTGATAGAATCTAATGCCCCCGTCTTTCTGATGTCCCCCTGCATTGTTCGTCACATGATTAAGGGTCTTGGTCTCTCTAGAGTCCTATTCAATGGTGTCGCTTAATCCGTAAATTTATTGTTGGGGGACATCACATATCGGTGGACATTACTATTACACCGGGACCGCCCTCTGATCAGAAGTCCGTCTCGCTAACCACTAGACCACGCCGCTCCTTCAGCATTATAAAATGCTGAATTTGTCAGTTGAACCATTATGCTTTGAGGCATAGTAGCAGGACTGTATGTAGTCAGTTTCGTGAGCACAAAATCCAACGTATGACGCATTGAGTGAGACCCCCAAAATGGATTGCACACTGTACGTTACAAATAACAGTATTGATAATAATGAGATTTTCAGTACCCTGGGGTATGTCGATCAGAGACGCAAGCCCCGTCTCTCTACCACCTTAGTACCGCCATCTCCAGCGAACCTCGCGCCAATTGGAAACCCACATTCATTACTTCCAATCCACTTCTTATCAAAATGAACAGCGAAAATCATTTTATACAACAACCTACAATGTATTATTAATTTCTTATCATTCCCAATCCTACGCGACAGATGTCAAAAGAAGATTTTCTCCGACCAATTTCCTGTGAAAAGATGATCACATGACACATTTTTGCTGCGGACCTGCCCAGGCCGACACTCCATGACAAATGGAAATGATCTGCGTTATTAATATGGCGATATGATTGGTCTTTAATGGCTAATGACTGATGTATCAAATGCTCCCATCTGTCCTGTCACATTGCTAACAGGCTATTATTGCAGTTAATAATATCAGAAGACTGACTGGCTTGTCACACAGCCGAGTGAATCCGGGATCCTCCCACGTATCGATCGGTTATGATATTAATATTGCCGTCTGCGAGATTCTGATATCATAAGCAGAGGACCCGCCCGTGAATTCCGTGGGAGGAGTTTGGTGGCGCTTTTTTCACAACCTCGTCGCGTTCCGACAACCTCGTCGCGTTCCGACGGAGGAGAGATCCGGAAACGAGGCTGGTTTGCTCCGACGTGGCTCGGTACATTAGCAGAAGTAGCAAAGCCTGTTTGAACGTCCACTTTAGTCCGTCGGATTTGGATATATTGAACGTAAAGGTATTGTCACACTGAAGTAGTTCTCAAAACGTCCTGCCCCGTCCTAAAAAATCGTAAAACAGGCTAGAACGTGTGACCTTGAGCAAGTCACTTTGCCTCACTTGCTTCACCCCACCCAGGTGTAAAAGGGAACCTGGCTGGTAGTGATGGTCTATGTGAATGTTAGTCCAAGAGCGCTGAAATCGGCTGCCGGGACTGTAATACTCCCCAGGGAGTGGAGAAATGAAATTGGAATGAAAAGACCTATAGCTGGGGTAATAATTGTGAAGTGCCTTGACACTTAAATGTAAAAGGCACTATAGGCCCACGCATTATTATTATTCTTATAACGTTGGCCAGATAATGCCTCGAAGTTAAATGTTTTAACGTTTTATGTAAAGCGCCTTAGAGCCTTTAGGAATAAGGCGCTATATAAATTTTGTATAATATATAATATATAAATTCTGGAGCACCCTTCCCGTCCGAGCCCGTCCATGAAGTTCATAATATGACTGTAAAAAGTTGCTACTGCGTCCACTCTGTACGCACACCGTTTGAGCCCGTTCGGCAATATTTTCAAGAACGTACTGAGAACAAGCCCAGTGTGATTGGGGCATAATAAGAAACACGATTCGATCCTGATGTACATATAGGCTACCAAAACCTATAAGTCTTATATCTTTTATGCCCACCCACCAAACCATCTGAAAATAGTCCCGGAGCCATGTCGTTCTACATTTTAGCCGGAGTTTCCACGTTGGAATGATGGAGCTTGAAGACGACTTATGTGTGAGAAGCCGTGAAAATCTAGCTGCCGCTGCGTTCATCGGTCGGAGAACCATGGAACAAACAACACCGGGTACCAGGTAAAGCTGGTTTCTATTGTGCAATGAGCCCTCTGGTGGTGAAATTTGGTAAAACAGGAAAAGCCGTCCAACTAAGAGGGCAAAATTTAAAAAAGACTAATCCGTATATTGATTACTACACAGTTCGTGAGAAAATGTTATCGTACCTAATCTCCTCAAGTTTTTTTAGGCTCAAATTTCCTTGTTGGTCTGTTGCCAAATGGAGCATTCGGACCCGCGGGTCTTGCCGAGAATCCAGCCTCGGCGTCTCCACAATGGCTACGACGGTCTCGGATGACGGGGCTAATATTATGATCAGCTTGAGAAGGCGAAACAATAACTCTACACTAAATACACCAATTAACTCCCCTTCGAGTGATAACAACTTGAGAAATGCACAGGTTTCTTTGCGAATATTGTGTCATATCATGTGACAGTGGGGTAGTTTTGCTAATCCGCTCTAGAATCGTTGACTTTTGCTGTGGGGTATTGTGCCCCGGGAGCTGAGCCCGTCTGCTTCTCAATTCCAATAATATCGCCCCTAAGCCTGCATTGTGATTCGATAACAACTTTATATGAAGTTGAGAGATGATGTCGACTTGTTAGATAATTCTGGATGCAAGGAATTAGAAATGTAACGCGAAACGTGGTAGATAACTTTATACCATCGTCACTCAGGATATCGACGGAGAAAGTGACGTTATGTTTATAATGCAAAACTAAAAAAAGTGCTTTATCGAGAACATAATGATGGGGCCTTTGAGTACTTGTTCTTGAAGATTAGCACTAATTATTCTACCCTTTCCATTATCATATACAAAGATGCAGCGCTTTTTTCTAACAGCGTCGGGTGATCAGCTAATATGTTATTACATATCAAGTCGTATTCCAAAGGGGAAAGATTAGACGAATGAAAAACTATATATACATTCACTTGATGTATGGGCGTCTTGGATGCGATCAAAAATGTTGAATGTCACCAGGTCTTAGGTTATCACTTTCTGAAGGTTAGGGGCCTATTGCAAAAGAAGTGATTAAAAAGGGGATTAAGTCTGCTGTCTCCCTATTTTTAACATACTCATCTTTGTCAAAGTACAAGTAGTTTCAAGTTAAGGTTCCTTGAAAAAATCAAGTCGTCTTGCCATTTCTCTCTCCAAGAGAGAGGCAAAAAGCGTTCGCCTTTGATTTTTCATAATAATACATGTAGTGAGGTTTCGCAAATCTGACGAAACACGAAGTACGAAATACGAAATTGGACTTCATTTCCATGACGTATCTATTTCAGGAGATGGTTGGTACCACAAATATCGCCTGCTGCAAGAGCGTCTTTTAGCGGGGAGCGTACCTATGTGTCCCAGGTTCTATGTGTCCCGGGTCCTTTGCGTCCCGGGTTCTATGCGTCCCTAAAGACAGTTATTTGTATGCAGGGTTCTATGTGTCCCGGGTTCTATGTGTCCCCAGTTCCATGCGTCTGTCTCAATTATGATTGACTACCGAAAAATTAAAGGGCCTCTAGAGGCAGCTTGTTATTAGGCTACTATCATTACTGCAACAACATGTGGCGCTAGTAACCATGAACTCATGATTTGTGGATCAAATGTTGACAGTGATGAAATTTTACTTAAAAAACGATTCCCAAGTTGCATCCCCATGCCACCAATTCTGTGTTAGTAATCATATCAATATGCACTAAAAAGCTGCCTCTAGAGGCCCTTTAATAAAAAACCTATGTTGCAATACTTATGATCAGTGTGTGTACATTAAGAAGTCATGAGCATATGACAATGCTCTCGGCAGTGACCCTATGTGCAGAGCCAATGTCTCAGATTAGATTTGCACATCCATCG
>NMRB01000437.1:104747-115291 GCA_002633025.1 Notospermus geniculatus | reverse complement strand
TTGCAGAGGTTAGGCATTTGAACCAAAAATCTAAAATACATTTTTTTGTAGAAAAGGATTAAAACAATTAACTCTATCACACAACATTGTAAGCATTTTACGTGACATAGGCCCAGGTGAAATTCTGCGGTGAAATAATGAGTATTCCTTGTCTTTCTGGGCCTCTGAAATCTGGCATTGTCTCCCTAATTAGTAATGAGCAATGCAATTATTTTTGTGTCATCATAATTGTTAATCATTCAGTAAGAAGCATCATCTGTGCGAGTTTCAAGGAAATCGAAGCAGTAGTTTCAGAGTTATGCCGAACTTGTAACAACCCTTAATTTCTGCCCAGCCCCTTTTCGACCCCAACCGGGATCTTCCTGAGGCACTTTCTATAGTAAGGCACTAGAAAGTGCCTGAGGAAGACCCCGGTAGGGGTCGAAAATTTGCGAAATTCGGAGACGCCTGTCCGTATTATATCAGAATGAACGACACGATGTCGAAGTCGAAAATAAATGGACTGAAGAAGCACCATGTGAATGTAGTTCCCCTCTATGTTTTCCCGTAAATGGCACAAACACATTCTGTTCTAGAATATACTCGGTGAGAGATTGTCCGACGACGATGTGCACTTGGACTCGACATTCTGGCCGCAGAGGACCTACTTTAGGATGGACGGTGGCAGGTGCCCCCATGCCTGTCGTGGCGTCCAAGTTAAGTACCTCCGACTGGTTGTCGAAAAGTCGGTATCAGCAAAGGCACCGCGGTTCGAGGGGCTAGAGATCGACGTGTGTTTCAATAATGATACTTGTAAGTATTCCATGAAGTCTTTGACAGTGACATGGTGCCTCCTGTACCGGATGTAATATAGCAGTTTGAATCCTTTCCATGACCCAAAGCAATGGCTGCCGCGGCGAGGCCGAGGAAACCACCACATGTGTGTCTGTATCCCTCCATACCATGTCCTTCTAAATGTCACCGACAAGTCTTGGTGTAAGGTTTAGCCTATCTTATTTTCTTTGTTAGCACTATCTGTTTCGTCTGTTTTCAGCTCCTGTACCCACTGTTGAGTGCAAAAGTACAGCGAATGGATATTCGTACAGCGGTCACGAGAACAATTCGTCCACCGGCTTGCCGTGCCGTCCCTGGAAAGACTCGCCCTACTGGGGGAACTTCATGTTCCCCGATGGTACCGTAGAGGAAGCATCCTCGTACTGCAGACACCCTGACACCTATCACAAACATCCGAGAGGGCCTTGGTGCTTTACGGAGTATGGAGACCAGTACTGCAACATACCTGCTTGTTGAGGCAAATATGATACTCACATGAATTACAATGACATTGTTGTTGGTTTATCTATTGCAATGCATTGACCCCTTATGGCCATTTCTTATTTATAACAGTGCACTAAAGACGATAGCATGTTCAGCATCTCCATTCGGAGGCATCTAAAAGAATAGAATGAAGTGAAAAATCCATATCTCGGACGCTCAAACATTCATAGATATTTGATAAGTATGGAGATCTGTTTACCTTAAAGCGAATGGCTCGCGGGGTTTGTTGTGGCACCATGACAGTTGGTCATCGATATCAAGCACCATTTTGAGAAAAAGGCAAAAGAAGGATTTTAGTTTAATGGGAAATGCATTAGACAGCCAAACTTCGGAGGCGTATTCTGCAAAATCTGCCGCTTCAAAATCAATGGGAATAGTACAAAATGTACATCTTGACCTACTGAATTTGAAAACGTCATTAACCCATTTTAACAATTTTTTAATTGAACCTCGTCCCCAGTGTTTACATTCGCATATTTGTACAGGTGTTGCATATGGCTGGAGAACGACTTTGCCTGGAGGCTAGATTCACTCTCTATGGAAGGTACCACCAAAAATGTAAACAAACCCCACGAGCCATTCGCTTTAAGCTGTGGAGAGGTCAGCATGTGGACTAACAATTAAATTAAACAGCAGGCATATTGTATATTTCACAATACATATACCTGGTCTGTATCAATTTCTCGGTGAAGTGGTTTTTATCAACGATGAATTCCCTATATGTAATAGACAATAAATAACCCAGGGCTCATATCGATCAAAACCACTTTACTCTAAGTGCGACTGTTATCCTTTGTTCAACAGAAAATATAACTATCACACTTTGACGTAAGTATGTTTATGGATATGGAACCAGGGGCCTACGCCATGGTTTTCATTTTATGATGTGACCACAAAATTAGGTGCATGAAATCATCTCTGTTTGGTATCAGTAGACAGAGCTCATGTAAGAACGTAGAATTATGAAGTTTCGGAACTAGGCCATGTTTTTCATTTAGAGCACAAAATCCTGTGATCAACTCTGGAAGCCAAATTTTGATATCGGTAGACACAGCCGAACTAAAAAAGGAGAAGTACAGTAGAACTCGCCTAACTCGGCACCTTCGGGACTGGGAATTTTTTGACGACTTACAAGAAGGACGAGTAAAGATAACTCGTCATGATGACGACTTGCATGTAAACTCGTCAAAATGACGACTTGCAGTCTAAAGCCTCGCTTATGTCGCCCTACGCTGTGATAGAAATAGCGTCAACTAGTTGCAACTGTAAACTTACGTCGCCACCGACTAGAAAAATACCGATCGGTCGCAACTACCTGGAACTAGTATATCGCCGTCTTTTGAGTGCTTATGTCGACACAGATTTCTTTTGATTTTAAGTAAGTTGAACTTGTGCGACTTTCAGGATCTGGGAATTTTTAGTTTGCAACTAGTTGGCAACCAGTTACTCGCTGACGCCCGAGAGCTTATGTCACCTTGTAGTTGTGACTAATTAGTTCCAACTACGCGCCGATTATCAGTTGCCAACTAGTTCTGACTGTACGCAAGAACGACATAAACGAGGCTTTACTCATCAGTGACGACTTGATGTCTGTGCTGGGAATTCCTGGTTTCCCTGCATTGTACATGTGCACGTACGTCTATACATCATCTTTGATCTGTGTGGGCTGCAGAAACAAGCGTGCACCAATGAGTACTGACGAGATAACGTCGTCTGTCAAGGAATACCATGTATTTCACATCAGGCCATCAGTTGGGGAAACTTTGATAGTTCAGTGTGAGGAAGGAATTGTTTCCCTAACACAATAAGTGCATCAAAACTGGACCGGACTCAAGTCGGGAGGGTTCAAGGAAACCTGTGTGGTGCGTTTCGCCAATTGCGGAATGAGGTGCAGCTGAGCGAGATTCATTGAATCGCTGATGCAACATCCGTCAAATCATTTTCCGGCGGTGACGAGTTACAGGTGTACGTTTATATGACTTTTCTATTACACGGGACTGTCAGGTTAGTGACGACTTGTGTTAAATGACGACTTACGAATGACGACTTGTGTGCATATTTTTAAATGGAATTAACGTTGTAGTTAATTGGGACTTTCTGGCAGGTGCCGACTTGTGCACAGTGACGGGTTATACGACGTCGAGTTACGCGAGTTCTACTGTATGAAGTTTTGGAACTTGTAGCGTAAACTGGAGGCTGGACCGATACGGATCCAACAGACAAAATTTGTATCGGGCCTGATTTGGCTGGCCTGATACGGACCCAACAACTGAAATCCCGCATCAGGCCTGATTTTGGTGGTTGTATCAGCCAAGCAGGTACCAGTATCAATGGGGCTTGGAAATCAAAATAAGCACCATGATTTTTAGGCTTGCCCGCGCATGCGTGGCAAGCCTATTTCGAAGGAGGGGGAACCGAGAGCATTCTTCTGAGCAGCGTTCGCCATATAACATCGTCGAAGACGGCAAAGCGGCTGCACGCGTCCGTGGGAGAGTGGCCTTGGCGAGGAGATTATCATAATTAATAATACCGCGACCACTCTCGCCCCAGGAATCTTCGAGTACTTTGTCCCCATGCTTAAGTATAGTCGTAAAACCTGGGTGCTGTAAAACGTCGTCGATATCGACGCATTTCACCTGTTTGCGAAGAGATAAACCGTTTTACACGGCATAAAGTGATAAAACCAGACGAGAAGGAACAATTAGCTATCTATTGGCGCTAGTGACAAGGTGCTGTTTGCTTCCTGAGTGGAGTGGTAATGGCTCATTTCTTCGAATCAGCAGCATACAGGGCCGGCGCGGCCACCTTTCCATTGAGGGGGTACACCATCAATAGGGGCACCTACATACAGAACGAGAGTAGGGCCGCGTAGCTAGCTTTTTTTCACTAGGAAGGCATTTTAAGCAGATAAGCTGAACGGACGTGTGCTTCGCCTTCCAGCATGGCGCCGAAGAGGCCGGTTTTAATTTTGAAAATTAGAAGCTCTGAGATGTGATTTTAGGTCAATTTCCTGCACCCTGAGACACGAACAGTAATGATCTTTTTTCCCATTTGATTTTGCTGAAAAAAATGTTTTTGAACGATTGGCCTGGGCGGGGGGGGGCGTGTGCCCCCCCCCTCCCCATCCCTATGCTAGGTACGGGTCTGGAGAGATTAGGTTAAGTATAATTTCAAAGCACAACGAACCAAAATGCCCTGCTCCCCGAGAAAATTTTGATTCTGAAGTACCGGAAACGCGATTTCCTGGCATCTGGGCGGGGGTCGATGGACATAACACTTGGAGGGGCGTGCAAAGTGCCCTTTTGGGATTTGCGTGCCCTTTTCAAAAGGGCACCCCACCCAAAAAGGGCACATCACCCACAATTATTGAGGGGGTAAATACCCCCCTACCCCCCCCCCCGGCCGCGCCGGCCCTGGCATATCGCCAAGAAATTTAATTTTTTTTTATTTCATGGTAAACCACAGACAGAACCATTGGTGTCAGAACCAATTCTGTCGAGGCTGTGGTTTAGCCATCCTCACTGGAGACAATGTTGAACTTTCAAGGACAGCAAACAACAGTGAATGGCAAACGGCGTCAGGGGCATAGCTAGCTTTTATGGCCTGGGGGCAAAGTTGATTGATCTGGGAGGCGGGGCTGGGGGTCCTCCCCAGAACAAAATTAAAAATATAGATCCTCTCAGATGCATTTTCCCCCATCTGACACAATAACTTTGACTTGAAGAGGGGGAATGACCATTTTAGAGGAAAATATTGTTTTGTCTTTTTAATCTGGGAAATCCCCATTACCCGCTTGCTACGCTTACCCGCTTATCCCCATTACCCGCTTGCTGGGGATCACCAGGTCAATTACTTGAACTGGGAACCATGCCCTTGCTCACCTGCCTGAAAGGGGTCAAACCCAGTGGTACATGGCATAGGCCTACATCAGGGGCATAGCTAGTGGGTGGTGGTGGGGGGCGGACAGGGGCGACCCCCCCCCCCGAGGGACAAAATATTTTTTTCCTCTAAAAGGTCGTTTTCCCTCTTCGAGCTGAGTTGGTCACATGGTGTCAGATGTGGGGGAAATGCATCCTTTGAGATGCATGCAGATTTTCAATTTTTTTGCTGGAGGGGGACCCCAGACCCCTCTCTAACTTTGCTCTTAAAGACTCAGTCATCCCCCAGGCCATAGTATGCTAGCCACACCCCTGCAGTCTACGTTATTTGGTGGTCTTGGTCAGGCAGCCACAGCTGCGAGTGGGGATAAGTTCAATGGAATGTCGTCCTGCCCCTTCTGCCTATGAAGGTAAACTTTGCCCTAATTAAACATTCCACACGGGCAAGCCTACGGCATCTGCGATGCCTCTAGTTACACTATACAGGGAGTTCCGGAAAAAAACTAATCCTGCGAAAAAGGTTAATATGACCAAGTCCTCAGACATATTACAATAACAATGGGTTTACCATAAAGTATGCGCAATGTGCTTTCAAGTGATACCTTCGACATTCTTCCAGTCATGCATCGCAGAGCACCATTTTTACCTCCCCCGCGAGCTTTTGTCGTGGTGCAGCGTCCGTCGTCGTCCGTCATTGGACATGTTGGACGTTAGCAAGGCACGTTTCGTAACCGCTGGAGCTATTGATCTGAAACTTGGTACACATATACCCCTAGGTCAGATGACCTATGATACCAAGTTTCGGGCCAAAGGCATTACATTAAAATCGCCCAATGTTGTCTATAGAACCAATAATGCCGAATTTGGCGCTCGGTTCTCAACTCAATATTTAAAAAAAAAAAGTTTCGGGCCAATTCGATTCTTGGCTTGGCTCCAGGTGGCCAAAACCAAAAACGCAAAAAGTGCAGTAACTCCTGAACTAATGACTGGATCATCTTGAAATTTTTATCATAGGTGTATCTAATTAGGATACATAACATTTGTGACGGGTTTTTGATTTGACCTACTTTTCAAAGTCACAGAGGTCAAAGTTCCACAAAAGTAACGAACCTTCCACAGTTCTTCATTATTTCACCGAGCGTCTTCATATCTTGCATAAACATTTATTAGAGGGGTACCTTCAAAAATACCGAGTTTCGGCCCAATCGGACATCCAATATGGCCGCCAGGTGGCGTAAACTGAAAATCATCCAAGTGCTATAAATCAGGAACAGCTTGACCCAGAGTGCTCAATCTTGATATTTACCTCCATCTAGATAAGCTTTAGAAGCACGTCAAATTTCGGCATGATTAAACTTAAAGTATGGCCGCCAGGTGGCGTAAAACGAAAATAAAAAAAATGTGCTATAGCTAAAGAATGACTTGACCCAGAGCGCTCAAATGTGCTATGTGGCTCCCTGTAGATGACCTTTATATACATGTGAAGTTTTGGCCGGATCGGACATCCAATATGGCCGCCAGGTGGTATAACACAAAAATCGTTGTTGAAGTCCTGCCACCTGGGAATGACTCGACCCAGATTGCTTATAACTGACATCAAAAAAAGATTTCTGCTGACATGTACACTCTCTCTGTAATTACACTATTACACGTATTTCCAAACGGGTGAGCACATGGTCCATGGACCATTTTTATTTGGAAAAAGTGTGCGGAAGCCTATTTGTTACAGTTGGGATGGACCAGTGAAAGCCCGCATTGAACACGAGACGGACATCTTGCTCCAGGCTCCTGCAATGGTGAGATGAGCAGCTGTGGCTGACATGTGCTGCCGTTGTGAAATTTGCATCGAAAGGGGAGGCGGACACGTGAACACGTGGAAGGTGTTGGTGCCTGATTTCTGTGATTTGCGAATATCCTGATTGAAAAAAAATGATAAATTCACAAACGTCTTGTTTCTCTGTTCATGTTTGGCTGAGCTCTGATATCTTATCTTCGACTCCAAAGTTTTACCATGCATGAACTGTAACAAATGGGCTTGGATATGGCATTTTCAAAACATGGTGCTCTGTGATGCATGGCTGGAAGAATGTCATCAAGTTATCATTGGAAAGCACATTGCTCCTACTTTATGGGAAATTGTTATAGTGATACATCTCAGGACTTGGTCATATTAACCCTTTTCCTCAGGATTAGTTTTTTTTCTGGGACACCCTGTATATATATATATTATGATACTTGAAAATATCACATCAGACATATCGATATCAGCATGACACCAACATATGGGATCAAGAGTGATGAGTCAAGTCCATTTTTTGATTTTCAGGGCCTCTGAATATGGGTTACCCATACCCGGCATGTAACCTAGTCGCATGCCTTTAAATTCAAGATGAGATATTTGAAAACACCAAATTTGAGATACGCCCCTATCGATAATAAAAAATCGTTGATACAGTACATGTATGTTCATGCTGAATGGTTCACTCTTTCGTTGATTTTTTTTCGGGAGTTAGACTCTGTTGGCTACATGTAGCTTAGTATTCCTACGGACTACGCTTCGCAATGTTTCAGTTTGTCGCTGGTAAAGAACTCGACCACGAGCCGAGGTATGGTATGGTGTTGGAATTTCGGGATGGACAGAGGATATCCTATACTCTTCCATCTGATGAATCTGATAGAACCCGAAATCGAGGTTGGTACTTAATGACAGATTTCGATTTTCGCTGACCAGACTGGTTTGAAATCAACACTTGGATACACCTGAAACGACCCACGTATTCAAGATACACCTGTTTCCTTTGAAATAAAACTCTTCAGATGGGTTTATAACCCATGAAAATCCCGTGTTGTTCGCAGTTTCAACCGTGTGCTTCCAAAGGGAGAACATTCGATCACTCATTCGGAGACACTGTGGAAAGATTCATTCAAACCAGCGAAGGTAAGTTGCTCCATATTCCACCTATTTCTGCCGCTTAAAGCCGGGTAGCGCCCAGACGAAACGCTCACTGAGATCATCACTGCGAGTCGCGTCGGTGAGATAAATCTACGAGTGTGCAGCCAAAACACTAGTCTCGTCGAGGTCATGTCCGCAGCACGGCTCACATGCATGATTTCTGGATTCAAGCTGTTGGGGCAACTTTCCATTGGAGCGTTTCCACGCACGGAAACGCTCCAATGGGAACAGTCGACCCGCAAAGGTCCTTTTCTAATAGGCGGTCGGGCCCCTCGACTAGGGTTGTCGAGTACCCCATTCGAGAAATCGGACACCTCGCACAAACGTGCGTTTATCCATGAGACCGTTCAAATTCAACCACATATTCACACATAAACCATTCATTAGTATTTAGCTAAGACATTGAGCGTTCCATTAAGTGTACTTTATTTTGGCATAATGGAAACGAGTGAAGAGAAATCATTTCAGAAATTTCGTCCTCCGCGCAGAATTGGTGGTCGTTTGAAAGCGAAGGTTGTTAAAATTCGTCATAACTACACACAAGTCTAGCGACGTTTTGGGCACTAGGTAATTTTAGGGGATCGAGTCTCGCCGTGCCCTTTTACATCCTCAGGATATCACCAATACCCGTACCTAGACTCACAGAAAAAAATCGATCTCAGCTTGAGTTAAAATGAGTTTCTAGCCTGCTATTTTGTCCCTAAAATGAGTTTCTTTGCTATTCGAACACAGAAATGAGTACCAGTTTTCTAAGGCTTTACCAGTTTTCTTGCATCGATTGGATATAACTGCAACTGGAGTCTCATTCTGAAGTGGAGACAAAGTCTACTCATTTTGAGTTTTCTCAGTTCTCCAGTCGATGGGACAGGGCATCAGCTGGAGAAAATTGGAAAGAAACCGAGGGGAACCAAAATCTGTTCATGAGGAGCTCGGTGGTGTGTTGGTTCTGGTGTCCGGCTTCCGATCAGAGGGTCCTGGGTTCGAAACCCACTGGGTGTGAAACATTTTTTATATATATGGCGACATCACTTGTTTATTTGATTCGAGACAACAGACAATCCGGTGGAGACAGCTAAGAATCATTTTAACCAGTTGGAGACAATGTCATCTCAAGTGGAGACCCAGTTATGTCTATTGGAGTTGCAAAAGCAACTCATTTTAGCATCCTCCCACAGCAGGAGTTTTTACCTCGCTCCTCTTCATCCGCTCACACAATTTCAGCAGGGCTTTGTGTGGAGTGTATGAAGAGGAACGAGACCAAAGCCCTGCTGTGGGAGGATGCATTTTAGGGACAAGAGTTGGAGATTCATTTTATCTCGATATGAGATCGTTTTTTCTTTCTGTGCTTCCCCCTTAAATCAGGGGACCTTCCCGTGGAATGTATTGACACCATCAGCAGACTGCCACTTTAAATGTTACTGTCAGTCAGCAGCTCCACCGTCGGAGCCCATGGAACCAGGTAGACAATGGATAAAGCGAGGGAGATTTATTCAAAATGTGTTTCGGGGTGGTTTTTCAACCCCTCAGACATGCATGCATAAAACCACGCTTCGCATGTAGATTCTTCTATGTTAAAACAATCCGAATGACCTATTGCAGAAGTTTCAAAATACAATTCCAAGAAAGTGTACGCACTTTGAAGAGCGCCTATTTTCGAAAACACAAGGTTACCTTTCGACCGATACCTCGGTCAAAACTGAACCGATTTCGATGAAATTTTCGGCAATTTTCGCAGAGAAACTTCCATCAACATGTAATCATCACGGCACCTTCAACACCTGACTAATCGTGCGTAAGTAGTGATTGTGTTCTCATATCGCGTCTGCTACGCCTACGTCACTGCCTCGCTTTCGTTCAGAGATTTAGCAGTTAGTATACTGCCAAATACCACGGCTGAGACGTTGGGGCGCTGCTCAGACCATTGCGGGTCAACTGGGAAAACCGCCCTATAAAGCTGCTTTTCCACGAGACGTTTGCGGACGCGGAATAGAGTTGTCGTCTGAACGGGACTGTTCCAGAGTTCCAACTGCTCAATGTAATCTGACTATGGTATTACATAATAGGTCTTTCACCACAAACTAATAGGTCGTGTAACGCCTGTTTGCACTTGGCTGTTAATAAGATTAGGAATGAACCATGAGGTCGTTAAAGTGGGTTCTGTTACACACACATTTTATCAATCACAGTCCAGTCATGTGCAAATAGTGAAGTATTACCGGTGTAACAGTAAAGAGTATCCCCCTGTAAAAAGTATCCACTTAATTGTTGAATGACGGATTGAGGGGCATGGCTATAAACCAAGCGCCAGAGATTAGAATCTCAACCAGCTCGGGTTTGTAACCTGCAAACATAATGTAGTTCTTCTGTGTTTCTCAAATTTTCAAAATTATAAGCAA
>NMRB01000437.1:73931-85018 GCA_002633025.1 Notospermus geniculatus | reverse complement strand
CCCCCCCCCCCCTCTCAATGCGCGATTTTGCTCCGTTTGAAGAAACCTGGCTAAAATTGCGTTTTAAAGCGTCTCCCGGGGTCTGGACTAGCAGACTCCAAAGTGCAAATCTGACATGTTGTGACAAAATGGCCATATCTCCGGAACGCAAGCAGCCACGACGACGCGACCGGCGCCAAAAGAAAGAGGAGAAAAAAGTAGCGACAGACGCGTAGGAGCAGCGGTTATCGAGATATAGACGTTTAAAGATTGGAAACCTGACGGAAACGTAGGCCGAACGCGACTATTTCCTGACAACTTGCATCTTCGGCTATGAATTGCTTATCTCACAAACATTTTGGAAGAAGCAAACCTGCACGAGGTCGTGGCGCATTTAGTTGCCTCCAGAATGAGTGCCTTGTCACCAGTTTTGGTTGCGAATTGTGTGAGCTAGGCGCATTTTTGTAGAGACATCAGAAATTCATGTTACGAAATGTACACTTTTCACAGATGGTCAGGACCGTAAGGGTTAAATTCAGGATCTCGTCGGGACATAGCGACTACCAGCCGACCTGTGCTTCTTATGCTGGACGTGTTTCAACCAATCACCAGTCACATATATGTTAAGGCGCATCTTTTACAGAGGTGAGCGGAGCTGAATCAACGGGAACTGACGGCTCGAAATCTGAAGTAGGATGTCAAGAAGGGACAGGCCTTATTGGCTGTCGCTGTGAGCCTAGCATTCACTGCAACGGGGCGCGTCTTAGTGCGTCAAATGACAAATGCATCGCCTTTAACAGACATAGCAAAAAGAACTCCATCAACAAGGTCCAGGTACAGAATTTCCAAACCCTACATGTATAGCGAGGTTGAGGGCAGGTGTGACAGGAATCAACGTCCTAGGAAGCAAGTCCGCCAAACAGCAGCCCGCTAACTGTACGGTCAAATTCGAATGGTCATGGTCTCTAATTCTAAACCACCTTCGTCACAGTGAGACTTGTTTTCAATGGATAATGCATTAGCCTCGTTTCAACACACCGAGGTTGGTGTCGCAACCAAACCCGTGTCCGCCATTGTGTTTCTCGCTTCGAGCATTTAATAGAGAGGCAGCGCAATGAATATGGGCGAGTTGGATACTCGGTGACCTATCCCAATAATGTTTTGGTGTCATTAACTAGCCTGCGGAAAGTCCGTTGAAGAAAGCGCCCTGCTATATTCTCAGTTCGACTGCTGCAGCTTGCTAGCGCTGCACAGAGATGTACACGACGTAGGCACGATGTACATGCTTGCTGCACAGTGAGTGATCGAGGTAGCGTCCTCCGTGAACCGGATGCCGGGTCGGATTGACTTTGAACATTTTGCAATCAAATTACACTGAACTGAATATAAATGTTTAGGGCCAGAGATGTTTTATGGAAAGGTGGTTTAGAATAGAAATTGATACCTCACTGCCGGTATTGGTCGTCTCGTCAAACCCGCTCGGGTGGAACTGTCATTCCGACCTAAACCCTCGGTGAAGCGCCTCGGGTTTAGGTCTGCATTTTAGCTCCGCCCTCGCGGGTTTGGTGAGACGACCAATACCTCCAGTTCGGTATCAATTCCTTAGCCACACGTATTCTAAAGCCCCATTTATACAGAGCACGGGTGCGGTCCGGCATCCGGCATCCGCTTACGGCCACCGGAACGGGAATGCGGCTTGTCGTCCCAACAGGATGCGGCGAACGGGCACGGTTTACTCGACGGCAGCCAATTGTGATAATCTGCTTCCTCAGGTGGTATTAAATTAGTCCGCTGATTGGTTGAGTCCCGTCCGGCGTTGCGGCGGCCGTACAGAAATTGCCCGGGAGGCATTCAATGCGGTGCGGCGTCCGGACACCAGAACGGCGAGTGCGGTGACCGCGCTCTGTATAAACGGTTATAAGAAAATACATTGAGGCATTCTGGACGGAAAACGCGCACCGGATGCCGGACCGCAAACCGTGCTCTGTATAAACGGGGCTTAACCCCTCGCTGATCAATAAGACCGGACTTTGATTTCAGGGGGCATTCATCCCTGTCACAACTGTACAAGCATAAATCTGTGATGGAATACTCCAGATGAAATTAATGTGATCGGCAGTATTATTGACCTTCTTTTTCTCTTTCAGGCAAAGGCAACGTGTGCTGACGCAAACGGTCTTGAATTTAAATATCCCACGTCCGCAACTGAAAACAACACTGGCCCGAAGACAAAATGCGATGAAGGTTACAAGCTGATGGACTGTGTCGTCCACTCTGAGTAAGTGAGCCCGAATGGGATAGCGCCTCAGTGCCCACATTCCAAAAACTACTTTAGTCTTAAGTGTGACACTTATCCTTTGTTCAACAGAAAAGATAAAAGATAAGTATCACACTTATAGACTCGAGTAGTTTTACGAATATCCAGGCGCAGATCCAAGGGGGGGGGGGCGCACCCGCCGCACGCCCCCCTTTCGACCAAAAAATCTTTAAAGTCGACCGTGAAATTCTGAAATTTGGAGCAAGTCATTGAAATTCACCGCAGATTTCAATGTTTCTAACACAGTGCGCCCCCTCTTTCCCGAGATCCTGGATCCGTCCCTGAATATTGGCCCAACAGACTAAATGTGATGCATCCCGGATAAATCAGGTCCTGTCAGCATCGCTCCCGCCCCTACCTCGTGCGTGCGAGGTAGGGAGCGATGCTGAGAAGACATGATTTCTTCAAGATGAATGTGATCTGTGGGCACTTGATTTTGTTGCAGGGACTAGTTGCATGATAGTCCGGTCGCTCACTCACTCACACATCTGGAACGGAAGTGGAGTCAGACGCCGGCAGGTGTGACAGGAATCAAAGTCCCCCTGGAATCAAAGTCCGGTTCTATTGTTTGGCGAGGGATTAGAATATATGGCTATGGAGACATCACCGTTCGAATACTAGTATTGACCATACAATAGCGGGCTATTGTTTGGCGGACTTGCATTCCTAGGACGTTGATTCCTGTCACACCTGATATAACGAATCCTGTATATTCAATGGTCGACGTATAGGACAAAATGAAACCCCGCCCCTAGGGCTTAATTCATGTGATTTGTGCTTTTGGCAGAGCCTGGGATCAAGGTTGGGCAGATGGTGTATTCCATTTCCATTGCCTCAAAAATAAAGATGAAACGCCTCATGCCCCTGCCTCAAATCAGTATTGGATCTGCAACTATTCAGCCAGTTTCACACGTTCGCAACCTTGGTGCCAAGTTTGATATCCAACACGTCTATGTCCGCTCAGGTGTCCAAGACGGTCCAGTCAATGTGTTTTAATATTTCCAGAGTGGCGAAAATTCGTCGCCACCTTAGAGATGATGCTTGCGCACGTGTTATCAATGCTCTCGTCACATCCAGATTAGATTTTCAAAATGGTCTTCTTCTGGGCTTGCCTGACTCGGAAATTTTACGTCTCCAGAGATCTCAAAATACTGCTGCCAGGCTATTGACCAGGACCCCACGTAGCGAGCACATCACACCCGTCTTAAAGGCTTTGCATTGGCTCCCAGTGAGGCAGCGCATTGAGTACAAGACACTCTTGCTCACCCACAAAGCTCTTATCACGAGGATAGTCCTTTGTACCTGCGTGAATTCCTCAGTCTCCATCAGCCTTCCCGGAGGTTGCGGTCGTCTGATGACCCATGGCTATTAGCCATTCCACGTTCAAATGGGGTATACGGCGATCGCTCCTTCGGTGTTTTTGGCCTGCAGACTGTGGAATTCACTGCCCTTTGATATGCGCTGCATCACTGGGGACAAAACACACCGTTTTAAAAAGCTCTTGAAAACTTATCTATTTCGCTCTTATTTCACATAGTGTCCAGTTCTTTTATGTCTTGATTTATTCTCTTATCTTCTATGTTTCTTAATTTAATATCTTCTTTTGATTCTCTTGATTTCTTATGCTTCTTTTAATATGTACAGTGCTTAGAAAATTTTTTTACATTGTTTTAAATTGTTTTACATTGTTTTAGCACTAAAATACATGTACTATTAAGTGGAGAGTGGACTGTGTTTCCATCACATTTGCCATTTTTCAACAAGCACTTCTTCATTACACATTTATTTACAAAAGAAAGAGTCCAAAGTTGACTGCCCAGCATTAGCCTAGTTTTCCATGCAGAATCACCAACAACAAACTGAGACAAGAGAGTCCAAATAGAGCCGTTGTCCCACCAAACTAAAGAATTCAGTCATTCAGTGTGTTCAGGTGTTAATTAAAAGTGATTAGTACATATATGATCATAAACAATCAATGCACATGTAATTAGCACCCCATGTTTGGTCATTTAATCACCCACCACTGACCACTTTGTGAATGAAAACTTTGAAAATGGCTTCAAATTTTCCCCTTCTGTCCGTAATAGTGAGGTTATGGGACCCGATTTTTCAGAAATCAACTGTCCGTTGTCCTGAATAGTCAGGTGTCCGCAATATTGAATTAAATTTATATTGAAAATGGCTTGGGAAAATTCGGGACTGGACAGATCTGTCCGTAATCTTGAGGTAGCCGTTGTATTGAGGTGTCCGTTAGGTGAGGTTCTACTGTATAATAAAATTATTATTATTATTATTATTTTGTCGACGAATTCAGTGCAGGTTCGCCATAACCAATTTAAACGAGTTCGTCATGGTAAAGATTACTAATAATTCTTACTTCTCCATTTACTTTCAGAATTGCAGAAAATCTTGAGGCGAATTCCCTACGAGCTGATATGGTCAACGGAGAATGCGTAACCCCAGACACCTGCAAAAAATGTCGGGTGTCTGCGGTTTGTGTCAAACAAGTTTAGGAACCTCGACCCCCAAGAGCAACAGGCACTGTGTTACCATCAACTGCATTTTGTTCAATTGCAATGTACCACCAATACCTGCTCTACGCATTTTGAATGTTCTACAAATAGAACTGCTAAATTGATATAGGTACACCATTTACCTTTTTTGTCTTGTGGAATATTATAGGCCTAGGCAATTTTTTTCTGAAATGCCAAAGTTGAAAATGTCTTTTAACAGTTTGTCAGTTGAATGCAGCGCCTTATTGACTCGGATGCACACCTCCATATCTTACGTGATTCGATGACATCCACTGAACTGCACAGAATACGATGTTTGCAAAAACGTCGACGCATATTGTGCTGTACCGTATGCATGGTATGGCGAAATAAAATTTCAGTGTGTGTGTTATCATAAACAAATGTTGTTGTTAACTCGTATTTCGAAACCGAAGCCACGTTCAATTCTAGCCCGATCTGACGAGTACGCAGGGACAAAGGGCAAAAATGGGGGACCAGCTGCTGTAAAGGGCACCCCCCGGGTAGTGTGTTCAGGGGACCCCCCTGCGTCAAACTAGGGTGGGTGGCCTTTGAGATTTTTTGGAAGACGCAAAAAATTGACCTTGAAGTTGAGGACACTGACTTTATCATTGGACCCAAGAACTGACCAGGACTGAGCGTTGTACAGGAGAATGGGATGCGATGTACAGCTAACTTTTGAACGGTGGGATTTACACCCCATAAATGTATTACCAACAGATATAGAAACATGGTGGTTCTTAATCAAATAAGCATGTTTTTTATAGTTTCTAACTAGTTACGTAATCGGAAACAGCGTTTTTGTGTATTTTAACCCATTTTCTGTTAATTTACGTAAAAACTTCTCCAGTTCGCATTCGGGAATGCGTTGGCTAGACAGGTGTAGTAGTATAAAGCGCCCCCCGTAAAAAACTGTCCACTTCTATTGGTGAATGACGGATTAAGGTGCATGGCTATAGAAACCAATCGCCGGAGAATAGAATGTAACAACAGGATCGTTTGTCCCCAGGACAGTTTTTCCAAGGGACATTCTTTCCCTTCACACCTGTACGAGGCGTCGAAGGCGACTGGTAGATTATTGGGGTTGGCCCTGCCTCTAGACGCAAGGACCCTGAACGCCGCGAAGCGCCAAATGCGCGAAGCGCGACAAAACACTGAGGCTAGTCACATCGATTCATACCACCTTAGAGACGAAATCTGAACGCCTGACCAAAAACTCCCAAAATAGTCGTAAAATGCGGTTTGAAGGCGAAATTTCTTTATAGAGCAAGAGGGCTGCGGAACACTACTTCCCAATACTATTCCCAATACACAGTGCAAGCATATCAACACCATCGCGACGAAAACAACCGAACTTCAAGGGCTGGTTTCAGCCATAAAAGCCAATGAAATAACTTACTAAACGGCCTCTAATGAAACGTGAGATACTTATTTGTATCAAAAACCACTAATTATCACGGTTGCGTGCCACCAACATTGTTTGAGCGAGTCGTTTTGTACCGGTACATCGTTTTACCCATCACTCTGATACGACGGCCATTTTGTCAATTACATCCATCCCGTACTGTGCACTGGTGTCCTTCCTGCGAAATACCCTGCTGTACACTTGCGGAGTGTTTCACCGGTAGAGTACCAGTCTGATTGGTCGTTATGAAGACATCGAAGCTGTATGTTATAAATAAGAATGGTGTCATCGACTTTCCCATGGCAACTATACCCATTGTCACAGTAACTACATTAAATCTCAAGCCTCCCAAACCATTAGGCCTACAGCTTGAATGAAGCAAAATGGTATATCATATTTGTATCTTTTGGTTTGCCAATTTCGCACTTCCAACAGGACGCGTTAACGCGTTCCCACGCTGGTGACTCAGATTTTATCGTACGCTATGCACCTACTTCCGGTATAGCAGACGAATTTTTTGAGGTACCTGAAAATAACATTTTTAGTACCTTTAGAGATCTGAACCACCCTGCCCCTATCACACACGCAATGAACTCGGAATGTTGTTCAACTACGCGAAACAGTTTTTGTGAATAATGGAGCCATATTGATCTACGCGGCGAAAGTGCATAGGAAAAGTAGGTTTCGACTACAGAAATAGGATTTCTTTCCTTCCAAAGATTCTTAGAAAAATAGTTATAGGACAAATTTATAGTCCAACATATTGTTCATCTACGCTGTGAATGATTTTGATGTAAAGCCCATAGATTTCTGGAAAATCGCATTTTTGAAAACGTTACCGTACGCCATTCACATAGCTGGGTGTTCTTGTACCCCGTACGCCATGCACCTAACATTTGGCATCTGGTGCAAATTGGCTTGACATTGAAAATCATGCCTCGCCATTTTGTCTGAGGGGTACATTCGTAATGCTTCTTGAAGATGTCATTCTCAATTGTTCTGTAGACTGATACAGGAAAAGATCGTGTACCATCTATTTCGACTCGTAAGCATCTTCCCACATTTGTCGCACTTTCTATGCTTGACTGATGGCCGACATTGTCCTCGAAGCTGGACTTACTATAAAACCACTTGTCATAGACAAGGCATTGTCTTCCCCTCTCAAGGTCGTGCTTGGCCACCTGATGACTTCTAAGACTTGTTTTCGCTAAAAGAAGGCCACGCACCTCACACAATGACTTCTGGACACTAGGCGCCTCCTCTTTCACAGTAGGAGCTATATGCGCATAGCTTGGCTAAAAATGACCAAAAAAGAAAAAAATGTTAAGGGTTATGAAAAGTGGCTCAAAATCTCGAATTTTTGACGCAAAAAAATCTGACTAACTGCACACAAAATTGAGAAAATAAGGTTCGGAGGCCCTTCTTCTGATGCTTCCCGAGGAGCCCCGAGACTTTTTCTCAATTTTGTTAGATTATTTTGTGTCAGAATTTCGAGATTTCGAGTCACTTTGCATAACCCTTAAGAAATATAAACCACAACTGTTGTCTCTGAAGTTAATGTCACAAAGCCTATAGGATTTTATGGGACACCCCCTTTCCTCCAGCAGGTCATCTGGCATGTCTGGTTCAGCTTACAATGACATCTAATCAGATTGATATGGTTTTGAACGACAATTAGCACGGTATTGCCTTATTTGCAATTTGAGGTGCATGGCGTACGGTTGAAAAGGTGCATTGCGTACGGTGAATTTGCAAAATCGGCGTGTTTTCAACATTTACAAGGTGAATTTCCCACAGCTCTAATATGAATAATGTAGGCTAGGGCCTAAATAATGTACATGTACCTGGCTTCCATCGTAGACAAGAATCCTGCTCTGGAACCCTTCCACTGTGATTGGTATGAGCAAAATGTTCGTCATATTGGCCTAACGCGTGCAATTTGGAAATTGGCATCAAAATTACGAAGTCACCATAGGTGACCAGCCATTCATCAAAACCACAATGCCTTATCTTTCATATAATATGTTTACTACATTCGTAAAAGGGGTTGGGACAGAATTATTCTCTTTTTTGTGCCCAACAAATATATTCGTCTGCTATACCGGAAGTAGGTGCATAGCGTACGATAAAATCTGAGTCACCAGCTGGTTCCGAAACGTACAGACAGATCACGTAATCTGGAGATCTACCAAAAACTAATGTAAAACTTGCCGATTGGCTGCCTCAGAATGATCTGATGGCTCATCCCAATGTCAAGCTAATCATCACCCACTGTCATGACTGTGGCAACAACGGACCCGAGGCGTTGCAAAATGGTTTACCGATGACTGTATTCCCAACCGGGATTCCCAATCTTTGCTGAACAGCCGTACAACGCTGAACGCATCCATGGACATCCGTAGGTTCATCACTTCAGGAGAACTGTCAATGCAAGTATTCCGAAGCGATCAAGAGAGCTTCGGCAATCCAACGAAGTTTACCAGACCCTCGAAGCACTGCTGCATTCTGGATAGATCACGTGATGAAACATGGCGCCGATCATTTGACAACCGTCTTGAGTGACATGTCCTTTGTTCAGTTTTACATGATTGATATCTTCACTTTTGTAACTGTAGTGGTGCTACTTGTTCTTGTGTAAGTACGCAGAGGTGGCCTGGACAAAAGAAAGAAAACGGGTAAAACCAGTTGGAAGACTAAGAATTAATTTAAGGATAGGCCGGGTGGGAGGTCATGGATTGTGGAGCCAAGACACGTCATCCAATTGTGACGACAATGCGGCAAAACCTTAGGTGCTTCGCCGAGGATTTTGGACGTAATGATTTTGAGGTACACCCGAAGAGTCTTGGTTACACAACCAGGGTTTCTGCCAGAAATATCTTTGAGGGTATGCAGTTCTTCAAAATCAGCAAAAAACCCCATGAAATTAAAAAAATGGCCCTTTTCTGTTCTTTTGAGGGTACTCACATCGTACCCTGCGTACCCTCTGGCGGAAACACTGACAACCAGGTATTAATTGTGACTGTAAAATCATGTGTCATAGCCAAGGCCTACTTAGAAATACGGTTAAGGCAAAGCAATTTTAATAACATTAATCAAATCTCCAATTTTATACCCATCAAATGAGGCCTTGGTTGTGTTATCAAGACCTCTGAATCACGCCTTTAGTGGGCAGTGAACTATACACTCTGCGGGCCTGGACATGCATCCTTACCATTGTGCCCATTCGTATTTAAAGCTGACGTGAATGAACAAACACTGGCGATTCCTGGAGATTCCAGCATTGAAAATGACCACCACGACATGGTGGTGGTCAAGAGAAATACAAACGACCATAAGGCACTTTCAAAGCACCTCCAGAACCTGATAGACTACCAGCATACTTGATGGCGCCACTGTATTCTCCATGAGTCGGTCAATGGAGTGACGTTAGCATGTCGATCGCGTTATGTTCTTTCGGAACCAGAGAGCAAAGTTGATCACCATTCTATAGTATTCACTTCTTGTTGACATTTTTTATGGTGTTATCCAAGCACCAGTTGAAAACATTTGTGCATTCAAAAACAATACAACACTCATTTGACGTACATCAACATCATCAGATATCATTACATATACGTTGAGGAAAATTCTTATTTTATTCCTTTGGCCGTAATTACCGTAATCAATTAAATATTCTTTCTACAAACACACACACATCCCGCAAGTCATCTATGTATTACTGCTCAGACCAAGTACATTGCATTCCTGTGAAAATATATTGAAATAACGAAATTATGGCAAAAGAAACAAGATGACATTGTAAATGTCGTATGGTTCCCGATAGTACAGGTGCTTCTACCGGTATATGAATCGTACATTGACAGAGATGAAGGCACGTTGATAGAGATCAGATAAAAACTAAAGGTACCGTAGAAAAGGTACCGGTAAAAGGTACTAGGTAATAAAGGTACTAGGTAAAAAGGTACAGTTAAAATGGTACTGGGTAAACGAAGGTACTAGGTAAAAAGGTACAGGAAAAGGAATTAACCTAACCTCTACCACAGGCAGAGATATTCAAATTATAAAGTTTGACCTTGACCTTGACCTCTGATCATCAAGGCCGTTGCATAATCGAAATGGGCATCATCGATAACCTAAGTATGGGTGATATCATGCCTCTACTTCTACCACAGCGGGCAGAGATATTTCAAATTACCAAGTTTGACCTTGACCTTGACCTCTGATCATCGAGGTCGTTGCATAATCGAAATCGGCATCAACAACAACCTAAGTATGGCTGATATCATACCTCTATCTCTACCACAGGCAGAGATATTTCAAATTATCAAGTTTGACCTTGACCTTGACCTCTGATCGTCAAGGTCATTGCATAATCGAAATGGGCATCATCAATAATCTAAGTATGGGTGATATCATGCCTCTATCTCTACCACAGGCAGAGATATTTCCAATTATGAAGTTTGATATCAAAATCCCATGATATTTCAATCACCCGGACACGTGAGGCTGAGAATTTTAACACAGTCCAGTCCTTGGATAAGCAGGCATGAACTGAGACTTGTTTCATGTTGCTCAGTTGACAATATGGCAAGTTATCTCAAAATATCAAATTTTTGATATCGATATCACCATGACCCCTACATCTCAGATGAAAAGTAATCAGTCCATTCGATTCCTAGGGGGTATGAAAATCTAAGGGTAGAACTTGTTTCTGTTGCTCTAGGTGTTAAAGGAGCCGAGTAATAGGATCAGATAAAAGCGTGACGGACAAAATATCAAGTCTGATATGTTGATTACATCATGATGGAGACATCAGATGTTGAAAATGATTAGCTCATTGGATTGCCCAGGTTGA
>NMRB01000437.1:54511-72893 GCA_002633025.1 Notospermus geniculatus | reverse complement strand
GTATGAAAAATAAAGTTATCGTTTGATTTCTAAACCTCCCTATTGAACCGTGCTGAACCGCCATCAGAACCGTCCTCGTGTGAGGCCTGCTTAACAGCACGGCACTGTCCATTTGAAATGAAATGGAAGTTAACTTTGTTCCGTTCCAGTTTCAGGGTCAGTCCGTATTTTACATTCCGTTTGCAACCACGATTCCGTTCCGTTCCGTTCCGTACTTAATAACTACCCTCTAAGAAGGTGTGGATCTCGATTCACCAAGGAGGCCTAGCATGTGTTCTTCCCACCCAAGGGTCCAATAAAACATCATATCAATTCACCAGGGATTATAGACCTACTATGTGATATTAATTAAGATAAAAGGGGGCGCTGTGATCACTTTTCAAGTAAACCCAAGCATCTAACAAAGCACAACAAACAGGCAAGCCTACGGCATCTCCGATGCCTCTAGTTGATTTTTGAAGTACCCCGGTATGTATCATGCAAGCATTTTGGGGACCTTCACGAGGCTATGAGACCTCTACCTGCAGTCTCCTAACACTTTGAAAATACGGTACCGTAAAATTCAATACTTTGAGGCTTTAAACAGTTTATGACGACCAGATACAGTTAATGCATTTCAGCCGATAACAAGATGACATTGTAAATGTCTGATGGTTCCCGCTTGTTAAGAGGACCTTACAGGCATGACAGGCAGCCTGCTGGCAGCCATTTTGATGTGCTCAAATCAAATCATCAGGTTTGACCTTGACCTTGACCTCTGATCATCAAGGCCATTGCATAATCAAAATGGGCATCCTCAGTAACCTAATAGTGGGTGATATCATGCTTCCACCTCTGCCATAGGCAGAGATATATCAAATTATCAAAGTATGACCTTGACCTTGACCTCTGATCATCAAGGTCATTGCATAATCGAAATGGGCATCCTCAATAACCTAGGTATGGGTGATATCATGCCTCTACCTTTACCAAAGGCCGAGAAATTTCGAATTATCAAGTTTGACCTTGACCTTGACCTCTGATCATCATTGTCATTACATAATCGAAATGGGCATCCTCAATAACCTAAGTATGGGGGATATCATGTCTCTATCTCGACCACAGGCAGAGAAATTACAATTTTTCATGTTTGACCTTGACCTTGACCTCTGACAATCAAGGTCATTGCATAATCGAAATGTGCATCCTCAATAACCTAAAGTGTGGGTGATATCATGTCTCTATCACTACCACAGGCAGAGATATTTCAAATTTTCAAGTTCGACCTTGACCTCTGACCTTGACCTTGACCTCTGATCATCAAGGTCATTGCATAATCGAAATGGGCATCCTCAATAACCTAAGTATGGGTGATATCATGCCTCTACCTTTACCACAGGCAGAGATATTTCAAATTATCAAGTTTGATATATCAAAATCTCATGATATTTCGAACACCCGGACACTTGAGGCTGAGAATTTCAACATAGTCCAGTCCTTGGATAAGTAGGCATGAACTAAGACTTGTTTCATGTTGCTCAGTTGACAGTATGGCAAGTTATCTGAAAATATCAAATTCGTGATATCGATATCACCATGATCCCAACATCTCACATCAAAAGTAATCAGCCCATTCAATTCCTAAGGTATGAAAACCTAAGGGTAGAACTTATTTCCATTGCTGTAGGTGTTGAAGGAGCCGAGTTATGCCATCAGATAAAAGCGTGACAGACAAAATATCAAGTCCGATATGTTGATTACATCATGATGGAGACATCTGAGATTGAAAATTATTGGCTCATTGGATTGCCCAGGTTGACAAACCTAGGGGTAGGATTTGTTTCCAAGGCTCTAGCTGTTCAAGGAGATGAGATATGAAGGTGTGACAGACCGGACACACAGATACACAGACACACACACACACACACACACACACACACACACACACACACACACACACAGACACCATGACCAAAAACAATATGGTTCCCGATCTGATTGATCGGGAACCATAATAACTTTAACCACTTTATGACCACCAGATCCAGGTGATGCATTTTAGCAAAAAGTTAGATAAGCGAGCTTTTCTATTTTTCATTTTTTTAGTCGATAATAAATCAACGTGAAATGATTTCAATACATATAAAGCCAGGCGCACACTGCCCTTACGGCATGCGATTTTTTACCGGCGTCGCGTCACGAATGGCAGTGCCGCAAGTGTTGGTGTGCGGAGAACGCCGTAACCATATCGCAACGATTTTTTGCCGGCGGTCCGTGGCGCAACCATGATCGCAGGAATCAAACTGATTTGATATTAGTCGGCGTCGGATTCGCCGGCGTCCTCCACCGTAAGCAGTGTGCGGGGTGTTCGCCGGCGCCTCCCGCCATATCTTGGGGCAGTCGACCAATGAAATCCCTTCCTGGTGTCACGTGATTTCAAAAATGGCAGCCTCCATCATGGAATCCGCGCAATCGGAGCAGCAGTGGACAGAAGAAAAAGACATTTGTCTTGTGGAACTGTGGAGGATAAATGTTCATCTTTATGATACCAATATGCCTGAGTTTAAAGATCGATCGTTAAAAATGTCTACCATCAAGGAAATGGCCAAAGCGTTGGATGTAACAGGTGATGAATCCGTGCCGTGGCACAGCTAGGCCTCGCCTAGCTCACACACATGAACGTGTATGTGTATGTACATGATATACTATAGACTGTGTATAGGCATGTAGGCCTATATACAGAGCTCTTTTAAGGCCTACCGGTCAGGGCCTACATGGCCTAGGCCCGTATACCGATGTGGCTAGGCATGCCGAAGGCCAACCCTTGGACAGGCCCCTACATTATAGGCCTAGGCCTACATACACAATTTAAAGGTCAGAACAGAAGGAAGCATCCATTGCATTGCCATTTATCAGCATATGATAGGCCTAGACCACAGGCCCTGTGGAGATGTGTTTGGGGCCTAGCTACGCTGAAAGGGTAAATGTCGTCCTGGGTATATACAAAGATTACCCAGGATCTCAATCTTCACTAAAACAATACCCTGGGTGTACTTTCGGTTGCCGAACATCACCCAGCATCGTAGTATGACACCTGGATTCCGGTTTGTCTCGCCCGTGGTCACATGACCGCCTGAAGAATGTCATGAACAGCTACACTCAACAAGTACCGCGGCGCGAGACCGCTAGATTCCACGGGATTTCTAAATAGGACTCGTTCCTAGGCACAGATTGCGGAAGCTGGGTGATGTTCGGCTCCCGAAACTACACCCAGGGTATTGTTTTAGTGAAGATTGAGATCCTGGGTAATCTTTGTATATACCCAGGACGACATTTACCCTTTCAGCCCTAGCTACGGTAAACCAAGCCCTGGGTACCCCCTAGGGGGTAGGCCTACCCACTTGGTTTACCTTAGCTAGGGGGTAGGCCCTATGATTTTAGGAGGTAGGTCAGCGTGGCGAGGCCAACGCCTGGGAAGGCCGAATCGCGAATGAGTTCAATGGAGTTTGACACATGGGGCTATGAACAATGAATGTACACCGTTGATATAGGCAGCATGACACCTGCAATAGCAGGCCTCAAAATTGCATGTCCCATGAACTTTTTAAGTTCCCAAATGTCAATCAACACCTCGTCAGTAGGCCTAATGCCTGGGCTAGCCTAGGCTACACATGAATCGTGCCGTCACGATCAGCATCTCACTCAATACTCATGATGATTGTGTCGTTGTGACAATGTGAGTCATGAATGCAGAATGTTATCTGCACTGCTGCACTGTAGGCCCTACCCTGCTGTCAGTGCAATGGTGAGTGTGTGGCAGGGAACGTTCACTGTGCCCAGGCCGGGCCAAACTAGCTAGGCCTAGGCCTAGGCCTATTTGTATTTGCCGGTTCGTCGACGTCGTGCAAAAATATTTCTCAGCTGGCTGCCTCCTTCAGCTGGGCCAAGTTGCTCCCTTCCCCTGGCCAAGATTCCAGGCAGGTGGGCAGAGACAGAGTACCTACTCAGGGGGCAAAACCCCATTTTTGGTGAAAATGGGGGACCGACTGCTGTAAAAGGCCACCCCCTCGTAATTGGTTCAGGAGGCCCCCCTGAGTCACACTAGGGTGGGTGGCCTTTGATACTTTTTGCAAGACGCCGAAAAATTGACTTTGAAGTTGAGGACACTGACTTTAGCATTGGACCCAAGAACTGACCATGACTGAGCGTTGTGCAGGAGAATGGGATGCGATGTACAGCTAACTTTTGAACGGTGGGATTTACACCCCATAAATGTATTACCACAGATAGAAACACGGTGGCTCTCAATCAAATAAGCATGTTCTCAATTGTTTTTAGTAGTTATGTAATAAAGAAATGAATTTTTTATGCAAATTAACAGAAAATGGGTCAAAATACATAAAAATGCTGTTTCCGATTACGTAACTAGTTAGAAACTATAAAAAAACATGTCAAAAACAATCACTGATCACTTCTCTACACCAAAACAAAACAATACGGAGGACTCAAAGCGTAAAAATGACCAGAGATCGCCACAAGAAGGATTAAGTCCTGATTGTAAGATGTCGAAACTTGACACTGAAAGTGAGTGTGACGCCGTACAGGTTGCCGTGGAAAATGAAAATCAAATACCGTGCGAAACAGCTGAAAAGTCCGACAAAGAGGCTAAGGGTGGGGCGAAAATGATCAATCAGTCTTTGCTTGCCTACATGGTGTTTTCCTTACAGTCGGGCACCGTGCATAATGTGAAGAAAGCTGTGCTTGGTTTCTTTACTCAAGAAAAAATTGCTCATGCCAAGAATGTTCTGTGGAATTTGGTCGGCGAGAACGCACTTGGGCCGAATATTAAACGAAAATCTACGAATATACGTAAGGAAGAGGACGCAAACGTTGAAGACATCGTAAACGCTCTGAGGAAATTAGACAAGGATGATATGATGCCCCATTTCGTTATTTCGGCGCATAATCTTGGGCAGATTCCAAGGACGGTTCCTGAGGAAATAAATAACTTTTCCATTCTTGAGAGACATTCGAAATTGGAGAGCAAGGTCAGTAAAATCTCGGAAACGGTTGTCTGATGAACCACTGATGAACCACTGGAAGGGCGGTCCAATATCCCATGCGTTTCTGTTCAAAAGCCAACAGATCATGATGTGGTGCAGTCTGTTTGGGATGGAAAGATTCCCGATAGTATACGTGATTGTGGTCCTGCAGCTGATAGCAAACCTCGGTCAGAATTTCACTCAATTTATGACGTGCGGCCACATGCGACTCCTGTGCAAGGGGGCGTGGTGTTGGCAGGGGTCTGAGTAGAGGACGAGGTGGTCGTGGTGGTGCCTCCTCCTTAGCTCCACCGGGGATGTTGAGACTGAGCGGTAGTTCACGTTCCTTGGACAGGGAAAGTGTCATTTCTAATGCAACAAATGACTCTGCGCGTGGTTTCGACGGATTCGTCTTGCCTCCATATGAGGAAAGAAGACAACGTCGTCGTCAGAAAGTGATTGTCGGATGTTCAAATCGTGAATGCAATGTGAAGGGTGCGCCTGAACCCGGCAGGGATCTCTTCATATCTAGAGTTGATGACTCGACGGAGACCTCTGAGCTCGAGTCTTTCATCAGGGGACTTGGGGTTTCCGTGCGGTGTTTGAGAAAAGTGTCTCACGAGATGGCGACTTTTAAGTCTTTTAGACTGACTGTTCCGAAGTCTGACTTTGATAAGCTTCTTGACGGATCTGTCTGGCCTGAGGGCATTCAAGTGCGAAAATTTATCCCTCCAAGGAATCGGGAGGACACTGAAAATTAAATGACAATTATGATCAGTCCAATTGGTACATTCTTTTTCTCATTCTTGATGATTAACTTGTGCACGTACAACAGCTGTGGACTGGGCGACGGCAAAGTCGAATACATATCAAAGTTGCTTGAATGTCACGATATTGTACTGGTACAGGAAACTTGGCTTTTAAAGGATAACCTTAATGTGTTTGACAAGATTCCTGGAACGGAATCACATGGTATATCTAGCATTGATGACACAAAATTATTGCAAGGCAGGCCTTATGGTGGATGTTCTATCGTATGGAAGAAGTCTTTGGTATTTGAAGTGTCTCCACTTACTCTTGATTTACAGACAAAGCGTATCTGTGCAGTATGCGCAAAACTCCCAAGTGGTGAGATGTTTCTCATCATCAATGTATATATGCCATGTGATTTCGTTCCAGGTAATCTGGCAGATTTTAGACTAGCTCTTGATGATATCTCTCTCTTACTTCACTCAAATAACTATGATTATATCACAGTTGGCGCTGACTTTAACACTGACTTTCGTAGAGCGACGCAAAACACCTTGGCGTTGAATGATTTCATTGAGGCAGAATCCCTTGTTAAAGGTTCTAACATTCTAGATTCAGACTTGCACTTTACCTATGAGAGTCGCATAAATGGCGAGAAATCGATCCTCGATCATTTCTTGGTTTGTGAACGCTTATTTCCTTCCATTTGTAAATATGAATCGTGTCATGAGGGTGATAATATTTCAGACCACTGTCCTGTCTCAATATCTTTGGAAATTGATGTTAACTTACAAGAGCTGCTGTGGTGAATTTCGAACAGAATGGAAACAATTTTTGTTGGGATAAGGCCTCCGAGAATGACATTCTTGCATTTCAAAATAATTTAGATCAATTGCTTGGTACAATAGAAATTCCGGGGGATTTAATAGAATGTGGTGATTTACACTGCACTGAACATGATGTCTCGATTCAAAACTTATACGACGAAATCGTTGATGCTTGTATGTCAGCATCCTCTAATTGTATTCCCTCACCGGCATCCCGTAGGAAAACAGGTCATAGGGTTATACCGGGTTGGAATGAGAGTGTTGAAGAACATAAGAGGCGTGCAATTTTCTGGCATAATCTTTGGAAGTCGAATGGGTCCCCTAGGATGGGTGTTGTTGCTGACATCAGAAGAAGAACACGTGCTCAGTACCATTTTGCTATCAAAACTGCTAGGAAAAACCAAGAGAAATGCAAAGCTGAGAAATTAGCTAATTCCTTGATCAATAATGACACTCATTCATTTTGGAATGATATTAAAAAGATGAAGAATTCAAGCACCAAATTTCCTACCAGCATGGATGGCCACGTTGGGAGTGAAGCAATTGGTCATCATCTTGCACAAAAGTATGAACGACTGTACAATTCTGTTTCTTATGATCGAAATGAAATGTCATCAGTTTTGAATGATATCAACACTCTCATTTCAACTCAGTGTAGCTGTCAAACTCCAAAGTGTCGGTTGCTTCATAACACTACTGTTGCAGACATTAAAAATGCTGTGAACCTCCTTCATTACAACAAGAATGACGGTCTAATTGGTCTCTCAACGAACCACTTAAAGTATGGCACACCAAGGTTATATACTCTCTTATCTATACTCCTATCTGGCATCATGAAGCATGGTTATATTCCACAAGATATGTTGCGAAGTACAATCATTCCCATTCCTAAGTGCTCCAAGAAATCTCTGAGTGATTCGTCTAATTATCGGGCCATAGCTCTCAATAGTCCAGTCTGTAAACTTTTAGAAACTGTCATACTTACTAAATGCAGTGACTGCCTGTGTTCCTCTGACATGCAGTTCGGATATAAGAAATAGCGGTTCCTCTGTCTATGCCATGCTTCTTGATGCCAGCCAGGCTTTTGATCGTGTAGAATATACTAAACTTTTAAGGACCTTGTTAAAGAAAGGGCTCTGTCCAGTTATTGCTCGCTCAATTGCTTTTCTGTACATACATCAACTTATGAGAATTAATTGGAATGGCTTTTATTCCGACTTTTTTACTGTTTCAAATGGTGTCAAGCAAGGGGGTATTTTATCTCCTATTCTGTTCTCAGTTTACATTGATGTGCTCCTGTTGAGGCTGAAGGGATCCGGTTTCGGTTGTTATATTGGGGCTACATTTGTCGGGGCGTTTGCATATGCAGATGATATTATACTTTTGTGTCCTACTAGGTTCTCTTTGAAATCTCAGTTGGGCGTAGCTTTTATCTATTCTCATGAATACCACATCATCTTTAATCCTACAAAGTGTCAACTTCTTTTCTACAGTGATGACCTGTGTGCGAGGCGTGTCGAAATTATATTTCAAAATACTGTTGTAATTGCTCAACCAACCGCTCCTTATCTTGGTCACATAATAGGACCTGGGGCCGGTGAGCAGGGCCTAACTAGAACAATTTCTGACTTTAATAGGAGAGTCAATATATTAATATCAAGGTTTTATTTCTGCGAGTTAGAGACAAAAGCAAAGCTATTTCAAACATATTGCATGTCGTTGTATGGGTCAGTGTTGTGGGATCTCAGTGATAAATCTATTAACTTATTTTACACAGCTTGGAGGAAAGCTATCCGCAAATTTCTTGGTTTACACCCAATGACACACTCTGTACTTGTACCGCTCATTATTGATTCTAAACCACCGGACCTCATTTTGGAAAAGAGAACATTAAACTTCCTTAAAAGAACGAATGGTAGGGGTTGATTAAACTAAGGTAGAGCGTTTAGAGTGTCGGTGTGTCGGGTATTGGTCACGGGCCAATCCAGTAGGTAAAGTTTATTTCTTGTTTTACCTTCTTTTACCATTAATCATTGATATTGATCAATTTTGGAACTGCACTGGCACACTTTCTTTCTTTCTTTCCCTTGCCGCACCAGCACGAAACAATGTATATTTTACATGAATAAAGATGCATAATAATAATAAAGCGCCTGGATGCAGTTGATAAACAGAGAAAAACAGGATCATCAGCTGAACCCCCTGTGAGCAATCTGACTAAGTTGGAAAATCATATCAATGGTATGGGAATTAATCGATTCCACTTCTATGTTGACAAAATTTCCAAGCAGAAAGAGTACCCTACTCTAGATGGACCAGACAAAATGACTCTTCTCAAAGGAATAGACCTCCATCTGGTCCTTGACAACCTCCCAGATAAAGTGAAGGTGCAGAAAATATTAGATTTGTGGAAAACATTTCATTCATTGATCCTCCTTCTGCGCAAAAAGAAGGAGTGGACTGAAGTAGAGATAGTCACATTCTCAGAGGATTCAAAAGGGTTATTTGACCTGTTTGTTTCTGTTTATCACACCACACGTGTGACCCCATACATGCATTTGCTGGTTGCACATGTACCCGAGTTGTTGAGAAAACATGGGAATCTTGCAGATTTCTCACAACAGGCTATGGAGAAATTCAACCATTTGATTACTTGCTTGTTTTTCAAAGCTTCCAATCATAGAAATGAAACTGCATTTCACAGGTGATGGAAAAGATCAATAGACTGCAAGAACTGGAGCACTTGGAAAGTGAAATTCCAGGGCTTCGTGATATTACATGCAGCATTTGCAAAAAATGTTGGGCATAATAAATTGACCTGTGCCGATAAGGGCCTGTAAGTTATCTTGGACTTTTCTCAGCAGGGTGGCTGGGAAGGTACGGTAACCAATTTTCTGGTACTGTGGTATTACATTAATAGAGAGCTTTCGCACCCGCACGTTTAGGTGATCGACTACATACGTAACCGTAACCGGTGAAACGGTTTGGTTTTAGTGGTTTCGCAGAGAGACACGGCTATATATATATATATATTATGTTTATTCATGTAAAGTAAATTACATACCTGTGATGAGGTGGTGCAGGTGCCAAAGTAGTGATTTAGAAAATTATTACATATCTAGTGCACGCATAAGAAATTAACAATGTCTTGGGCGTCAGGGTCCCAAGCTGCCACCTCCCTGAAGGCAAGAATGGCCGCGGCACGTCGTAGGTGATCGTCTGGGATAGTACAGTGTTCCAAAGTTCTGAAGTGTAGGTGTTCTCTAGATGTAGATAGGGCATCTGCTAACATGGAGATGTTGTTAGACACAGGAGATCTACTTCCATTCAACGAAAGGATACCAGAAAGATTGACAAGTGAATTGTGATGTGAGGACACAACCTTGAAGAAGTTTAGGAACCTAAGCCTAAGAACTATCCGTGAAGACCTATAGGTTTTTAAGGATATTTCTTAGGCAAGGTGATGTAATGTTTTGACTGTGCTCGAGTCATACGAGTTCACCGAGGGCCCTACTGTGCTTGTATTGTGTGAGACGTGTTGGCGAGTGATCATTAACCGGGGTACCTTACAAACCGCACTCGCCTCACGCGTACCGTGCTTGTTACCCGTGAACTGCGGCCGGCTAGTGTATAGGCCTTCATTTAGTGTATGTGCACACGTAACAACTCCTCACAAAATGATGACGTAAAAGTAAATGTTCAGCAAACCGTTCAATTGCGAAAGACCTTTTCTGATCGCACGGCAGTCAATGGAAACTGCCCTTTTTACACGGATTTGATTCACAACTCAAAAGCTTAATAAAATATGACCAAAACAAAACATACAAAATGTTACACATGGTATGCATAAGGAATCCTTCTAAATCTGATAACAAAGAATAGCGATCACCGTTGGAATGAGAGTTTTGATAAAAATATGTTGCTTTTGCAAACCGTTTTTCTCTGACGTGTAGTGAAGTCGCTGCGGATAATGTTTTCTATAACCGTTTGTGTACACGTCACTAGACCGCAACATTTGATGACCTAAATGTAGTCGGTTGCATAAACGTGCGGGTGCGAAAGCTCTCTATTATCCCTGTTTATCAAACTGGTTGTCTGGCATGCAAGCAATGGTGGGTGTCGGAGACAGAGCGTTTTGAAATTTTGGTACTGACTTCGTCATTGGACTGGTACACTTGGTTTTGCACAGGAGCAGGGGAACAAATGTACAGCTAATTTCTGAACAGTTGGATTTAGACTCTGTAAATGTATTACTAACAGATAGCAATATGGGAACAGTGAATAATCAAATTAAAGCATGGTCTTAAATATTTTGAGTGGCTACACAATAAGAAATTGCAGTTTTAATGTAAAATTACACAAAATGGGACCAAATACCCCAAAAAGTGATTTACACTTGACAAAATCAATTTAAAGAACGTCCTTGGCTGATTCAGAGGCACCGTGTTTCCATCTGTTGATCATACATAGGGTCTAAATCCAACTGTTCAGAAGTTAGCTGTCCACTTTTTCCCGTGCCCCTGCACAAAGCCGAGTCCACCACTCCACGATGATGTCAGTACCAAAACTTCAAAGATTCACGATGATGTCAGTACCAAAACTTCAAAGCAATCTATCTCCCACACCCACAACTGCTTGATAGATGACCAGTTCGATGCACAGGGATATACATGTACTCGCAATACCATAGTGTTCTGTGGCAGAAAATTGGTTACCTTTCCAGCTACCCTGACCCCACTGGCTTCGGTCTAGGAGTTTGCATACCGGGACCAACCCGGTCTTTACACTTACTGGCAGTGGTCTTGGACTAAGGCCCGTATTCTAGAAGCCTCCTTAACTCTAAGGTCCACCTCAAGCTTTTTTATTCTGCCCTGCAAACAACAGCTAAAGGAAAACCTTAGAGTTAAGGAAGCTTCCAGAATACGGCCCTATGTTGTCTATCACAACATTTAGGATTTTTAGGTTCACTCGGACACTTGAACATCATGAGTCTTCTCTGGTCCTAAAATGATTTATTGTCTGTAATTTTCTCATGTTAGTACCTATCACTGTTTTCCATTCTCCAAAGCCATAATACGTCAGTGTCGACATGGCGTTTAGTTTAGCAATCTCCCGCTGGGTGACCGAAATCGACCTAAATCGGGCGACCATCTTGGCAGACTGGGACCCGAATGTATCCGCGGATCAAAGTCTTCGAATTTCTCCCCAGTCTTCACGCGAGTGATAATTTTGAGAGTGTGCCATTAATATACAGTGTTTTCGGACTACAGAAATGTATTGCTATGCATAAGTAACGTTTTATTTGACATGAAAATCGGGTACAGTGTATGTGTAGAACATTTTCCGGAAGCACTTGTTTCTCCACCTGTACATTATAGTAGTAGGTAAGAGGGTATGGTGCAAAGTCACCGTGGTTCAACCAATCAGGGAAGTGGTGACACGGACCGAAACACCTACCGAAGAATATGATTGGCGGAACGCCTGCAGGACGCGCTGCGTACGCGCCAGTCTGTCCCCGGCTTAAGGATCCATTCACGCGAATTTCCAAGCGGTGCCACGCGGCATCCTTTGTCCAGGACCAACGCGGCAGAAACAAACAATGCTTTCGCGCGTCTGTCGCCCGAAAATCGCGTGAATGGATCCTTAGCCTAAGGATAAGGATAAGTGTCATACTTAAGGCGGTGACAGACTAGTGCGTACGCGACGCGAAGCGACGCGTTTTCTTTTGTGTTTTTGCACTCCATTGCACATGGTGCTCAGTGGTGCGTCGCGCTAGTCTGTCACCGGCTGTAGACTTAAGTAGTTTTATGATGGGGACAGGACACGCAAAGGGAAAATGTCGCCAGGTGCACGTTCTCCTGTATCGGTACGGTTCTTTGTTTGCATAAGGAAGGTAAGTATAACACAACGCAGCAGAGGAGGGTGTGTCCTCACAGAACCTCTACACACTTGCGAAGCCTTTGAAGTCAGAAACTTGATCTTGATTCATCGATTAACTGGAATTTATTGGTCATTTTGTGCCGGTGTTGACAAATACAGCAGCATGAACTGTAACACGAGTTGCACCTCAGACCCCCCATGAACCGGAAATCACGTCACTGATATCGATAAAACAACAGAACAGTCAGTTCATGAAATAAACAAAAGAGCGCACACATACTCCCCCCCCCCCCCATGGAGAGACCAAATCTATCAAGTCGAATCCATCAACACAACAAGCGCCGAACATTTAACCCTTTAACTCAGCTTTACCACAATCCAACTGTGGAACTGATAATAAGCAAGAAGTCAATCTCCAGAATTCACGAATTTTCGACCCCAACCGGGGTCTTTTTCAAGTGGAACTTTACAATCTGAAACTCTAGAAAAGACTGAGCTGAAACCCAAATGTAGAACTAACACCTGTATAGACAGGATGAGTGAGCAATTAAGGAAAGAATAGTGTCCAAGCACCACGGATGGTTGCTGGACCTGAATAAAATGGATGTAATTAAGGAAAGAAAAGTGCCCAAGCCCCATGGATGGTTGCTGGACCTAATAAAGAGAGTGGATGTAATTAAGGAGAAAGTGATTTACCTGAAAGAAAAGGGTTTAATAAATATGACATGTGTAATACATAACAAGCACAAAGCAAAAAGATGTTCAACACAAAGTAAAAGAATATAAAGGAAGTCAACTTCCAGATCTGTAGGAAAAAACCAGAATGGATAATGCAAATCCCTAAGCAATGAGAAGAATAGCGTGAGGAGGAATAGAGCAAAGGGGGCGGGGGGGGGAACAAGGCCTACCCCAGAAGGGGAGCCACGTGCCCACCACAACTGGAAAACCTCCAACGAAATAGGCCTACCAAGGGGAGGGAGCAAACAAAACAAAAAACAAAACAAAAATACTGGGACCAAATTATTGGGAAGATAATGGGGAAGATCAAATTGTGGGAAAAAAGAAATCTAAATTTTAAGGGGAAAATAATAGTGATAAATATGATACTTCTTGCACCCGTCTGGTACGGTGCAAGAGTAAGCAAAATGACCAAAGTTAAAAAATGACCAACTGCAAAATGACCAACTGTGGAACTGATACGGAATACTACACTTTAGCAAGAAAGACATTATTTTGCATGTAAATCTCACCCCAAAGACCAAGCTTAAGAGGTCCACCGATCAGAACAGAATATCATGCACGTCAGCTTTAACTCCTAGCACAACTCAGAGCGAATATTAATCAACAGTCCAAACAGTCCAATGCTCTGAGCGCTCAACTCACAGACTATCACTGTAGAATATTCCTCAAGAAAACATTAATGACGTCTCCACTGTCCATGAAACCAAATGATAAACTAAAGTCCAAAGTATGAACTATAACTCGCACAAATTTGCAAATACACCACAATAATCACTTCAGGATTTACTCCAACCCTGGCGCTTGCAGCCGCCCAATTTCACAGCCTTATGGCCAACTCTCAACCACGACTGATAGAAATTACAAACCACTGGATTTAGTGAAAGAGTTCTAAATTAGCAAGAACAAACAAACTTTAAAGGGAATGTCCACCAAACAAATAGCCAGCTGCAAATATCCCCGGGCTACAGTAAACACACACACAGGAAGGCTGGGTAGACTGCCAGACACTTCCACTAAGGCAAGGGTTTATTCTGCCCTCAGAACAGCCTTAGTTTAGATATCCAAATCACTTCCAATGAAGAATTCACTTAAAGAGTCACTGTCCGAAAATTATGGAATTATCCAACTGATCCACCGACAAGTTCTCTTGGCGCGTTCTTGCAGGGCTGAGATAGGTATATCACAATCCGCTGGGGGCGCTGCCGTCGCCACGCTACCGCGACGTCAAATGGATAATGGCGCGGCCCAATATGGCGGCGCGTAACCACTGGAAATCGCTATGCTCTTTTCTCATTGGACTACCCCCTATAAAAATGTTATTCGCGGGCTTTTCTTGTGACGGTTTTGACCAATCAGAGTCCGACATTCATGATTATGATAATTTAGGGTCAGGTTCCGGCAAGGTCACTTCGTCGCTAGCAGACAAGTTTTATGCTCGATTTTACCGGTGGAAATGTAAGGTAAGGTATACGTAAATAGCTTTAAACACCAAATAAATGGAAACTTAGTGTTTCAAAGAGTAAACAGAGCCTTAGATGAAGAAAATCCATCGTGGCGTTCAGTATCTAAGGCCGTTGGCAAAATTTGTGGTCGATCGGAAAATTCCAAAATGGCGGACCCAACAATTTTAGACTTTCAGCGTTGCGGAGACGTTTCAAAATCCAGCACCATCGGCACGTTTAGTGACCCATCGATGTTATCAAAGGCATTTTTATGAACGGTAAAGACCTTAGTAATTTATATTTGTACATAATTTTGTTTGTTATGCTTCCATAATGTGGAAAAATACGTTTGTTTTGAGGCCCATCATCGATCAGGATTCTGAAGCGAGTCGAAATCATCGAGCCCGGTCATGTCCGTTGTAGCCAGCAAAATACGCAGTAAACTTTGTATACTACTAATTATAACTGCAGAACTGACATTCTAGGATGAAAATGATAGGTCTTACGTAGTTTTGAGTTGCTGTTATTTGGTATATCTGAAGTATTATGTACCAGAACCTGTACCTTGACCTTGACCGACCACATCCAATGCATTAGGCCTATCATGATTATGTTAATGATCTGTGTTTGGTCACATGATCAAAACATTGATCAACTCTGAATCAAGGTAAACATTGCCACGTGTTGAACAAAAGACAGGACAAAGTGAGTGATATATGTATACTTTTTTAATCATGCAGTTGTGTCTTGACAATTAAATTTAATCACACGTTTGTTACAGAAAAATATGAAAGTACTAGTACAGACAAAGAAGAAATAGCATCACATCAGCATTCATGCTGATTATTGGTTTTGGTCTTCTTCTTTTCAGGGTTCCATGGCATGGGCATTCCATTGGCTCTCGAGTTAATTTTCCTGGCTGATGTCAATCTCAGGTGTTCCTCAGTTCCCCCAGCCTGAATTATTTGTAGTCATAGGGCCTACTGGTTGTATCTTAGGCTCCATTTCCATAGAGTTCACGTTGACACTTTTCACGCGCCACGCTTCACGTTTTCCTTTCGTTCCTCGGAGAAAGCATGTCACAGGACAGGTAATGTGTGTCTCGTTGTGCGCTGAATCGAGGAACGAAAGGAAAACGTGAAGCGTGGCGCGTGAAAAGTGTCAACGTGAGCTCTATGGAACTGGAGCCTTACTGCTGCGGTAATGGCGGAGTCAATGGATGACTGGAGCAAGTAGCATTTCTTCGACAAGTTGAAATCATGTGACGTTGCAAGTTTTACTTATGGTGAATGCATTCAAATTTTCAAATATGTAAAAAAGAATAGTATCACTTGGGGCAGCCTGCGGGATATGTTGAACGTACAGAATCCAAGGGTAAGAGAAATTTCAGAATGCGCTCTCCGAACCTCATTTGACAGCATTGTAAAAAAAGTTGATGCATTTCGCAGAACAAAAAAGAACAGGGACAATATGACAGTTCTTGATACAAAGTACACTCTGCCAAGACCTAAATCAAAATCTAGGAATGAACATTCATTAGTGGACAATACCAGCTCCCCCACTCCTGCAAAAAAAGGGCGCTTAGAAACCATAGCTGAGGCTGTTGAGGATGAGGTTAAGGTAAAACTAGCAAAGGAGGTGAATACCTTGACTGTGCGTGTTAATGACCTTCAGGCACAAAATGACCAACTGCAAAAAAGGAATAGTGAGCTAACAGAGTCTTTAGGCACTTTTACATCATTGACTGGGAAAGTTTATGAGCTTGAAACAAAAAATGGCCTGTTGGAGGAAAGGAATAACCAGCCAACTGAATCCTTGAACTTTCTTACATCAGAGGTTAAAAGGCTCAGAAAGGAACTGAGTCAAAACTCATCTCATCGTCTTCGACAGAAAATGAAGAGGAAGGATGCTTCTATTAAGGTATGGAAGAGGAAGTACTATTCTCTTAGATGGAAAAGTCGCAATACCATTAAGTTGAACAACAAAGTCAAGAAACTTGAGGCTGAACTGAAAAAACTTCCTGATGGACAAACCAAACCAAAGCGCAAACCTCAGAGAATACTGGCAAAATCTAAAAAAGAGGAAAATGCTGTAAACTCTGTTAGGATGACATCAGTGCTCTGTGAAAAAGAAAAGGAGATAAAATCATTGAAGCAGTCACTCCAGTTTATGGAAAATCAGTACTGTGAAGCGGAAGAGAAGTTAGAGGACCTGGGGGGAGAGAATGCAATAAACACAAAAGTGGATGGTAAAACTTACTCCAACAAAGTGAGGCATGCATCCTACATCTTACAGAACTTTGGTGTATCACAGAAATACTATTCTCTTAGATGGAAAAGTCGCAATACCATTAAGCTGAACAACAAAGTCAAGAAACTTGAGGCAGAACTGAAAAAAATTCCTGATGGACAAACCAAACCAAAGCGCAAACCTCAGAGAATACTGGCAAAATCTAAAAAAGAGGAAAATGCTGTAAACTCTGTTAGGATGACATCAGTGCTCTGTGAAAAAGAAAAGGAGATAAAAGCATTGAAGCAGTCACTCCACTTTATGGAAAATCAGTACTGTGAAGCGGAAGAGAAGTTAGAGGACCTGGGGGGAGACAATGCAATAAACACAAAAGTGGATGGTAAAACTTACTCCAACAAAGTGAGGCATGCATCCTACATCTTACAGAACTTTGGTGTATCACAGAAAAACACATCCCCTGCCCTGAAACTTCTGACCAAGACCATTACTGGACAGGAAATTGCAGGTGCTTTGCCATCGTACTCTACTCAGAACAAGCTTGTGGACGAAATGAAATCCCTCTCACGACAACAGGTGAAAGAGACAATGGGGCAAAAAAAGGACACAACCCTTAAATATGATGGCACCACGAAGGCTGTAGGCCACCTGGTGGAGGTAGAAGTGGCCAGTGAAGCAGGACCCATGCTCCTGGGAATGACTATTCAGACAGGAGGAACTGCAGATGAGTATGTTTCAACAATCAAGAAATCATTCGAAAGAGTGGATAGGACTGCCACAGCACAGGGATCTGATCCATCGAGCATGTTAAAGAATGTCCGCAACACCATGACTGATAGATGTGCCACGAACAGTGCAATTGACCGGAAACTTCAGGCCGAGCTTGGTGTCTCATTCAATGAATTTAAGTGTGCAATGCATCCCCTGGATGCTATAGCAAAAGAATGCGAAAAGGAGATTAAAGTATTCGAAAAAGCAAAGGGCACAGAAACCAAGAAAACAGGAAACAATTTCCCATTTCAGCACAGAGGAGAAAGTAATTCGCAGGCTTTGGTACGATTAGCAGGGAAATTGTTCCATGACACTAAATATAGCTGTGTTGAAGAACTCTCAACCTATTTAAAAGAATGTTGTATACATGTTGTATACATGATTCGTTGCAAAAAGTGTGATGTTTTGTACATTGGTGAAACGAGTCAAACTTTAAGAGGCAGAATGAATGGTCATAGACAGACCATCAGAAACAATAACACACATCTTCCAGTGAGTGAACATTTCAATAGTGCAGGACACCATATAGATGACATGAGAATTACAGTTTTGAAAGGCCCCATCAAGGATATTAAACAAAGACATGTTGCGGAGCAAAAACTCATCAGCAAGTTTAATTCCATCAAGTGTGGGCTTAACAGGGATCAGGGTTTTCTAGCACATTACCAACTGACCAATTAATGTACTGTACACACCATTGTCA
>NMRB01000437.1:4476-21664 GCA_002633025.1 Notospermus geniculatus | reverse complement strand
CCCAAGTCACCGAAAAACAGGGTTTTGTGCAGATTTTGACCGTACAAATGTTGTTACAACATTTTGCGACTGTACAATGTACAGTTGCAAAATGACATGTTTTGTCCCCCCAACAGCAAACTACAGGCCTTATTACATTAACAGGGTTCTTCCCCCGGACCTTTTTAAATGACTTTTGTATGACGTTTCTTCCAGCTTACTTTATGACCAGTTGTTCCCCAATAAATCGAAAAATTGCTGAATTCTCGGCTTTGTTTGCTAAATTCTGGGTGTGCCAAGCCGCACATGGGAGACTGTTGCTGTAGTCCCCAGCAGCGATGACTGAAACCCGAATATCAACGGGGGGTCATAGCGGCCTACCCCGGGAAAATTTTCGAAAATAAGACTGCTTTTACGCCATTTCCCAGTATTTCAGAATATTTTATGACTTTTTATTGACTTTTACACCATTTCCAAAATTTCATGACTTTTTTAGGCCTTATTTTCAGACTTTCATATTTTATGACTTTTTATGGGAGAAGAACCCTGTTAAGAGAAACTTGGATATCCGTCTGAAACAATTTGTAACATCACCCGACGCCTCATCAGAGAGGCAGAAAAGCCGGAGAAAATTATTTTTTATGTATGTGTAACTATACACTCGGCCCCAGTGTGTATCCGACGTCCCGGTCTCCTACACACTGGCACATTTGGGGCTCAAAAGCCGGTGACACCACTAGATGGCACTCCACTCCACTGGGCTCCAGCCAATCACCACGCTTTCTCACTCATAATTCCCGCGGGAAATTACTTCCAGGAAAAACCCAACCTCGTCCCCAGGGGTCTAGTGCACTCAGACAACCTTGGACCACTCGCCATATTGTCAGAAAGCGAACGAGGTTGGGAAAACCCAAGGACCCGTGCTGCCACCACACGGTCTTCACGACTGTTAATCTCTAAAAGAGCCAGACGCGGAGTGTGATTTACCGAAGGGGTGAGCCCGTAGCGTCTGGCAAGCGAGACTAGTGTAACTAGAGTACAATACTGAGGAAAATCACTCGCCACACACTGAAATGCCGACTCGAAAAACACAAAATGAAAATATCATGATATGACTCCATTAGATCAGCTCAGCCAATCAACAATAGACCTTAGGTCACATGACCAGTTGAGAAACCCTACCGTCTGCCCGGGTGTTTTAAAGCCACACTGTATTGAATTCAGAAAGTGCTTACGTCCTCCGACGTTATTGTAGCGTAAAATGTACTATGCTCTATCTGAATACCGTATACGCAAATATTTTCACGAATAAAAATTACCGCGAAATTCACTTTCTGGCCAGTTTTGGATGTAATTTGATGCCTAAGTTATATTTGGGGTTTTGTGATGGCCAGTGAACTTGTTGGTGATTCAGATAGTGAGTTTGGCGACTCTGATTTTGAGGGAATTTGGAGTGACGATGAGGCAAGAGCTGATGGATACGCCGATTCTGATAATTCTGACGTCGATGATGCTGCTGGGACAGGGCCTGTTCGAGTGGATTTTGCCAGTGCATACGAAAACACAGTTTTGATTCTAAGAAATATGCTGGGTAGGCAGATATGCTCTACCTGCCTTCTCTTAACACCTTGAAAGTACCGTAAAATTCAATACAGAGGGGCTTTAAAAGGAAATGTCACTTTTGGCCTACTAAAGCTAAAACATCAGTAATGTCCACAAAATTAGCCTTGTCTTAAGCTACATCACAATGTCAAAACATGTCCTTTGTACTATCGCTTTTACTCTGTCACAAGATCTGACTTCTTTCAAAAACTTACTTCTCTATAACTCTTTTATCATTGAACAATGAAGAAAGACCACAACATATTTATCTAATTTTGAATACCGTAAAGCGAAATATTTTCACGGGGAAAAATTCTCGCGAATTGCTGCAGTCACTCGCTAAATTTTTTCTCTACGAATGCAAATTACCGTCAACACAGATAACATGAATTTTGTTCCCTGCTAAAACCCCCGTAACATATCCACTCCGGGGCCCGTACGGCGAGTAAAAACAGACATTTTGGCCAATTTCTACGGTGCCCAGTTTGATCCAGTCTAATTTCTGCTTATCTGTTGAGGCGATTTCGGCATGATTCATCTTAGATCCGAGTTTCAGTCTCTAAAATCCATGGCAAGCCGCTGGGTGGGGAAAATCGTATGGGGCCTGGTGCATTTGCGACCTAGGCTTAAATGCTATATCGATGAGTCATCAGCACCAGTTGACCAATGCAGTGTGGGGATTCCCATCGTGACGTCATTCCCGGAGTCTCCCTTGAGTCCGGAACGAGTGTTTACACGCAACAAGCATTGCGGTATGCAGCTGATAGTACAGGTCGTGCCAGGATATACAGCTTCCTGCTTCCTGAGAAGTGTGGTGTCGATCTTCTTCACAATTCTGTGTGCGACACTCGCGAATATACTTCCCCGCAGAAAATTTTTATAAGGCCCTTTACCGCAAATATTTCTCCCTGTAAATATTGGATTTTTTGGCCATTCACGCGAAGATTTCGGGTGCAAAAATATTTCGCTTTACGGTATTGTCCCAAAATTTTTCAAAACGTCAAAACCATTCATACCTCTGAATGTATTCTTTTATACTTTACCCGGCATTGAATTTTCTGCCCCAAAATGCGTCATAGCCAAAATTGTACCGGTATCTCTCCTATATGATTTGTGTGTACTTTTGTTTCCAGGCCGTTCTGACTGAAAGCTGACTTTAAGCACACAAACATTACCAAAGTCTCAAACCCTGACGAAATATGCTCCAGGAAAAATGGATCGCTGCTGATTTTCACCATTTCAAAACAAACTTTGGCTGGGATATCCATCGTAATGCCTCAGGATTGTTAATTTCTTCCACAAGATCACGTTGATATCCATCCGGAAATCAGCACAACGAGGCAGACCCATGCGGCATTTGAATTTTGTAAGATCCTAAATCCGCATCCATTTTCGTCATATGATCCACTTCACTTACGTTTAAGCGGAAAAATTTGTCGGATCTGTTTAAAGTCGCTAGGAAACGCAGCGACTGAATTTCTCATAAATGTCCGTCATATTTCTAAAGGACTTGTTTTTATCTTTGTTGAGAAATGTACGTATATGTGCGTGTTGGAGAGCTACAGTCAATGTCTGGAGTCTGAACGTTAAGAAAGTCCCATATTAAGATCGTATCGTCGTGTGAACTGCTCACGATCTGGAATTCATCGAATTGAAGTCGAAATACTCGGCCAGAATGTTCTTGCTGTGAACGAAGAAAGAGAACAATCAGGTCAGATAAATATGCCTAAAATGGCACCAAACATCGTTCAAAACCTTTTAAAAAATCAAAAAAAAATTTGTTTCAAAATTTTTTTCTTCAAAAAACATTTTTTTCCAAACAATTTTTTTTGGGTCTGTACCCTCATTTTTTTTCTGGCAGAAACCCTGGGTCTGGAGCAAATAGTGTTAAGGGAGCAAAAAAGTGTTTGAGGAGCAAAAGGTGTTTGGGGAGCAAAAAAGTGTTTGGGAGCAAAAAAGTGTTAGGGATGCAATAAATCAATAAATTTTCACAGAAATATTTTGTCTCTGCTTCAGAAAACACGGCAAACAACCTCAGTAGGTGTATAACTAATGGTTCAATACACCAAAATCGCAGTTTTAAGGTCAAAGAGACCTGGCTTTGCCACTGGGTTCTAGCTCCTCCAACATAATCGTATCAAAAGCGTCAGTGTCAGGACTTTGATTCAAAGATATCAACAGCCTGCTGTGTGGTCAGCAATGCCGACCATCACCAACAGGAGAAGCGGGACCACGGCAATGCCATCTGATTCTCACCAGTCTATCTGGCCTGACGCCCATCTAGCCTGGTTTGAATCCACCACATTTCCCGCTTCTGAGGAGCTCAGAGCCTCAGCCAATCATCGGTGTGCGAAGGCTAATTGACGTGGCAATCAAAATCCATGTTACAAATGTGTGCGGAAAGAGAAGAGACAGTGCCGAACGGCGATTTGTTTCAGGAGTTCTGATTGGCTCGGAGGCAGGGTCAAGTAGGGGTCCAATTCATTTATAATTTATGAGTTAACGCAAAAGATTATGATTGGGACAGGGCTAAAGATGCAGTCGATGGCCTTGTTTGGACAAGATGGGCAATGCCAGACATCTCTGACCTTGCAACTGCGATTTTGCTGTACACTGAAACAACGTGACATCCAGTCTTTATGAATCCACCAGTGTTTCCACCAGAGGGCGCTAAGGGTACTATGCTAGTACCCTCAAAGGAACAGAGAAAAGGGCCATTTTCTTTCATTTCATGGGGTTTTTGCTGATTTTGAAGAAATTAGTAGGCCTACCCTCCAAAAAATTCTGGGAGAAACCCTGACGGTCTACACACTTACCACTAGTGTTCTTAGACAAAGGGAGCCAGATGGAGCCCTTGGATCTAGGGCAGCTGCAAGGTCCCAAACTTTGATTTTGCTGTGAAAAAGAAGTAAATATTCAGTGAACAGATTCAACAAGTAAGCATCAACATGTCTCACTGCAGTATGCACCCAAATCTCATCTCATCGCTACCACTTCTGGTGGCTCGACTTGAAAGTGCCAGCCTGAAGAAGACCCCAGTTGGGGTCGAAAATTTGCGAAATTTCTGGAGGACGACTTCTTTTATTATATCGTTTTGTGTGTTGCCTTTTGTGCTCTATTTTTTGCAAATCTCATCACATACAAAATGTAGCACCCACGTGTCTAACCAGTGCAAGCATCTTCATGTCTAACCAGAGGTAGCACGTACCTGTCTCAAGAGACGTAGCACCTGTATGAGTCACTTGAGATTGCACCTGTATGTCTCGAGAGTAAAATCATGTCTAACCATGTCTAACCAGAGGTAGCATGTACCTGTCTCAAAAGATGTAGCACCTGCATGAGTCACTTGAGGTTGCACTTGCACCTATATGTCTCAAGAGAAAAATCATCTCCCATGTCTGACCAGAGGTAGCACCCCACCTGTCTTTGTAGAGGTAGCACCCCACTTGTCTTCCTAGAGGTAGCACCTTCCTGACTCACTGAAGTAGCACCTTCCTGACTCACCAGAGGTAACACCCCACCTGTCTTTGTAGAGGTAGCACCCCACTTGTTTTCGTAGAGGTAGCACCTGCATGACGCACCAAAGTAGCACCTTCCTGACTCACCAGAGGTAGCACGCACATATCTCAGCAGAGTTAGCACCAGCATGATTGTCTTATACAAAAGATATCACCTTCGACGTCTCACAGAGGTAGCACATACATCTCACTCCAGAGGTAGCACGTACATCTCACTCCAGAGGTAGCACTTACACGTCGCACCACAGGCATGTAGCACCTAGATGCCGCACCTTAGTCGTGTTAGTTAGAACATCAATGTCATACTACAGGTTCACCTGCATCATGCCTGTCTCACCAGTAGCACCTACAGATGTAGCACCCAAACATGCAGCACCAAATTCCAACCAAAAACTTACCCGTCATATGCACCGCTGACTATCCGTTTATTGTCAAATCGTATACATCTCACAAGTTCCTCGTGTCCCTCGAGGACTCGCAAGCAAGCACCGCACTCAATGTCCCAAAGTCTTATCGTGTTGTCTGAGCTTCCACTCACGACTAATTTGTCACGATATTGTAGGCATGCTATGCCACGTTTGTGACCGTTCAACGTCCGTACGAATTCACACGTTGACGTGCTCCAGACCTGTGGATGAGGAAATGAGAATGAGCAATGAACAATGGATGTGAAGGGATCTATTCACCCCTTTTTGATAACGCCAATGCCAAAATGTTCATTACATTTTAATACATCCCTTTGAGCCGGAAACCTAATGTACCCCAGTATTTCCCATAATATCGGGGTACAGAACTCCTCCGATACTGCTCAACGACTTTCTTTCATTTTTCACAGTATGCATGTGTTCACCTTAAAAAGATATCTTCAGCAGCATTCAATATGCGCAAGGACCGACAACAGCCACATAAATCACTTTTGTTCGCATTTTCCACCCAAAAATGACGACCGATTCTGACGTCGCAGTCGAAACACGTCACCGCTATTGCCTTGGAGCGTCATAGTAATGGAACGGTCCATGCCTCCTGGCTTTGCAACATGATCGCGACGTCAGTGCAGTGGCCAACATTGAAGTGAACTAATGTTATACCCCACACTCCATGCACAGCACGGGTAATTACCAGTATTTCATAAATAGTGAAATAAATGTGGCACAGAATTGCTCCATATTTTCTCACCTTTATTGTCCTATCACCAGATGCTGATACAATGTATTTTTCATCGAAATCGACGACGTTCACTGCCGCTCGATGTCCTACAAGTACTCGTCGGAGGTTGATCTCCCGAGGGGCCTGCATGTCCCACACCGCTATCGATCGATCCTTCAAAAATATAGTGGAAAACGCTGATCATTTTTATTAGATTTTTCCATCATAGCCATAGCATTATTGGGCCCTGGTATAGAGGCTGCTTTGCATATGACGTCACAAGCCGCCATGCTGGAGTACACATGCTGCAGAGGCACAGCGAAATGAGCCGTGCATGCTCTAATGACGTTATCTCAAACAATGGCATGGTGCACTTCACGCAAGTCACGTCACGGTCGGCTCACAACTCTGCACCCTGTTTACTCCAGAATGGCCGCCAGGATGACGCCATTGCAAAGCCTCAATAAGTACGGAAGAGACCATCTCAAGCTTCTCATGTTCCTCACTTGGATGGGTTATGTTACTTGCCCTTGCAAAGGCACAAGGTACAGTCATTGACATTAGTTTATCTACACCTACTACCTTGAATATTTCAAATACTACTAGGCCAATTTTAACACGGTTTGTACCACATGAAAGTATATAACCTTGGTCATATTTCTGCATCAAAATTTTGGAAATTTGGAAATATCATAATTATGTAATAGCTCATTAGAAAACACCCTAAAAATCAACATTTTTTTTATGGAATTTTTTTGTGACTTTTGTTACAGGGTTGATAGAGTGGAAGTTTCTAAGGATTTTGGGCTTTGTTTCATCAAAATATCTCGAGTGGTTGCTGAGATATTTGAGATTATCGAAATTTTGATAATTTGAGTTTTTCGTGTTTTCAGGAAATTTGATGCCATCAGTTAAAGCTTACCTCAGAATATGGGTTTACAATAATTTTGGAACTTTTTGCGTTAACTGGGGCGAGATATTCATATTTGAAAATACCCCCTTAACTTAAGACATGCTTAACTTCTAACCAGTTTACGCTATAAGTTCCAAAACTTCATAATCCTACGTTTTTAGATGAGCTCTGTCTGCTAATATCAAAATTTTGTGAAAATTTGGAAATTCTCAAATTATCGAAATTTTGATAATCTCAAATATCTCAGCAACCACTCAAGATATTTTGACAAAACAAAGCCCAAAATCCTTAGAAACTTCCACTCTATCAACCCTGTAACAAAAGTCACAAAAAAATTCCATAATAAAAATGTTGATTTTTAGGGGGTTTTCTAATGAGCTATTACATAATTATCATATTTCCAAAATTTTGATGCAGAAATATGACCACTTTCATGTGGTACAAACCGTGTTAAAATTCTTGAAATATTCAAGGTAGTAGGTGTAGATAAACTAATGTCAATGACTGTACAAGGCACCACGGTTTACTGTCCCACATGACAGACTGAAGGGCCAGGATGATTAATCCCGTATGTCTCGTAACTTGAACTCAGGACCTGCCACTTGCTTAGCGGACGTGATAACCACTAGGCCATCAAGGTTTTTCAGGCTGATCGTTCAGATCTGGAGTGCTATCTCTTTTTCAGCTATCTCTACCACAGATGGGATTCGTTTAACTTTGAGGGTATGCCTCTTGCCAAAATATCTGAGTGGTGAAGTGCTCAGGCATAAAGTTGGAAGCATGCCAGGCAATATCACAAGTGATCTGATCACCAACGGGCAAAACTGGCTGTTGACGCCAGGTGTGCGCTGGACAGCGATGCGTGGAATCTTCTCGTCAGCCAATAATGAGCTAAAGTCAGAGCTCACGGTTCTTGACTCAAATTTTTTAAAGCCTAATTCAGCGGAATTCATAAATTTGCTCACCTTTGAACAAGTGACCATGATACCATCACAGAATCGCAGATGCAACACGGCTTCACAGTGATGAATCAACGTGTTCATCATTTCACCTGTTTTTACGTCCCATACTCTGAAAAAAATTTTAAAATCTCAATCAAGACCAGCTAGAATTGTAGGTTGAATCTGCAAGAGATGGTTGTGAACCCCACTATGAAATACATTTACACACAATCATGCTTTGTTCCATTTTTTTAAATAATAGGGCAAATAACAGGTTTTTAATTTAAGGTCAGAGCTTCCATCAAAATATTTTCTAGGTGGAGAATGCCCCCTTTCCAACTTTTTGGGGGGGGGGGGGATTTTACACATGCCCAACGCTACCAGAGCAGGATACGCCATAACTGTGTAGTGGCACCTCACCAAAACTGTATAGTGACGCCTGGAAAGATCCTGACGTGACGCCTGCATAGTGCATTGCAAATGGCGACCATGGCAGCTTCACTTATGAAGATTTGTTATTTAGCTACTGAAAACGTGCGGGAATGGCCCGTTTTTTCTTGAGGGTGATACAGGAGTTTTGGCGGGAATTCCATAATCGCGCTGCTTAGCGGAAGCCCTGAAGGTGAAAGACATAGCCTACTACCGGACTCGAACCACGGACCATCGCATAAGGCATCAATCGACATCAATTTTTTTAACCCTTTCGGTGCGCAGCCCGCTCCTGGGCGGTCCAGTGGGTTCGCCCTGATGTGCGCAGCCCGCTCCCGAGCGGTCTGGCACCATGCCAACTTCAGCATGTGGTGTTCACGGCTATAGTGGACAGATCTGACTCAAGCATAGTGGAGACATCTATGTGAAGCTTGTGGAACTAAATGTTTGGAAGTTTTTGGAAGTTTCTCAGTTTTTGAGATGAAAAAGGGCTATAAATGTCAGGTTAGTGAGAGAGTGATCGAAAATTGTTGACATTACTTGAATTGGCAGTATTCCAAGAGTTGATTAAAGTGCTTTTTGCCGAATTTTATCACTGAAAAAGGCTGTTTTGAGCTGAAGTTTGTGTCTAACTGTATACCAGTGTATACTGACGTGTGTTTTATGCATGTACAGTGCACAGTGCGTGGTCAGAATGTGGGGGTTCATGCTGTACAGGGTGAAAAAAAGTATTCCGCACACGGGGTTATACCCCCCGCGAAAGTATTCCGCACTGAAAGGGTTAATAATGCAATTAATATACCTCATTTCATTTGTATACAGACAGCAGCATGTCGAATGTGACATGGTGTCCCTACTCCCATGTCATACAACCTTGTTTCACCAGTGATTTCCTAAGCATGCGCCATAGCAAAAAGACAAGCATTTTGCTTTCGTCCGCCGCATATAAAGAGGTTTTTTCCACATGGGATGTGCCAAAAAATATCAAACACGATGGGTATTCACTTTATGGGCCAGGAAAGCAGAAATCTTACAAAAATTTTGCCGCACATGAAAGCCATGATAGCTTTTGCGAGCAGCGGGCTTTGGACTACTCACCTTACTGTTGAATCACTAGAACCAGATACTATAATGTTTTGATCATACTGAAGACACAGCACGGAGCCGGTATGGCCAGTTAAAACCTGGACACATTCGAGCGAATTCCTGTCCCATAACTGAAATAAATAAAGATAAATATGAAGAAATGGAACTTCATTGTATGAGAGGAGGGCTGACTATATCAACCCATGCATTGCGATTATAGAGGGCATGCAGTGGTTCATTGTGACGTCACTTTTGACCGGCGGTCCACCATGCTGACGTCGATGACAAAGTGTGATCACGTCATGGTTAAGTCACACACACTCTACTTGCGCCGACCACAAAGTGCACCACGTGGGTCGACAAAGTCATTTGCCGTCCAATATGGTGGATATAGACTGATCACATGACATGATGACGTCACCTACATTCTCTCTATAAAATGGTTCAACGTCATCTGCATTCTCTCTATAAAATGGTCAGTGTTTTCCCTGGGTCTGTGATATAACGTAGCGGTAGTGATATCGGCGGGGCGAAGCCCCGATGCACGCGCCGGAGGCACGTCCACGACGGGGGGTGTGGGGGGCCTCCCCCAGAAAATTTTGAATCCTAGCTGCCATGAGAAGCGATTTCCCGGCATCTGAGATGGAAATTGAGCACATCTTTCAAAAAGATTTTATCATTCTTTTATCTCCAGAAAACTCACGCACGATGCTCGCACTCTATTTTAATGTAGGCCTACATCACGACTGGATTATCATTTTGGTATCCAAGGAAGGTACCAGGCAGTCCGAAAGGCAGTTTGCCATCTTCAGTCATCAAGGGTTAACCGTACACAAACGAAGTGACTCTAGGCCTTTAATAATATTCAAAGATGAGGTTGCACCAAGTCTACTTATTGTACTACATCCTGCTGCCCCACAAAGTAGTGGACATTCACATCAAAGCTTTGTCAGAGATCAAAGCAAGCCGTGTCCCACTTCCGTCAATCATTCAGTTCATGGAACTGCAGTGACGATTGTCTGACTCATGGAACTTGCTGCAAGTTTGATAAGACACATGTAGGTCAACGTATAATGAATCACTACCAACTTGAGGTGAGACAGAGTTCTCTGCTGAGTTTAGCGAGAGATTTGAAGCAAGCGTGGTCGGATTTTTTTCTGTGTCGGTGTGTTTGTAAAGCGTAGCGGCAATGCTTTGTAACTTAAATACCGTGTCGGAGATGACAACTGGTGTAATTTTGTGTGTCGGCCCGACGCGTATTGGCTAATCAGGGAAAACACTGATGGTTCAACGTCATGGAGGTCGTGCGTCATTCAGACGTCACATAAAATGTGTCATTCACATTCCATGACATCGTGAAGTCATCACTGGTTGGAGTGGTTCAGGTTTTACGGCACGGCAACAAGACAGCCGCCAGTAAAGTTTCAACCAATCACAATCTACGTTACATACCTTGATCGTGTTATCGCGTAGACCGCTAACGATCTTCTCATCATCGTACTGGAGGCAGTAGACACCTTTACTCGTCTCGCTACGGCAGTGGATTCTTTGGAGAGTGTGTCGGCCTGTCCGCCAGTTCATTTCAATTTTCTGCAAAGGCAACAACGTACGTAAGAAAAAAATCCCCCAAATATCAAATTCCACAGCCAAATCATTGAGTCATGGCTGAGAGAGTCATTATTGCAAGCAATGGGGGCCAGCACTGCAGGACACCAGCTACCATTCAATGAGGAACCGGTGTGCCCAAAGGAGACGCTGGGGAACAACTCAGTTTTAACACAAAAGTGCATCCGCTGCGACGTTGAAAATGTCATTGACGTCGCGCATCGTTCATGACGTTATGTGCGATGCATCATCCAGAATCAATGACGCTGCTCTTTGGTCTGTTGTTTACACTAAAATAGTCAATTTTATCGATGAAATTCAACATGTTCCCGTGTGAATTTTCGTTTGAAAACATTCAGATACATTGAGTCAGTCCTATTTGATGATAAACATGTAAAATTCGAAATTCAATGGACTACATCAGGTTTATCAGGGCTAGAAGTAGGGTGTAGTTTCAGAATTAAACGGCAAATAACGTTGGCTTGACTTTCAACGTCATAGTTTTAACTGAGTTGTTCGTCAGCGCCACGTCACGGATTAGTTCCATCGGTTCCTTAGTATAGATGGTGAGGTAGTAGCATTTGTTGTTCTGGAATACTGGGGTGGCCATTTTGCGTCATTTTTCCCAGGTGTTTTCTATAGGGTCCTTGGAAATTTCTCTGATTGCCAGAGACACAGGCAGCACTGAAGATCAACTTATCTACCCCAGGTTTCAGCAGATGGTATTTCAGAAGCAGACAGTATCTTCTGCTGAAGATTTCTAAAACCCTTGTGGATGAATTGGAAAAAATTTGAAGAAACATTCTTCAGATGGTTCACAGAGACAACCTTCAAATATTTTTCAATTCATACCACAGGATGTGAAGAAAATATTGACAGAAGATATATCGTCTGCTGGACTCTGGAGGCAGACGAGTCAAAGGAAAAAGGCTGGTATTGAATGAGTCAAATCGTGAAACTGAAATGCCACAAATTGATTGATATTTCTCTTGCATACCTGAATGTCACTAAGGATTTGAGGATAAAGTCTTCTGTAGAATTTGTGATCTTTCAGCGGCTCTCCAGGCTTTGGTCGGAAAAGATAGTTTATCCTGAAAAAGAGACATGTTTCCAAATGATAAGTTATATCAATGATCTGAACATTTTTGGAGGGGTAGCAATACAAAAGCAGAAAAGGAAAAGTTGACTTTTTTCTTGAATCTGTCCCCCCAGAGTCCAGCAGACGGCAACTTCTGTTGAAGTTTTCTCACATCCTATGGTATTGATTGAAAAAGTATTTGAAGACAGGTTGTTCCTATCAACCATCTGAAGAATGTTTCTTCAAATTTTTTCCAATGAACTTCCAAGGCTTTTAGAAAACTTCAACAGATGATACCGTCTGCTCAAACCTGGGGACAGACGAGTTCACTACAAGGGATATCAACAGCTCAGCAGGATACTAAACGAGATGAAGGAGGGGATGCCAGTGTGGCGCAACAGAAACATCGGTGCCGGTCACCTCTGAAGTTCAGGGTTCAATTCTGGTCAGAACTGCTCTTTATACAAAAGAGAGGGTGACACTTTCTCCATTTCTCCATTTTCCTCATACTGCACATAAAATTCATGTAATTTTGTCCGAGCTATAGATCCATGCTTTTAGTTGGGAACAATGTTTACGAGAATTTGAGTCCCACGCATGCCCTTTTTAACTCACTACTGTCACCAGATCCCTGGTCGCTCCTCCTAATTAAACATACCAGTGGATAGCTTAGAACCTTGGGATGACGGTCATAAATACTTGGGCAATACTCGCTTTGGAAATCCAAAGTTGTATTTGAAAAGTACGTGTGACGTCAATGACGTGGTCGATGTACAGGAGAAAGCATGGGCGCTGGCCTCGCCAACACTGATGTGACGCTGTGCCTCGACTGCGTTTGACCTGGAGACGTTGTTCCCAATCAACTGCAACGATCTATTTATAACTGATACCAAATGCGCGTGATGTCAGAGTGGCACAACGGAAAATCGGAGCCTGTCACCTATGAGGTTCCAGGTTCGTTTCCCAGTCGAAGTCGGTGCTCATGCGATATAGAGCCGGGGCAGATCTAGGATTTGGAAAATAGGGGGCGCACTGTGCTAGGAACATTGAAATATGCAGTGAATTTCAATGATTTGCTCCAAATTCCAGAAACTCACGGTCGATTTTACAGATTTTTTGGCCAAAACGGCCCAAGAAGTTAGGAGAATCTTACCACTGTCGTCTTTCCGCCAAACCTTTCCATAGAGTATCAGTGCAGACCATGTGTTCTATAAGTTTCTTCCATAACGTTCCATCCGAGATCACGCGGTACCATTCCTTACAGACCAGCTCGGCCGAACGGAGCGAGTCAGCATCCAAATATGATAAGACCTTCTCTGCAACGTGGTCCAGGCCTTTGGCTGAAGGAAAATGATGGAAAATATGTAAAGAAGAATTCTGAGGGTCATGAAAGTATCAATTAACAGGCCTTTTCAGGAGATTTGAGGACGGGAGCTATCAAACACTCCCGCAAAAGTTACCACATTAAAACAGGGGACGTCAAGACTGTGGTATGGGACGTAACGAGTGGGGATATGTTGGTGTGGGGACGTTTTGGTAATGGTAGTGTCCCACTGGTGACTTTTGCCCACGACAAGGAGCGAATCTGAAGTCTGCGATATTCCCTCGGCAAGCTGTGATATTTAGCATCCGCAGTGCTTCGCATTGGCGAAATTTGAATGTACACAGTCGTTGATTGGTCGCGAGCTTCGTAGCCAATTGCATGTTGCCGTCCCCAATCCGTAGGTATTCGTACCTTGTCGAACACTGTCGAAGCTCACCACCAACACTGACCAATGCGAGTTGTCAACACTGGTCGCTGATTGGTCGAACACTCGCAGGCGTAGACGAATTTAGTCGTGGGTGGTCGTAGATACTCGTAGTTTCTTCGCACATTACTCGTAGCTAGTCGCAGACTGTCGAGGTTATTCTTCCATTAACCAAGACCTACGATCCTGTACGAATTGTTTCGACCATGTACATGTATGACATGAGTGGGAACTTCGACTGACTTTGACTAATTTTGTCGAGGGCAAATTGTGAACTTTTTGAAAATTTTTCTGCAACCCAGAGAATCACTGCGAACATGGACGACAGTCTAAGAACTCTTACGAGGAGCTATGATTTTTTCATTCGTCCCTTGTCGCAGGCCAAAATTCGCCAGTAATCCGAGTGGGACACTACTATTAGGGGGCGTTCTGGCAAGGGATGTTTTGACTGATAACCGTTACCCATACCTGGTAATGCAGAAATGAAATCTCTCTGTAACATAGGTTTGAGATAGGAGTTGATCTGTCCATGTTGGTGATGACACATCATGGACAACATATGCTCCACGAAGTCGACTTGGTCCGACTCCGACCATGTTTCGAAATACTTCATGCATGCTTTCCTCTCCTGCAAGTACTGCGCCGAGGGCTCGGGAGGTTTCTTCGTACTGCGGACCATGGCGGCACTCTGCGCCTGGAATGACAAGAAGTTGAACAATAAAATTTACTTCCAGGCAGACACCACCAAGGAGAATGTAGATACCAGGGCTTGAAAAATTCTCTGGAGCCTACGGTACATGCCCAGTCGGGCAACCTGTCTTTTCAGTTTTCAGGTTTTTAGATGCCCAGCTCATCTTGATGGATGCCCGAATCCCTTGGTTTGGTTGGGAATTTACTTTAATTATGTTTATTTTTTTGAGTGGGATCCAATTAAGAGTTGCCCAGTCGGGCATGTTGTATTTGGCTGAAAATTGGTTTTTGTTGCCCAGGTGGTTGAACAGGTTGCCTGTGGGCTAGTCTCGCTTGGCCAGACGCTACGGGCTCACCCCTTCGGTAAATCACACTCCGCGTCTGGCTCTTTTAGAGATTAACAGTCGTGAAGACCGCGTGGTGGCAGCACGGGTCCTTGGGTTTTCCCAACCTCGTTCGCTTTTTGACAATATGGCGAGTGGTCCAAGGTTGTCTGAGCGAACTATACCCCTGGGGACGGGGTTGGGTTTTTCCTGGAAGTAATTTCCGCGGGAATTATGAGTGAGAAAGCGTGGTGATTGGCTGGAGCCCAGTGGAGTACCATCCAGTGGTGTTACCGGCTTTTGAGCCCCAAATGTGCCAGTGTGTAGGAGACCGGGACCTCGGATACACACTGGGGCCAAGTGTACCTTTGGGCATTCGGGCATGTGATTTTTCGAGCCCTGGATACTTGTATACATGTATATGTTTTAATAACAAAGATGAAGTGGACGATTGTTGCTATTTTTCTGTGGCCTTAACCACCAAACACCCCTACATGTACATGTACATGTAGATCCTGCAGTACAGTCGAGTTTATCTATCGACACATCAGCCTCTCATCGACAGAGGAAATTATTGTTGATGTGAGAAAGAACCATATTTATGTATCTGAAAGTAAGGGGACGAACATTAACAAGCCGGCGCGGATCCATGATTTTTGGCAGAGGGGGGTCAGGGCTGTTGACGGTCACTGCAGGCAGGCGCCAGTGGAGGGTCTGGGGGACCTCCCCCTGAAAATTCTGAAATCTAGAAGGCCATACGTGCACGCAATTTCCTGGCATCTCAGTATCAAAACAGAAGCTTTATCTGTACGTGCCTTTGCTTATTTTAGTAAATTACTGAAGAAAATCAATTCGTGGTAGAGAGCAGGGTGTCACGACCCTCAAAACCTCCCACTGGATCCGCGCCTGCCTGGCAAGGCCACCCATCTCACACTCTCCGAACTCAGATTTTTCTGAATCTGTTCTACTGAATATTCCTACAAGTAAAGAACTTTTTATGGAGACTACTCAATTCCAATTTTGTGAATCACATGAGTTGAGTTGCTACAGAAACATCTATAATACATTATAAGTCATCATTATGACTACCGGTATGTACCTCCATCAACAGCATGGGCACTCATTAGTGATACTCCCTGTACAATGAATCACCAGCCTCTCATGCCTGCATTCAAGAACACCAACTCATCTTCAACACACATTCGATAATTACTCATCATATCTGTCAATTATGCCAACTTTGAAGACAGCTGTCTAACCTTGGTTTGCTGCTCATCAATCGCCAAGGTGCACCACAGGATGCACTGCATAACCTTGGTCATGGACATCTTGGTGGAAGCTACGTTTCCAAGACACAGTTACCCCGGCCTTGCAGTGCATTCTCAAGAACTTTTTCAGTAGGACTAGGCCATGTAGGAGGCCATGATTATCAGCCCAGGCTTTACTACATTGTAGTTCTCAAAGCACCCTATGCATTTTCTACCGGTACATGTATTAATAGCTGTGGTTACACTACATAAATCCCCGTGCTTTCCCCGGGGATTTTGCAGTTACACCTATAAATCGCTGGGTCTAAACAGACCGTGTCTGAAATCCCCGTGCTTATTAGCCCCAGTGATCTTGAAGGGGCTACGACGGGGACAGGGTTCTCCACAGGGTTTGAAACAGACTGCTGGTGACATCACACGGTTACTGATATCGTAAGCCGCTGCCTCATGTACGTCCTCAGCGGGGGGTCTGAAATTTGAAATCTAGAAGCCCTGAAATGCGATTTCCCGGCATTTCGGACATGCCAGAATGCAATCTAGCTCATGTTGGTGCTTGGAAAACGTTTGACCGGCTGCAATTTCTTTTGACCGGGCGGCAGATTTTTAGACAGGCGCTGAGATCAATCCTGCGTTTTAGAACGGGCGCCACGCCCGTTCTGTTACACTAGTGGGGAGATGTACATGTAGTGTGTAACCGCATGCTATGTCAACGCCATAATTTTTTCTGGTTCGGAAAAAACCTGTGTTTCAAAAAGCACGGAGATTTTAGATTTTTGGTGTAACCAGGGTTAATATCTGGCAGAATACGCCCATAGAATTTTTTTCGGTGATTCCATCAGGGTTTCTGCCAGGGGGGGGGGGG
>NMRB01000436.1:354194-379820 GCA_002633025.1 Notospermus geniculatus | reverse complement strand
AAAGCGGGGGGGGGGCGAGGACACTTCCGCCGACATCTCGGTCAAAAGGCAAGGTTTCTATTCTGTGCCCAAATATGGAGTGGGTTGGGCCTTCCCAACCCATAGGCCTACTGCCGGGGCCTACTGCCTAGAGTCTATGCTTTGGTTTGCTCCTTGATCCCCATTTCATTCCCTACCATGCCTACGGAGTATGCAAAGACGATTGTGACGATGCGATGCGGGGCGGGAAACGCCGAGCGCAAGTCACGTGACTGCGTTACGTCATGTGACAGTCATGTGGTCACCACCAAGAATCAATGGCCACGCACAGGAAGGGCGTGGCTGATGCTCGTAATCGGTCGATATCTCATGGATCTTGCACTCTAAAGAGACAGTATTGCGGCCAACAAATAGTACTGATACCAGGTAAACGGTAAAGTATTTAAGTTGCAGGATTAGCACGATTGGGTGATCATATCGCTGAAAGAATCTGTTGCACTTGCAAAAACATTGGTTCATATCACAAATGATAGATGGCGTTGTTCAATCAGTGTCGGGACGCACCCACAGGGAGGCCAGGCGCGTTGATAGAAAATATTATTAATCCCTATTTTATTTACTAGGACAATAGACCTTTCACACCTGGCTAGTTCGGGGCACTCCGACAAGACTCTATAGGCCAATTACGTATGTTCATGAATAGCTAGGCCCCTATGTTTAATACTTGTTAGGGGGCCGTATGCATAAAACATCTTAAGTGTAAAATTTCCCTTATCTTTTGTTTGGAACAATAGTTTAAGGGAAATTTTACACTTAAGATGTTTTATGCATACGGCCCCTGATTGTTTGTGTTCTCAATCATGTCAATCTCAGTTATTGATTAATTCCAATTCAATTCTTCTATTGTTCTCGTACTGAATTTGCCGACACAGCCAACCACTGACGTCTCCCAACGCCCCTCAGTCTTAATAATATCCTGTCCACACCACAGGCCTACTATAGTAGCCTACTATAAGCTTCAAGCGCCACGCAGCCCGTGTTTCTCTAACTTGACGATAGGGGGATCGTGAACCCGTCCTCCCTCTCTCCTTTTCATGTGGCAGGACCGCCTGGAGAGCTATTTGTTGTATCGATTGTGTTGTATTGTTGCCAGTGGCAGCCCCCATGTTCCCTCATTAGCCCTCTTGTCCCTCTTTTGTTGGAGAGTTTTTTTTATTAGCATAGCCTTTTGAACATATTATGTAACGTCCATTTATTTTTTTAGAAAATCGCAGGTAAGGTAGACCCTTGACAGCCGTGGACTTTGCTGTAGAACCCTGTGGTGTTGTGGTCCCAATTTAGGTTGGAGGTCTCCTTCAAATTGGAGAATTATTCTGGACCAATGATTGTATTACATCAGTGCACGCCTTCATGAAAAATTCTTAGTTCAAGTAAGGTTGAACCATGGGACGAGTTTGTCTCACCTCAACCAGAAAGAAAAAAAGCAAAGGAAATTGTAGGTTGCGTTGTGGTGACACTTGTTCTTCAGGTGTAAATAGACACGTGTGTTTCGCCCCTCTGTGACCAATAGGGAACAGTCAGGGTCTTTCCAAGCACAGTGCATTACCCAAAACATGTTTTTTCTTGGACGAAGTTCGACGTGCTTTTTGACTGGAGGACTCAATCGGTCGACTCAGGTGAGGCGGGTTTTGTACATTTGAACCGCAAAGTGTAAAAGGTGTTGGTTGGAAGGGCTCGGTGAGTCGACAGTCTTAACTTTTTGCCTTGTTTTCAAGGGTTGTGCAGACACACACAGTATAGGCTAGGCCTATACCTCGCAGGCCCTTGGTCTTCGTTCACCCGCTTATGATGCGGGCGAGAGGTAGGGGTAGTCGTTACGGAGAATGCTGGGCCGACGCCCCTGGTGGTGAAGCTCGAAGTGAGTGGCTATCCCCTGTCGGGGTCGTTTCAAAAGCTCTGATCTGATCTGATCACACTTGTAGGTGTAACAGTAAAAAATGTCCCCAGTAAAAAGTGTCCGCATTTATTTTTCCATGACGGATTATGGTGCATCGCTATATGACCAATCGCCAGAGATTAGAATGTGACAACAAGAGAGTTTTTCCTGGGGGCATTCTTACCTTTCACACTGGGAATAGCATTGTTTAAATGTTTTCCGCTAAAAAAACAATGATGGTTGTAGGCACCGGACCCGGGGCGAAATTTGATACGAAATTTACTGAATAATGTTGACATCAAACGACATGTCTGATTGCATTAGCATTAAAACGAGTTCGGAGTTACCGGGAAGGCGGAACCGACATGTGAAATGGCTGCGCCATGGCAACCAGTAACGCTTTCTCGCGCAGCATATCGACGTGAGCGCTGATGCCATTGAAAGATGGTTAGATCTACCGCTATGGAGAATCAGGGAAGGGTGGTTTGGGGTACTGACGTCATGTTTTCACTGTGACACATCATCTGGAGGATTTAGGGTTACATTCACAGGATATTCTTCCCCTACCGCCGTCAAATACACGGCATGGATGCGTTAGCTATGATTTTACGCTGTGCTAATGATGGTGTACTAAGGTAGGTCTGTTATCCACTGATGCTAGCATTGTCCGTATCGCCATATCGATGATGTTCGTTAGCTGTAGCATGTAAGAATGTTGTGTCATCGCTCATCTTGGTATTAGCTGGAATACAGGGATTTAGTTCACACAGAACGGAGAGTCAAAAACACTCACCACTACACCTGTCGAGTTCTTGTCTTCTTTCCTCGGAAACACCGGCAAATCCATGTCAGATATCGAGTAAGTTGTCTGTGACTCGCTCCTCTTTTGACCCCTCAGGTGCGGATCCAGAGGGGGTTGGGGGGTTTTGGTGGTCGTGACCCCCTGCTCTCCACCACCAGTTGTTTTTTCTCAATAATTTGCGGCAATAAGCAAAAAAATGCAAAAATAAAGCTTCTAATCTGTTTTGATACTGAGATGCCAGGCCTTCTATCTAGATTTCAAAATTTTCTGGGGGAGGCCCCGCATCTTCGGCGCCCGCCTGCAACGACCCCCTTCGCCGGCCCTGACCTCCCGCTGCCAAAAATCCTGGATCCTCCACAAGCCTCCTGGACATGTTTCCATTTGAGGAGCCCTGATGGTCCTGCGGGAGGTCCCTGGTTCGAATCCAGCCTGGGTCATATGGGATTAATCATCCCCGGCTCTTCAGTCCATCGCAAGGGACAGGGTCAAAGTAAAAGACCCCATCCAAGTGAGGACCATAAGCATGATAAATAGCTTGAGATGGTCTCTTCCAGAGTTACCAGGGCCAAATACTTTTGGCTTCGGTCCAGATGGAAAATACAATACAATGTTTCCATTCAAATTCCTAACTCTGGTTTCAGGTGGTAGCTGATTACACATTCTCTCAATCTATAAAATGATTGGTAACCTTCAGGCAACAATAGGCAGAACCGTTTATCTATCGGGGTGCAGTTATCATGGTCGACCCTTAAGCAATAGTTTCATGGTTGATATAAAAAATGCATAAGCGATGTTGTTGATGTTGCCGGATTTTGTTGATGTATTGTTACCTCTCAGGCGATGAACGAATTTGTTCGACGCTAAAGAATGAGGCAACAAGTTTCATCCCAAATCACCGTCTGTACCAGCTGGAACACCACAGGGGGTACGAAAGTTGTGAGGAGTAAAATGTGACGAGCGGTCTATGTCTGGCGACGAGAGAGACCCTTACGTCAGACAAAGCTTATCTTGTAACGATCATCCTCCGCGGCCTTGTACAGCTGCATGTGGGAAAAAATGTTGACAACACCCATTGCCAGTTCTCGTCGTTCTTAATTTGTGAGTTATGATGATACCTCTGACCAGGGAGGGTCCCGTGTTTCAGCGCATTGGTCTGCCTATGCTGGTTCTAAAAAGACAAGACATTTGGGATTCAGCTCAGTCCTTTCTGGAGTTTCTTACTGAAAAGTGCCTGAGGAAGACCCCGCTTGGGGTCGAAAATTTGCGAAATTTTGGAAGTTGACTTCCTATATGTTTAAAAGACAAGACATGTTTTGTTATGAAGTCGATTAGAAACTAAGTTGTGTTGCCAGAAACCAGGTTAAAGATAATGTATTACGGATATTTTCGCGGGCCACGAATATCATTGTTTATTTACATTTTGTTTGTTTATGTCTCGTCTTTCTTTGTCTTATGAGTAATTTGTTGGTGGCATGCCCCTCTAGAAATTCGTTTGATACTGAAAATATTCAATTTGGTCGGTTGGAATGTCCCAAAAGTCCAAAATAACATAAGGTAAACATCCATGTTTACAAACATTAAATGTAAACAATGAAGTCGTGACATATTATCTTTAAGGGTTTTTCTTGGCCATGTTTCTGAACAGCCTATACCTGAACCTCAGGGCAGAGAAGTTCAGGCTGATCTAGCTTTCCATCTCAGAGCAGGTGCTCCTTACTCGTGAAATACGAGGGACAAGAGGGCAGACAGCAACCAGATTCCCAACATGAGAGCTAGATTTGAACCGCGACCTTCTTTAGCATTGTGTCTGCAAAAGCCAGACGCTGTCGACAGTTCTCCAGCTGCTTCAGCAGACGGTAAAGCAACAAGTACTTCCGAACCGAGTGCTCTCTTTCCCCTCGTCATTATCTCCTGTTACAAGGGTTCCATACCACTTGCCCTTTCGACTCTGACGTTAGCTTTGACAGGATGTCGATATGTCAGCCATAATACATTTCATGGGGCGTGTCGGTGTTGATTGTCACGGATCGGGATCATGACGGACTGTGCCTGTCTAAACGATTGTCATGCTGTGTTGAGAAGAACAGTCTTCATTATTCGCCCAACTCTCAAAGGTCACGATGGTTTCTTGTGATTGTTTCACAGCTGCACCGCGGAAACAGAATTATCTGATTATGATTGGTCGGTATTGGATAACCAGCGTCCAATCAAAAGCTTTCTCTTCCGTCTTCGAAACCTTTAACTTGAACTCTCACAGGTCACGTTAATTCATTGTTTTTGTTTCATGGCTGCACCGCGGAAAAAGAATTGTTTGATTATGATTGGTCGGTATTGAATATCAGCGTCAAATCAAAAGCTCTTCCCTCTTTGAAACCCTTCACTTTGAGCCAATGAGGCGGTTTATGCATCTTATGATTCCCGTTTCCCAGGTGGTCGGCTCTCACGTCTGCATCTTCGCCAAAGGAATCGACATCCCCATCGCTTTTCTCTGTTTTAAGTGCTAAAACACATCGACGGCTCACTTCGTCTTTTATAAAGTAGTTTTTCCATTAGCGCGTGAACGAATGCCAATAAAAGCCGGCAGAATTCACAGCACTGACGTGTGTGCAAGGATAGCATTGAATTCTTTTTATTTTGAGAATGACTTGGACAGAAATGGTCAGGACACACCATCTTGCACCCAGAGACACCGCGGCCATTTTCGGTCCCTAGCGCTCCCTACTGTGACAAGTGCGAAGGGATCAGCATTTGCGTATAGACCAGGTTGTTTCAGGATGAACATCTCGCGATTTATGCCATCCTCCCAAAGCGGGTTTTTTTTACCTCGCTCCTCTTATCCACTCCACAAACAGTGTATGAAGATGAGCGACACAAAGCCCTGCTATGGGAGGATGGTTTATGTTGAAGCAAGCAGAGAGCTTGTCACCGCATCAACGATATAGCCATCTTCAACACCGCACTGAACCTAACGCAGTTCAATTCGCCAGGCAATCGGAAGCGCTGTCAGGACTTCTTCCTTCAAACAACAGGAAAGCCAATTTCACAGGTGGAACCCTGGGGTGATAAGTTCTTTGGTCAGCTGCTGTCAACATCACCAGGTCCGTCCCCACTGAAACAAAATTATTGGTATTCAAACGCGCCGTGGGTGTGCAGACATTTTCGTTTACCAGTTGTTTTCCCGCCATGTTGCCGCCGAGATCCGGACGTAAATATTTCCACAGGCTAAACCAAATATCACGACGTTAGCATGCACAACGTAATCACGTTTGGTCGCGGAAAAACTCGGTAAGTGTTGTGTTCCTTTGCTTCTCTATGTCGAATGGACCGCGACATTACTGGACAAGCTCGTCACTACTCCTGCTTCCGGTAAAGGACCATTGCAGGTTGGTTTACATAACAACCGATTCGTTTTGACGTTAAATATTCCCAATACAATAGATGAATGCCAAAATCTCAGTATCCATTTCGTAACCACCTGAAAGGGCCATTTATATACACAAGTAATGTACAAGTATAATAACGTACAATCATTTTCACTTATCGCTGTCATTAAATCTCCGCCAGTATTCCATTATCTCTTGATTCCGTTAAATAGAGACCATTAGATGTTTCCTATGCCGGGGGTTCTCACGCCGACTGTCTTCGGTTCCCGCAACAGTCGCGTCTATTATCTGATGTGCACTTTCACAATCATCAGCTACAGACCAAAAACACCTCCTGGCAATAAACACAAGAGACAGAACCAAGATCAATATTTTTACTGAGATTGGATATTAAAATATTTAGCTTCAGGCGTCGATTTCAGCTTTTTTCTTACTGTTAATACACGACCGGGTCAGTTGCAGAACCGTCCTTATATTGTTTCGGCCTTGATTCACATGTGAACAGGTTCTGGATGGGATTGTCTTCAAAGCGGTTGAGAGTAAGTACACAATCCCAAGGACTTTCTTTTCATTGGCTGAATATCAGTGTCATTTCCACCAATGACTGCATTCCTTGACTATTCCTATCTCTTCATTGGTCAAAAAACCTCCAATGGCCGATTTGTTAGCCTGTCTATCCCTCGCTTGATCGATCTTGTCGAGTTCGTGCAAGCTCTGAGCGCTCCATTCTGCATTAAAGATAGCTCTCTTGTCCCTCGGGATTGCCGTAACGTGACTCGCCAGCAAAACCGAAATCGATAGTGGAAAACAACTCGAGGATTGAATCGTTCCGAGTCTGCCACCGGGAACACCTGATGAATTATCTGATGCTGTTGTACAAGACATCGAGTCTCATCGCTGTGTTTTTTCTCGGAGAAGAAGTTGGAGTGGGTATATAGGGCCACTCGTCGGAGGTGCGCTGGGTCCAGATTGAGGTGAAACTATCGGCTGCATGCCAAACGGTACTCCATCCAGCTCGAGGGTGAACTCTTACTTCTGACTATACTGAAGGAAAGTAGGGGCAAAGGGCTTCAGTAAGACAGCCTTCGGAGTTGGCATGCAGCAGACCACCGGCGGCTATCATGGCCAATATAATAGCTGACCACCGGTATTTTGCTTTGTATAGGCCCTATATGTATCGGTTCCCTACCTCAACGGCAGGAGTATGCGGAGATCGGTAACGCCTGTCGTCCATAATCACGTGAGCAGCCGAAAGCAGCTGATTGGTCGCTCTTATTCAACAAAAGAACAGTCAACCATAGGCGTGGCTTGCGGGGGTTTATTCACCTCGACAACATTGTCTATCTATATTATCCTCACCATCATCAATCATCGCGTCGGCCTAGTTCCAGTCATCGGATGCTAGAGCAGAATCCTAATCCGGATTAGCTTTTAATGGCTGCTTCACTGCATCACATAGTACGCTTTTTGCCTCATCATTCGGTGACCCGCTCAAACTGGACGGTTATATAATCTGTCAATGGTGATATAGTCTACGCTGATATTTGCCAAGCTGGACGATATGAGACTGGTATCTGGTGTATATTGCTCTTGAATGGTCTGAAAGGATAGATGACATTTTATAGATGACATTGAGTCTTCTCGCTCGTTTAGTCTGGCTTTTACTTGGTATTGTCTCCAGCTGCCGGGTATCTGAAGTTCACTTTCGAAAGCTTTCAAGGCGCGTAAAAAATCCTACAAGGAGTCGCTTACGCGAGGAACAACAAAAGCAAGGGAAGATAAAAATACTCTTGAGGCGAAACGGAGATGCACAAAAATTTCATTTTGCAATATCTCTATACTGTCGCTTGCCTCGCCTCTCGACGTTCCCGGTGTAATCGAGACTCCTCAAACACGGTGAACTCCCACTTCATTCCGATGTCGCCCATCTCGCAGCTAAAAGCCACTTTCTGACTGCAGTTTTACAATTTTATCCAGCACGATGCATCAGAGTTACGGCTCGAGCAGGTCGCGTTTCAAGTGGAGAATTGTAATCAAATTGTCATAAAATGCGATCAGTTCGGTTGTGGTTTGTCAATTTCAACAGCATCATGTCAGTCTGTCAGAGGATGTTGGAGAGAGATGCGTGGGGATCAGGGTTTGGTCATACGGGCAGTTCTATCTTTATTCTTAGACAAAAAGGTTCTTCAGGGGTTCTTTTCATGCCTCAGCAGAGGAACCCCTGTAAAGAACCCGAGAGGGGTCCAAATAGAACCTTTCTGTCGCCAAAGAACCCATAAAGGTTCCAGTTAGAACCCTTTTCTGAGGAAAAGGTTCTATCTGGAACCTCTAGGGGTTCTTAAACAACCCGAGGGTTCTTAAATCAGAGGGTTCTCCTGGCACCAAAGAACCTTTTCGGCTAAGAGTGTTCCTGTTACATATACGCCTTGCTGCAGATAGGACAGTCCCATTACAGTCCCAGCCACAAATAACACCCGCTGGGATCTATTTATTTCAATGATTATGGGAAAAAAACGTTGCATTTAGCTAGTAATCTTGAACATTCTGTAGGAATCGTTCCAGTGTGCAGCCACTAAGTACACATACAGCCCGGCTGTTCATTGTTTCATCAAAAATTGATACCAAAAATGCTATAAAAATGTTATTTGCTATCAGCTACGATAGCAGCAATGGAAAAGTGGGGGAATCAACTCCTTCGGGATTAGGGAGGCTTCAACGCTGGAGACTTGGCGCCGCCGAGCTTGAATCTATGAAGTTCTTCGCTTCACACACATATGTTTGGCGGATTTTGTAAAAATAGCATTGTTAACACCCAAATGTACGGACAGAAAATGAACTGAACGATCTTTAACCCTTATACCGACGGTCGACGTAGAAAATAGCCTAAAAGGACATGTGATAGACGACATCTCGCCTAAAATAGTTGAGCTCATTTTCCAGCAGACGCCATCTTGGTACAGCGCCCTCTAGCCGTTGTTTTTGGACATTATGTCGAACACCTGTCTGAGTCCGTCGGTAGAACTTTCCTTCAAATCCATTTCTTTCTCGTTTCAGATCTCGTCTGCTAAGTCACGTGTCTACATCCTGACGGTCGAACGCCACCTGTTGAGTTCTTGGGGAACTGTTCGAGAACATTCCATGACAACTAAGAATGAGATTCCACGTTCGAAGACTCTTCTATCATCTGCTTCTGCTGATGGCATTTTTCGGCCTCTCCCTCCATTTGTATATCAATCTATTACAATCCTCGGCCACATCTCAAAGTAATAGTAATGCTCAGGCAAGGCCCTGGGGACGAGATTTCGACCTCCGAACCCTGCCGCCGTTGAAATTTGTCGATAAGAGATTCCATGAGCACATCCTCAATATATCCAAGGTTAACATCTCAAGGGGGACTTTAGCCCCAAAAGATCAGCGCGGTGGAGAGAAATATTATGATTCCCTCATGCAGATGCATCTGTTGACAGACCCAGCCAAGGGGACGAGGGTGTGGCCTGACAAGAATTTTGATTGGGACGACAGGATTGTGGCTCAGATGAAACACATTCCAAAAAGCGTCAGGGAGGAACAGAAAAAACCCTTCGACCAACAGAGGACCAAACTTATCATCGTCTGGAACGGGATTGGAAATATGAAGAAAGGAAGGCAGCGATTGGTCGATGATAAATGCCCCGTGACGCAATGTTATCTGACGGGTGATAGGTCGAAAGTCACACAAGCGGACGTTCTATTGTTTCAACATTCCGTAGCTAACCCAGGCCACCGGAGGCCACCTAATCAGATATGGGCGTCCTATTTCTTGGAGTCGCCGTACCATACTCCCGCCCTCCATCAATTCCAAAATCTCGTTAACTGGACCGCCACCTATCGGCATGATTCCACAATCGTTGCACCGTATGAAAAATTCGTCCCCTTTAACAACAGCGTCGTGTTCAGAAAACCGCGACGAAACTATGCATTGGGAAAAAGCAAAAAGGTGGCTTGGTTTGTCTCAAACTGTGGTGCTCGAAACAGACGGAAAGACTACGCTTTACAGCTTCAGAAGTACATCGACGTGGACATTTACGGGGCTTGTGGACCTTTCAAGTGTCCACGATACCAGGCCCATAAATGCTACGACTTGCTCAATAGGGACTACAAATTCTATCTGTCGTTCGAGAACTCAAATTGCAGGGATTACATAACTGAGAAGTTTTTCGTTACGGGCTTACAGTAAGTACAACGTTTTTTCATTCTTTTCAACAGCAGAAAAGGGGGGACTGAAGATATTTAAGAAGGCGCTTTGCCATCACTTGCTGTCACCCATTATTTAGATTGGTTCCCGATCTCACCAATAGGAATAAGCGTACAGAGATCGCGGAGCGTCTACTTGATCGTCGTTTCCAACGCGTTGATTGGTCAGGAATAGCTCAATCGGTGATTTTTCAACCAATCAAAGCACGATCACGCGGTTATGGATGACAGGTGCTGCCGATCTCTACTCCTGTCGGTGGGATCAGGAACTCATGCACATGTACCAGAGAGATCACTCCGACGCGCTGGCGCAATGGCGCGCTTTCCACTCACCAGCCTGCGCATACGCATTGATTACTAGCCACAATGAATTTGTGTGAACAGCGCATTTCTCCTCTCGTTTTCGTCTCGGTTAGCACTCCCAAGTTCTCCTTCAACCGATGTATTGATATATCAAATAAGCTGATTCTATTGATTTCTGTTGAGTCGTGTACATTTCGTGCCTACTGAACCATAAAAAAGATATTAGAAACCAGGATATTGATTTCAATCCGGGCGTTTATCACGTAAGCTTCCGACTGAAATCGCATTCCTTAGCACAAGTGAGGTTGACGCAGGCTATGGTGTAGACTCGTTCCAATCTTTGTTGGTCCTCTCCCGCGGCGCTGCTGTCCGGTTCCGCGACAAGACATGCGCGGACCACGCCAACTTCCGGTCCGACTTCTGCGCATCCTACAACGCATCATTTGTTGTGGAATTGACAGTACCGCCGCTGGTGTGGAGCGGCAAAAACGGGAACCAGTCTAGTTATGGCGAAGATACCAAGTGGATGTGACGGACGTCACCGAAGCAAATGGCTTCGAACTGACCATACCGCACAGAAATCTTGCGGCAGGAACCGCACGCGGGAAACGCACCGGCTCCGCATCAGTCACTCGCTAGCTTGATTTTCTTGCGGTTTCTGCGTTTTATGTTGGCAACCTACCTACCCGGCACGACTAGCCAGGTAAAAGCACGAGACTGTTGACTAAAGTTACCAATCTAGAATTACTGCATAAAAGAACATCCAAGATACCATTCTATTGTTTACATGCAGGAGGGTATAATTAGGCCTGTCTGCTTCGCATTGCCGTACTTCGACGTTTCGTGGTTGTCTCCAGACTAGGCCTATCGACAAGAAAGGGTGCTTCTGGTTTTTTTGGAAAATAGAGATGAATTTTTATCCATTATATTCAAAACAAGCCCTCTCCGTCAGTTGATCCGTGACGGAAATGAAAATCCACCGCGGCGGTAATCTACCAGGCAAAATTAATTGGAAAAGTGAACGTGTATCGATTCTTCGATCTCCTGTACGTTGTTCAGTCAGGTTTTTTATTCCCATTGCTGTCGCCGGCGGACGGCTTGCCAATGAATGGCTTATCCCTGATGGGTACTCTGACAGTTGCGCTCAGTCGCTCATTTCCCTCATCCTCGTACCATGATCTCATCACGCGATGTGATGATGACGCGATCGCGCGAATTTTGCGATCGAAAATTGACCTGAACATCAGAATAGCGGGCGCGCGGTGCCAACGCCATACGTGCCTACATGCTTGGAGGAATTATACTGACAGTATAATTCCTCCAAGCTACATGTGATCTATACTGTATTCGGCGAATGGCGCTATTCTACGGTGCCATGTAGAGTGACGGCCACTTTCGTGCCATCGATCCGAATTTGATGTTCGCAGGAATAAATAAGTGCAAGAAAAAACTGAGTACACAAAGTTTGGTTCTAATAACATGACGCCCCACGCTCTGATGAGTCGAGGTACATCAGTTGATTACACCATCCGTGTCAGTCGCTCCGAGAGCTTCACGCGCCACGCTATATTAGTCAAATATTCCTGATTGTCAAGCATAATGGCGCCACTTCTGATCATAAACTTGATTTAGAGAATGTATTTCAGGCTATATTGCCACGGGAAGACTTTGGTTGGTGAAGATATTCACACACTGTGACGGAGTAAGTTGATATTCGCTGACGTTTCTGGTGAACAAATTGAAATCTAACACGCGAGGAAAAAGCGGCAGACAAAATCTGCCTCGGGGTGCAGGTACATGTATTATAGAAATACATGATGTCTGTTGACGATAAGATCTTGTTGGTGCTAATTCCGATCTGAAAGACACGCACTTAATTGGTTGCAAAACGATTTCAATGGAGTTTCGAGCGGGTCTTCCAGCTGCTGGGTCTTTCTGTTCGGGGTTTGGACCATTGCACGAGTGCTACAAAAATATCGAATCGAGGGCTGACGCCAGATACGACGGACAATATAGGTCGAATTGTTGGATAGCTGGCGGAATCCGGACAAGACATGCGCAGTCGCCCTCTGTATCACATGGATACTACCTTGTCCATCCGGGAATCGAACCCGAAACAGACATGTCAGGGGTGACAGGCGCCGACGTTTCCACCTGACTTTGACAGCCCACGCTCTGCTTGCTGAGAAGAGAAAGGCAACTCCAGATCAAATAGCGGCCATGTTATCGTACGTGCGCCGCGTACCAAATACTTCCTTATTGGATTCACCAACAAAGATTGGTAATTGGGGTTTGTTCGCCTTCGGCCAAGCCGTCTTTGGGTGGTCGAATCCTGCTCCGACAACCTCGATGCTAATTGGTTTACAGCAGTGACAAGAATCTTCATCAGGTTCTGTCAAGCTGATTTGCACGAGCCTTATCGACCATGTCCGACATGTGTCCGATCAATCTGAGATTGACCGCATGTTATTTGATTTTTAGTTATTATTATTCAATCAATTAAATAGATTAGATCGATCAGCACAAATTAAAGCAATTGTAATTGTGGAGTTTTTTATCTTTCTTTCATTCCCTATATAAGAAGTCCCGTTTTATCACCAGAAAACAAACTTTATAAAGCCAATAGAATTTAAAAGATAACGCACGTCAGCATGTCAATCATCATCTGGATGACGATGTTTTTATTGCGAGCAGACGTTATTTTTCTCCTTGATTTGTATTCCATCCCGTCGTCCTTCGCAGACGATGATTCTGCCTGGGGTATCTCTCCATGTTGATGTGTATCATAAGCGTCTTATCATACCTTGGATTTAATAAAAAAGTGCAGTAAAAAAATCATTGACCCTCAAAAAATAGAGGGGGCACATGCCCCATGTGCCCCCCTCTGGATCCGGGCCTGTTTATCCCGAAAAAACTCAATCAGTAAAGGTGCCTACAGGTCGACATTGTGTCTTGAACGGGGCAACTAACTGTCCGGCGATGGAAGCAACTCGGAGTGACTGATCAGTTGCCGATTTTGTCGACCTGAGCACGCTTGCGTCTCCGAGCAACTGCCGGATCCGCTAGTTGAGCGTCCTGTTCGAGGTAACTGCCAGTTGCTCCGAGTTCCTCTATCGCTGAAATGTCGACCTGCGCGTGGTTCGTTTTTTTAATCTGCGACGGATCCATCGAGTTGCTTCGAGACGCAATGTCGACCAGTAGGCACCTCAAGAGTACAACTCCCCACAACCAAGATATCAATTGATTTATTACTTTGACCCCTAGCCCATGCATAGGCCTACTCTTCATTCAATAGCCAGATTTTCGGTCGATATCTCCGCAACGGCTGTGTTTGACACAGCACCATGGATTTATCTGTTTTGTCGCTACAGGGTTCATCGCTGTCATTTTTCTCTTAAGAAAGTGACATAAAAAAGTTCTTCACCAGTCACAATCTGCGGCTATCGGTTTTGCCAACTGTCGTCTGCTCCGTCTCACTCCTTTGTCGTTCACTCTCTGGGTGAAATCGGGTTGTCACGTCTCATCCGACTTTCATTCATTCTCGGACCCGGTGTAACGTTTTTCAGTGAGGCCCGTCTGCCAGTGTGACATTTCAATAGATTGACGGATTAAAGCCTAGGTCACAAATGCACCGGGCCACGTACGATTTTCCCCACCCAGCGGCTTGCTATGGATTTTAGAGACTGAAACACGGATCTAAGATGAATTATGCCGAAATCGCCTCAACAGATAAGCGGAAATTAGACTGGATCAAAATGGGCACCGGAGAAATTGGCCAAAATGTCTGTTTTTACTCGCCGTACGGGCCCCGGAGTGGATATGTGACTGGGGCTTAAGCGGCGACTGGACAATGAGCAACACACAGAGAAACAGCGAGTGCGTTTCCCAGTGTGGTCCCAACAATGGAAATCACATAGAAAAACGGCCACACTGAAAAACGTTCACCTGAACATCATTTTGATACGCTGTGAATAAACCCGCCATGATGCTGCCTCTTTGCTCTCTTCATTGTGTTCTCCTTTTAGAATCATCGTTACATTTGCTGTATATTTTGGTACCATAACAAAGGCGTCCAGGCCTGCAACTGACGTAAACATCGAGGGTAGACTTCAGAACGATCCGATGTGCTTTGAATCTCATGTGGGGCGTTTTGAAGTCATGCTTTACACAAAACAAGTACAAAATGCTTAAAAATTTAGCACTCTCGCACAATACGAGTCTCGAATATGTTATTCTGGATCCTCCTTAAACCTGTTTATAAATATATCAAAAAGACAATGCAGAAAAGCGTGTAATATTTAATCAGAGTTCACCTGTTGTATCCAAACAACCCACTCGATAGGAGATAAACAGAAACGCAGTTTTTCCGAGGGAATACTTTTTCTGGTGAAGTATACATGTATGTAATCGTCAGTTTCAATTGGTGATAAGCATCCAGGTTCATATCGCCGTAAGAAAAAAACGTTGTCATCTTTGTCATCGTTTGCGTTTGGCTTCAAAGGTTCACGGTATCCGCCCACATGAAGGACAAATTTAGTTCCTATCTCTTGTCCCGAATTTGATACGTTGTTGTTGCTAAACAAAGCGTTTTCAGCAACTTTACAACCTTCCTACAGCGTCAGGTCGTCATATCTCGTTGCCAAAGCAAAGGGACGGGTACCTCGATAGTTTAGACGTGGATTACTAAGCCCCAGGTGTGCCAGGGTTACTGAGTGACGAAAGTATCCCGATAAAATACTGCCATTTGATATTTGTGTGTGGTAACGTCTCACTAACTGGTTTATAATAACCATGTACTAAGTCATCAAACGGGAATCCATATTCTGGAAGACGTTTTTAAGCATGATTGATGACCATCTGATGAGGTTGTCTGATATCGATCGATTCGGTTGCCTCCATCATGGCGGGTCCCGGCGGTTGTAGAAAAAGTGTTCGCAACGCCGGCTATGATGCTTAATCCCAAGTGGATCACTTTAACAGCACTAGTCGCTAGCTTATTGCTGTTTACTTTCGTATAGTCCTCGACTCGAATGTCCGGACCTCGATTAGCTGAAGTTGGTTTCTTACACGGACCTAGACAAGGGGTCCCGGCGGTTGTGGAAAAAAATGCTCGCAACGACTGGTACTTGATCCCAAGTGCACCACTCTAACGGTACTATAGTCACTAACCTAAGATTGCCGTTTACTTACGTGTAGTCCTTGACTCGAATGTCGACCCCGGTTACCCGAGGTTGGTTTCTTAAACCTGGCTTAGGATTTGGCCAGGTCCAACACTCGTCCCCAGCTGGCCATAGGTATAGACCCACTAAACACTGGCATGATTGGCGCCAAAGGTGAAGGATTATCAATAGACGACGCTACTTGACGAGGGAGCCAATCATAAGCCGTCATCACAGGTTCAATCGACGCCACCGTAACACACGTTCTGATTGGCTAAGATACGTGTACAAAATGTAGGCTACACTGTATATTCATACTCGCGGCAGATCGTTCCCAGCGGGGATACCACGAATCGGACAGCTAACGCCGTCTATTAGTGATAACTTGAGGATCGTACCAACTGAAGCAGTTTCGGATCGCGGGTATTATCGTGGGTGGCCGGGAGGAGTTTAGCCAGGTCCAAACATTCAACCTTTCTCATTGATTGATATCACGGAACAAACCCACTATGCAGTCGTGTTAGCTTCATGATTCTTTCCGTTCTGTCCAGAAAAGTGAAGGATTGCGGATCACTTGATATGTGTTCACCCACATCATGTCGTCAACGACAGGATAAGTGGACGTATCACAAATATACGAGTACTCCATCAACCCACAGGTTGGCTATAAAATCGGGCATCGGCACTTCTTCAAAGGGTTCGTAAAAGTAACTGAGTACGATTTACATCTTTTACAAAGGAGCCAAACAGCATCGCCAAAGACCGTGATCTGCAGCCATATCGGGTTCGCTCGGACGTCTCATAGCTTCAACCTGTTGATCTCACATTATACCATTGAAGACCAGCCTTTTCAAACGAATGACACTTGTAAGAACTAGAACACCATCAAAGATTTTTATTCCCTCAGAAGCAACTGAGCTCTGCTACAGAGTGATAAACCCACGGGGTAGAGATATTTCTGTATCAACCTAAATATGACGCAGAATACTGTGACAGCGTGTGTAGGTGTGTACTCTTCCGTTGAGTCAAGCAGCTTGGTCTTCAGTAATACCAGCGAGCTGCGATCAGAGATGTTTTCGCGTGCTTTAAGCAGCAGCTATTAAGGGTTTTCTATGATATATCCTTGATCAGCAGGCGACAAACAGCGGGAAACAAGTGTAAGATAAACGATAGCAGACGACACGCGAAAACGAGTCACGATATGTGGATTGTATATCTTTTAGGCTGAAAAAACCCTCGGCTCTGTTCCGATGTAATAAGATAACTCCTGACAATATCAAAGGAGTCAGCCGTCAAGGCCATCCTGCTGTAGTTTGGTTCCCAACCCCTAGAGGGCTACGCATCTAGGGTTTGGTATTGGCTGTGGCACATTCCTTATTTGGAACGCTGGACTCCGGATTCTTGGTTGCCTGACGTCACGACACTCTCCAACCGCAAGGACGACACTCTCCAACCCATGCCGTGATCAGTAGACAAAATGGTGGAATACATAATGTATGCGACGTCAACGAGAGAATCTTCAACCGAATTTTCTTACGGGTTTGGTCTTTGGTAACCTGGCACACCGTTTGAGTAAGTCTTGCTGCAGAAGCAACACAATTTGCCTTGAATGCCTTTTCGAGAGCAGCATCACGCTTAGCCTGACCGTTACGGCGGTGCCTACACAACACAGCATGCACACCAGCACAGGTCACCGCCGAATTTCACCAACAATTCAGCAAGTTTGTCGTTTTTACCAGCCTCTGAATCAAATAAACTTCCCCGCTTCTGGATGGTTGCGTTCGTAGTGGCCGAAAACATTAGGCGTTTCCCTTGAATGTTGAATTCGCTTTGTGACATTTCCCAACCACGTGCCCATGTTTTCGTAGTGATGCTAAAAATAGTAACGCCATAAAAGGAAATGCTCGGAAGCCAATACCGAACCCTCATAGCCCTAGCGGTGGGTTCGGGAACCAAACTAATCCTGCTGTATCGGATATCATAGAATCAGGTGTTATAAAGGATATCCTGATGTCGTTACTTATCTTTGAGTTGCCCGATGACAATATGGTGTAAGTATTTCCTTCTTTTATTGGCTCGCTGTTCAGGATATCCTGATGACATCACTTAGCCAATATATTTCTTGATTTTGATGAAAATGCGTCCTGTATGACGTGAGCATGGGATCCATTGTATAAACATGCATCGGGCATGAACATGGTATCGAAAACCCATCCCGTCCATATCTTCGTTTTGCCTCCTATTCCTTGTTTTTGACACAACTCGTTGTTACGTCGTCTAATGTAAACAAACACGCCATACAAAAACTAGGCCGCGCTCTTCCCAAGTCAAAAGAGACGTCGTCCGCCTCTCTCATCGATCAGATGTGCGGTTCTTCTGGGATATTGGCGGAAAGAGATTCATGCCTCATCCACGAGGCCCACCTCATCAAACCAACGAGGAGTAAATCATCCATAACCAATGAAGCCATCACCAAAGGCATGCATCTTAGCACAACTCTTGCAATTAGAAATCACTGCGATCACAATTTCCATCACGGTTCAATTACTGCTTTATCAGTTGCCACGACGGAGTCATTACCCTCGTGTCTTTTCTAAGAGATTTAATTATGCTAATGCAGAAGGCTAATCTGTCAAATTCTAGTCATTAGCTCGCGATATTTAAATCACATACCCTTCCTCTTACGTTTGAAAGCTGAAGGATGTGTATTCTGATGATATAATTAGCCCGCGAGGCACAAAATCCGTGGATCAAATCCCATGCGTTCGTTGCGCAGGCTCAACAAAATGCTCATCTGTCAAGGTGAAGGTCAGCCCAAGGAGTAATTAAGTTACCCCGGAGTTCGATATTCTTCAAGAACCCGACAACCGATGGTGCAGGCGTTACATTTATAAATCACAAAATCCTCTCTGATAATTGACAAAACAGTAGTGACCATACCTAACACAGGTCAAAGGTCAAGGTCAGGATAATATAATTGGAAATTATATCACGAAAGCCCGAAGGTTGCCGGAGACAATATAATTAATCACGGATACGTACGGAAGATCTTGTAATCGTAGCCGAGAAACCCGAAGCGTGGTATCGACATTCGGTCTCGTGGAAGTGACTTATACCTTCATTAATTGCGTGAAGCCAATTTGAAGCACACTGGCTGACGGCACCAGTCTGATGAGCCCTATTTACTCTACCATACCGGAGACAAGTCATCATTAACGAAGTTGTCTGTCGCTGGAGTGCCGTGAACTATATGAAGGAAGACAAGAACAATTTTGTGAGGGGCTGATAATTAGCAATTAACCTTTTGAATGCCAGTATACTTCTTCTGCATAACTAACTGGAAATAATGTGAAGCGTCTTCAAACTCGTGCGCTTCGACATACAAGGTCATGACATGAGGACCGACATCAGGCGGACCAGTCCATTCGTATAGCAGTTTTGGGGAACATGGTCGGACATCAGCCACTGGCCCGGTGGGTATGAAACTTCAGTATATTACGCCACGCCCCAAATTATACATTTTTGACCAACGCACTGGCCCCAAATGGCCATACGACATTGGGATTCCTTCCCATCCGCGATAACCACCATCAGATTTACATCATTACAACCTTTAATTTCGCGTCACCTCGCGTTGGTTCTTGCCCTAAGTACCCTTCCTTTTCCATCCCTGTCATGTCTGCCACCCTACAAGTAAGATGATGATGAAAAATTCATGGCAATCAGTCCATAGACGTGATAAAATATTCTCGTTTGGCTTAATGCTATCGTTTGAATGCATCTTCCGAGTCAGGTTCATTTAGATTTAATACCATGGTTAGAATATGAGAGAAAGATCTTCTTTCTTTCTCGCCGCGGCCTCATCTGAATGCACCTAACATCTGACATGATCATCATCCAGTTTCAGCGCTTCGTGTTGGTGTTGGTGTTGACGTTGCTGGGTTTCTTGTTCATGGAGTTAGTGACGTAAGCAACTCTTGATACAGTTTCTTAGCAGTAAGACCGTAAAGGCTTTCATCTACATACATGTAAAGACCCGTTCCCAAAGTAGATTCCGCCGTGGTTTGCGGCAGCAGAGCGGTTTCCATCAAAGGATTATCCAAAACACTATGAAAACCGCACCGCTCGCCGCAAATACCACGGCGGGATCCACTGTAGTAGTGGAAACGGGCCTTTAAAGTCCCTTCTTCACAGCTTCTCGCCGTGATTTGTGGTGAGTTGTCTGGTTTTCACGTGTATATTTTACTAAACCATCAATGGGCACCCCAAACCATGTGAAAACCGCATCACCTATACCGCAAAACGCGGAGAAATTGTTCGTGGAAACGGCCTCATATGCCCGTCGCGCAGTCAAACGCCCGGCGGCGCAAAACGCTCCGTCAGATCTCCAGGGACCCAACGACATTTCATTTCCTATCCAATAATCAACCTGTATCTTTGTGCTGGCGTTGTTTACCACGCTCGCTTTCAATTAACAGTCAACACTGAAATTGACGCGAATATCCCAGGACGAATGAAATCAAATTTTACGCGGCAGGGGAATAGAATGTAATTTCATACGTCATAGACTCGAAATTCAAACCAACACGCTTAATCTACTTAGTAACCGTCGCCATGCACTTTCTCCGCTCCCTGTGGGGATCAGAGCTGTCGGCTGTCAACGTGATCAATACCCTACAAGGGTGAAAGATTAAAGGTATCGGTAACCGATAACCAATAGACGGAGCTTTGACTGATGGCGTCATGACGTCACATTTCCTGTTAGAAAGCACCCTCGTCTCCAGGGTCGTTTGCGCCATGTGCTCAGTCGTCGCGACCTCGCCTACAGACGAGTATAACCCTTGTGGACGAGGTTGTACCAAAGTTGTGTCTCTGCTTCCGTTGGTCAAATAACCGACACCTATTACTCGTGATTTCATTTCATAATTTCATGTTAATCCCATGACGAAGACTTCACAGCCTATCTGCTAATGTATCGGCTGACAGTGATTATTTTAATAGTACACGAGATGAAGTCAACTCTGGGTCTGCGTCCTTAACCCTGCTTAGCAACAGATAAAGTTGCAAAGGAATTATATATATCTGTCCCATTACTGCTGACTCAGCCATTTTCAGAAAAAATGACGTCTCTTTGGTTACAAAACGTTAAGTGAATCCATTTCTTTGAAGGAATATGTTTGTGTCCACCTCATTTGACATCATGAGGGAATGAAGGTCAAACAGCCACTGTCGTTTGTCTGGAGTAGAATGTTAGAAAGGGCCTCGGGTTTCCTATGACGGCAAGGCAAACAGAACGTGGCTGTGTCCGTTGAATGCCAAAGGCTCACGTTCCTTTGACAACCTCATTTTTGTTTGACTGGTAATATATGTCAACGTGTGCTGCTCAGCTTCTTGTGGTATTATATACTTTCCGGAAAAACTCGAAGGCAACTTCGGTATTCCGGAAATACCCGAAGGTAGCTTCGGTTTTCCGAAAAATACACGAGGAATGCTCGGCTATACTCAGACTGAGTAGAAAGGAAAACGTCAAAAAATTACCACTCTCTGCTTGAAGGACCAAAATGATATACTTAATGATACATTATAATATATTCCAAACGTTCTCGAGTCATCATTATCGACTCTAAGTAAGCTGAACCATTCATCAAGAGTTATTTTACAACCTCCGCCTTCGTGTGATGTACCAGGGTAATCAGTTTTTGATCGCTGTCGTCTGCGCGATATGGATCAATTATGTATTCATTCGAAGCTAGGTAGATATATTCACTGACAATTTCATCACTGTGGATACAGCTAGAATGATGAGCGACGATCATACGAAGGCATTAAATGTCATATAAATTGTTGAAGGAAAACGATGGTGTAGGATCCGATCGATCGATAGCCGCAGCTTCAGTGTACGTTGACGTTTGTCACTCTGATGTTCCCATCATCAGGACTCGAGGTACGCTTCAGCAAAGAGATGCAACTCTGCTCTGCGGATCCTAAAGGCGCTGCTTCATTCGGGAGTTTCCTTGCACAGGGGCAACTCGGCCTTATAAAACTGTGGGGAGTCACTCGGGTAACTGGTCAAGGCGTAAGCCGTAAACCAGCCGCACACCAGGCGATATCGCAAGCGATCTGCACGCCACCCAGTAAAATCGGCTGTTGACTGTTGACGCCAGGAGCACACGAGTCCCACGGGCAACAACAGTGGTGAATTGCCCACTGAGAGCCAGCAACTCGCTCGAGAGAACTCTCAGGTGGAAGAGCGCCTGGGTTCTCTCTTCCAAACCCAAAAGGCACACTCTCACGATCCCCGTTACATCGTCAAGCGCCATTGATCGACCAGAGAGGCTGCTATCTCATTATACCGCTGAAGTGACTGTCGTGGCATTCCTCGACATGCTGCAGAGTGGCTCTCAATGCCTCTCGGACATTCTGCTCGTAGTTCAACCGATCTTGAAGCAAATTGTTCCGCGGTACACGTAACTGACGTCGGTTTCGTACCCACGTCACCAACGGAGGCAGCAACGGGCATAAGGACGTGATTTTGTTACCTATTCCTTCAAGGGCAATCTGCCTAGAGACATTACAACAAGGACAATTGCATCATACTGGAAGTACGGCCGTGCTTTTCGACCTCCAACTAGGATAGAAGAAGATTTACAAGGGCTAGGTTTCAGGCGTTATGTGACTGGTCCTCGTCTCGGTTGCAGTCAATGTTGCAATCGGTTGGACGTTTTGGAAGTCAGCAGAAATTCGATCCGGACCCTTGTGATGTCCACCGTATAGTTAGGCTTTGATCGACACGTCCTATCCCGTTTCCTCATGTGAAGCCTAACAAGGGTCGCCTGGCAGTATCCCTCGAAGTCGAAGACTATAAAGTCAGACGTATATCTACCGGATACAACCCAGGCTGTCTGCTCCTTCAGGAGATTGCCTCGTCTGCAAGTGATACCACAACATCGCCAGCTAATGCACTGAGCATCTGTCTCCTCGTGGCGCACATTGACGACCAGAAGAACTGGTAGTTCACTAATTGGATCTCTCTCCTTGGCCAGCAAGTGCCTCAAGGCACTTTACTAAATGTAGCAAGCCACAAGAGTCCGTTTTCAGCTCGGTGTGCGAGGAGTTGAAGATGATTGCCAGGGGCTGGTGGATTTTGGATGAGATATTGCGGTTCCTTGTTCACGATAGCAAGTGCTACACTGAGGTGGAGTAGTCCAGATAGACTGGATATGACGACCATTGGAAAGTGTTGTATTGGTGGTTACAGGGACTTCGTAAGGCCCACTTCCACAGCCGTCGTGTGCCCAAGAGAAAAGGTTAACTCAGAGCCGTTGCTCAGAGCGTGAGGTGCTAAATCTAGATAGTGGTCACGGTTTGTCGTCTTGCACTGTCCAGAGGAAGAGTTGTGGTTGATTTACTTGCCAGAAATCTTATCATTCATTGTCATTCAAGAAAGAGGGGACAGTGGCACCATCATCCATCAAGGTCTGGGTCCGATCGTCTGCCATTGAGGTGGCGAGTCTAATCTTCCGCCGTCGAGGTGGTGGGTCCAATCGTCCACCATCGAGGCAGTAGGTCTGATCACTGGCCATCACCAGCCCCATCGAGGCGGTGGGTCCGATCGTCCACCGTCGAGGCGGTAGGTCTGATCACTGGTCGCCATCGAGGTGGTGAGTCTGATCATCTGCTGTCGAGGTGCTGGGTCCGGTCATCCACCATCGATTTGGTGGGTCTCATGGTGCGCCATTGAGGTGGTGGGTTAGATCATCGCCGTTTAGGCAGCAGTGGGTCTCATCGTCTGTCATCGAGGCAGTGGGTGCAATCATCTGCCGTCGAGGCGGTAGGTCCGATGGTCCGCCGGCGAGGTGGTGAGTCCCATAGTCCGCCGTCGAGACGGTAGGTGGGATCACTGGCCGCCATCGAGGTGGTGGGTCCGATCGTCCGCCATTGGGGTGGTGGGTTAGATCGTTGCCCTCAAGGCGGCAGTGGGTCTCATCGTCCGTCATCGAGGCGATGGGTCTCCTCATCTGCCGTAGAGGCGGTGGGTTCGATCGTCTGTCATCGAGGTGCTGGGTCCGATCGTCCGCCGTCGAGCTGGTGGATCCGGTTGTCAGCTGTCGAGGCAGTGGGTTCGATCGTCTGCCACCGAGGTGCTGGGTCCGATCATCTGCCGTCGAGGTGGTGGATCAGATCGTCCGCCACCGTTGAATAGCTATCGATCAGAATGTCATCGGATTCCGTAATTCCGTTTAAAAAACCGAACACTGCATCTCGAAATAAGCAGATAATGAAAGATAATGCAGTTCGATAGCATTTTCCAGGGGTTCATAAAGCAGGCTTATAAATACCAGTCTATGAATAAACCCAATAAAAGAAGTGAATTACGGCATCTCTTGGAAAGGAAAGGAAAATACCGTGGGCATCTATCGAGATCAAAGACTTTGAATTTTCCGTCACTAGGCAGGAGGCTGAGCTGTTGCTGGCAAATTAGGTTAGATTGTCTTATTAGGAGAGATGTGTGATTTGAGGCTGGCGAAAATGACGGGCCTTGGGCAACGAATTTAAGTCTGTCGTGGCTTTATAGTACTTGAGTGGTCTCGTTGATTTGCTTGAGGCGGTGTTGTCTTCAGTTGCGCCGACCTAAAGTACACTCCGACCACAGTCGTATGAGACACGAACTCGACCACGCGAGTACTTCGCTCTGTCAGCTTGTCGAGGAAATCTACCGCGACCATTGAAGTGTCGCCCAAAGTCCTTGGGGTGTGGTTACGAAAGGAGAGTTACATTCGGCAGGGAAGACCGACACTTAGGTCAACTCCTCGATCGTCGATGTACGTACATGGACCTGTTGGTGACAGGCCCAGCTCTGATCTGAGCGGGCGGTAGTACTACTCGGATCAAAGAAACCTCACCACACACATGATCTGCGAACATCCGGGGCTTCAACACTCAGAGCCTTGTTTCAGGGTTTGGGGCACAATTCATGCAGAACCTGCAGTGGAGGATGTTCAATGTAGAAGTCGACCGTCGTCAGCCAGTTACCCTTGCATGGTAATGAACTTGAAAAGCGTTTGACGACGAGGCAGACTTTATAAGTACGCGCCGGGGATGAGGTTTTTTAATCCGAATTTTGTCAATACAAGGCAAAATGACGAAGACAGGATCAACAGCTAGGATTAGGATAATCCTGTTGAGTCTGTTGTTGAGACAGTTTTCTAAAATTTAATAAAAAACGGATCAGTCTGATGACGACGGAATGCCGTCAATGATTGATGAGGATCAAGTCACGTGACCAGGGTTCAATTAATTACGCAGCAGCGATAATCATTGGGCATTTCCAATTATCATACCACGAGGATAAATGACAATATGATCCTTGTGAAAGACTCAAGTCATGATTGAGTGAGACGGGGATTTTCTTGACGTGCAGTCGATATATGCTGGGGTTGGGAAGTCATTATGGGTGGATTTGGTGGGCCCGGCGGCCTTCTCTGTCGGAGTGACGATGATGACGCTCATCGTGATTCCTGAAATCTGTTTGTCAGTGCGAGAAGGCCAGCGGTTTATTCTCATTCCAAACGTTCTCTTTTTTCTGCGGAAATGTGTCAGTGTGGTGCAGTGGCGATATTGACGCCTGTCATCGCTGAGTTAGTGAATTCGAATCCAGTCCTTAAAATCTTGCATCTTAAAGGGCCTCTAGAGGCAGCTCGCCATTAGGCTACTATCAGTACCGGCTCTTCGGCCAGGCGGCGCCACTTTAACGTAATAATCACTAGTACGAGGTATTCAACCTGGGTTTTCCCCGTGGTTTTCCCCTGCCATGCTGGCTGCCTCTAGAGG